>CM036658.1:19084688-19467188 GCA_020746105.1 Trogon surrucura
ACCTTAAAGATCATCTAGTCCAAACCCCCTGCCACAGCAGGACCACCTACAGCAGATCGCACAGGAACGCGTCCAGCCGGGTTTTGAATGTCTCCAAGGAAGGAGATTCCACAACCTCCCTGGGCAGCCTGTTCCAGTGCTCGGTCACCCTCACAGTAAAAAAGTTTTTCCTCATATTTTTATGGAACCTCCTGTGTTCCAGCTTACATCCATTGCCCCTTGTCTTTTCAGTGGACGCCGCTGAAAAGAGCCTGGCTCCATCTTCCTGACATTCCCCCTTGACATATTTATAAACATTAATGAGGTCACCCCTCAGCCTCCTCTTCTCCAAGCTAAAGAGACCCAGCTCCTTCAGCCTTTCCTCAGAAGGGAGATGCTCCACTCCCTTCACCATCTTTGTGGTTCTGCACTGGACTCTCTCAAGCAGCTCCCCGTCCTTCTTGAACTGAGGGGCCCAGAACTGGACACAATATTCCAGATGTGGCCTCACCAGGGCAGAGTAGAGGGGCAAGAGGACCGCTCTTGACCTACTTGCTACTCCCCTTCTAATACACCCCAGGATGCCATTGGCCTTCTTGGCCATGAGGGCACATGGCTGGCTCATGGTCATCCTGCTGTCCACTAGAACCCCCAGGTCCCTTTCCCCTGCGCTGCTCTCCAGCAGGTCAGTCCCCAACCTATATTGGCACATGGGGTTATTTTTTCCCAAGTGCAAAACTCTACACTTGTTCTTGTTAAACTTCATAAGATTTCTCCCCGCCCAGCCCTCCAGCCTGTCTAGGTCTCTCTGAATGGCTGCACAGCCTTCTGGTGTGTCAACCACTCCTCCCAATTTCGTATCATCAGCAAACTTGCTGACAACACTCTCTAATCCCTCATCCAGGTCATTGATAAATATATTAAACAGCACCGGCCCGAGCACTGACCCCTGAGGGACCCCACTAGACACAGGCATCCAGCCAGATTCAGCCCCATTGACCACAACTGTCTGGCTTCTTCCCTTCAACCAATTAGCGACCCACCTCACTACTTGGTCATCCAGACCACACTTCCTCAGTTTACCTATGAGGATGCTGTGGGAGACGGTGTCAAAGGCCTTGCTGATGTCCAGGTAGACCACGTCCACTGCATGGCCACCATCCATCCAACCAGTTATGTCTTCTTATGTTATATTCTTGAGTCTAAGAAAGTGAAAGAGTGTTACTGAAGTGCGGAGAGACCAGAGGCTTCAACTAGGGCAAAGGAAGGGAGTCCTGGATTTAAGTTTAGACAATTCATTTGAGGGTTTGATTTGGTGGTGAAAAGTAGGAAGAAGTGAGATGGAGAGGAAGCTGGAGGTAAAAGTCTCAAACTTTTGAAAGAAAAATTATACAAGAGAAATCTTATATGAAGAAATAATGTGAAGAATATATATAATAATGTGAAATATTGTGCTTCTTACACCTTTGTCTGAAACATGTTGGATAAGTGCTATCTGAGGAAGTGGGAAGAAACCTGGCCTAGCCAGTGAGCTGAATTGCAGAAAACAACAGTGCGTCACGAGAGCTGGACTAACAGTATATAGGACTAAACAAGAGAAAGGGGCTGATGCACTGGATAGATGAGGAGGCATCCTTTTTATACTTGCTATTACTAATAACTTTGTATAGTCTATTACAGCATTTCTGTTGATGTCTGCCAAGGTGAATTCTCCACTGAGGCTGTTAATTTTGCCTTGTAAGCATGGCTAGTAATTGACTTGAATAATGGGTAAAGACAATTATCGTTCTTATTCTACTCCTCCACCTCCTCTGAGATATCCATCTCTTCAGCTGTGGTGCAGTCTTACAAACTATTGAAGCGGCAATTAGCATGCTTGAGTGATCAGGAGTGCTCTGAAGGACAACAGAAATTTTATAAAGCAGATGTGTTTCTGATGGCATAGAAATATTCTTGGTGACAGATCCAGCAGGAAAACGGATGCCCCTTAATTTCCCTGTGCCTGTTGTGCTCTGATGTGCTTCTATTCCCTTCAGTGAGGAAAATGCTCAGTGAAGCCTCATGTGACTATGGCTTTACCTACAAAGGGAGAGTCCTGTGGCAGGGAGATGGCAACAAACCACTGTAGGTATGGATTTGGGTGTATTTTGGCAGTATTACAACTGCAATGGGACTTGATAGGAGCGCAGCAAACACTGTGGTGAAATCTTAGCTGTGTACACTTCCAGAGATGATGTCCCACCCCTAACAATTATCTAACTTTTGGGTAAGTTACATTTGCTATTTCAGTAGTTAAATATGCAGATAATTATGATGAATTTTCTTCTTCCATATTGTTTGTTTCTGTCTGTGATAGCAAACTCTTCTCTATTTTGATTTAACTATTTGATCTCATGATGTCATTGCTTATGGAGGAAAAGAAAAAAAAGTGATTCGTTGATTCTCAACACTGATTTTAGCTATGCATTAAAATATCTCTTCACCCTAGTCATCAACCTGTAACATTCTCCTGTGCTCTAATCTGATATTGTACATAGAGAAAAGGTCTGACTTTGCACGTGATTGTGCTTTTCTCTGCCTACCAGACAATTCCTTGTAAAAGAAATAGAGATAATTCTACACAGAAAGTTAGTAATTTGGTGTTACCTGCTTACTTATGACTAACTCAATAAAAACTGTTTTCTAGTATTCAATTTTCCTTCCACTTTTAAAAAATGCATATATAATCTTGCTGTGTTGTAGCTCTTTCCTAATCTTGCCACTATGTGTACCAGAATCATGTGGTTTAGGTACTATTGGAGGGTGACTCAGGAAGGACAAACATTAGTCAGATTCACAAATTTATAGACTCCTTTTTTAATATAGATATAGAAGCAGATAAATAATGCTCACAATCAGTGGGGTTTTTCATTAGCCTGTACATTCAGAGGCAAGCATAAGCATAATTTTGCTGCTGATACATCTCTAGTTATTACTAGGTTTGCAATTCAATTACCTGAAGAGCCTCAAGTACCATTGATTATTCATGGGATTCTTGGGTTGGGCTGGCTACAAAACTACTCATTAATCCCTTGAGTGCCTCTAGGCAGCCAGTATGCAGCTAGCATAGAAAAATCTGCTGCAGCCCTGGAATATGACGGGCTTTGGCTTGTGAAGTGGCTGGAGTTACGGCAGGCCTCCAGCTGCCAGTGCCTGGCACAATCCAGCACAGAAATACTGCTCAAAATCATGTAGCTATGGGCTTTCTGAAAGCAAAGTGCCCAAGTTACCCAAAGCTAGGTAGCTTGTTATGCAGTCACACAACTCTTGGTGCCCTATTAAGAAAAGGCAGGAGAACGCCTTATTTTTCCTCCCTCTCTGTTGTGGTTTGCATCTGCTGCACTGAAGCAACTGCTTGTTTGGCCAAACCTACTTGTGTGAGAGAAGAGCTGGCCAGAGTCTGACACAGAGGTAGTGCTTGAGATGCTTGGTGTTTATCCTTGTCCAGCCTTCTTGGAAACCAATACAATGTCTGTTCCCTTGCAAGTGGTCCATTAAATCCTAGGAAGTACCAAGGTTGTGTGTGGAAAGCAGGCTACACCATCTCTTAGTGTATGATGTTTTGGTTCAGTTCTTGGAGCCACTAAGTAACAGTAAGGATAAACCAAGAAATATAAATTTTTGGTGCCACTGAAGTATCTAGGCTGATAAAGTCCATAATCTTCACGTTCATAGTTCGCACAAATTAGTTTCACGCAATTTATTGCCAAAATTAACTATGCTCATTGCTGTTTCTTAGGGATTTTTCAGGTTAATTTAACAACAGTTTGGAGATATTTCCCTTTCTAATCTATTTGTGTGTGTCCTAGCACTTATATACATACCTGTGGCAGACCAGTACAAAATCTGCAATTGCAGTGAATTCACGTCCAAACCAGACTAATGACAGCAGCCAGAGAAAAATCTGCACCTGTCATTTACTGCCTCCAATTACAGTGACACTGCAGTCGGCTGACATGAAAATAAAAATCTCTGTTCATTTTCCACTTACTCCTCTCTCCTCATTCTGTCTAATTAGATTTGCATCCAATGAGAAGTCTTCTAGTACTTTCACATGCTTTACATACTTCTACACACATTGTATTTTCCTCTGTGAGTTTAGCTTTTGCAGCTTTCGTTAGGTCAATAAAAAAGTCCTTGCAGGCAAGTACAGCCTGGGGTTGGCCATCTAGATAGTCTAGTTTTTTACAGAAAAATGTTAAGTACACATCAACAGGTAAATATTGAAGTAGGTTGGTAGGAACATCTAGAGAAGCTTGCACAGCTCCAACTTCACAGTGATTGAGTCAAGTTAATGCTTCCAGTGCATCATTTCTGAGTGTTTGCATTTACTTGAGTTTCTCTCCCAAGCAAGACAGTCATAAAACCAAAGCAAATAAAACCACTGCTGGGCTCAGGTTTTTTCACTGGGCCTTTCATTTTGTGCACCTATGTGTATTTGCGTGCAACTACACACATTAGTATATTTCTGTACTGTATACATATATTTTTTGAGTATATAGTAGGAAGGAAGAGAGAAAAGAATGAGGAAGCAGCATATGAAACTGTGTCATTGCAGAACTTTTCTAATACATACCTGATTTTCAGTGTCAATGCTTGTATCTTTCTTTAGGTGAGATTCCCAGACTAATAATAAAATGTGCTTAATATATTGACCGTATGATACTGCTGTTGCAGCCAGTTACAAAGTGAAGATGTTAGTGAAATCTGTTTGAGATTTATGTGTAGATCACTGCAAAGTTCACGGGATAATGGACTTTTTTTTTTTTTTTTTTTAGTGGCTTTTCCATCTTAAATGAAATATTTGACATTTCGTCAATTTTTCTTGTGGTCCTTGATGCACTTTGTTGCCAAAGTAGCTTGAGAACATTTCCTGGTAAAGTTGAAGCCAAAAGGTAATTGTGAACACTGTGAGAAAGGCAACTCAAGACAACAAGGCTATTTCTTCCTTACTCAATCTTTTCCTACATGGATTCCTCTGAGCCCTTCCTAAACTAGGAAGACTGTAACATTGCTCTCAGGAAAATGCAGTAACAGCATTTTAGCCTCTAGTAACCTAGTGGCGTGTCAGAAAAATACAACCTGAACTGCATATGGGGATAAAAAGTATGGGAAAGGGTAGGTGGGGCTTGAGAAATACACAGGATGTAGAAAAGAGTAAAGAAGGTACATTTCTGGTCAGACTGCAAGGGTTCATTTCAAACTCAGCAGCATTCTTCTTATAAGAGAGTGCTGGGGAAAAGCCTTACAGTCAACCTTGAAAATACCTAAGTGCTACCAAAAAAATGGTGTTATTTGTGAAATAAAGCAAAAACACAAATGAAACATGGTTTTGTGCAACTGGGATGGAAATCTGGGTACTAAGCATTCTCTTCTGATTTACCCTACTGCTAATGTACAGGAGATCTGCTTAGGTGTTTAAAGTTGTGTTTATGCATAAGTGTCATGTCAAAGTGGAGGCGAAATCTTGAGTACTTGAATACTCAAAAAGATGCAGATGTAGGACAATACTCCCTGGGTACTTGTGACATTTAGGTGACACTTGTGCAGTTAAAGCAGCATTTTTATCTTCAGAAAGAGTAAAAGCTATGCATTCAAACAAGAGGGAAATAGGCACGCACAGAAAAAGTATCCAAATAACTAGAAATTCATGAGATATAATACAGTTAGTGTGTTTCCAGCACTGATTTCTGAAAGTCTAATAATGCTGACATTAACTGAGACCAAGATTTATCAATTATGTACCTAGCAGTGGAACACCAACTAGGTCTAGTCCATAAGTACTTATGCTAGTGATATTAATTTCTGATTTACAGTTATTCACTAACAAATTAAGGATTTGTAGAGTCTTTGTAAGGAACTTTAGTAGATATCAGAAAGTTGTGAAATGGCAGGAGAGTGCTTCTGAGACTGAAGAGTAATAGTGTCTTGTAAATACCTTTATCTGGTCAGAAATCTCCAAAATCCAAAGCAGAAATAGCCTCTAAGGACCCAATAAAAAAGGAATAATAACATATGAGCTAGTTTAAGACAGGGTAAAGTACATTTAGATATGAAAAAGTCTTTGCTTTGTTATTAACTTAGAGAACCTCCTGAGTTCCCATACCATGCAGGTATGATTTTAACTGCACATCTGGCTGAACCCCATGTTCTAGTAAGAGCTAACACATGGTGAAGATGTATTAGAGATCTTTAAAAACTCACTCAGGATTTGAAATCATATCACAAGAGAAATAACTTGCAGTGGTAAGATTGGTGTTACCAAGACTTTACTACTGTGGCAGGAGATTAATCAGATAAAGTGGCTAAATCAGCAGTGTCTGCTGCTTCTGCCTTTAGCCAGGGCTCCAATTCCTTTGTCTCCTGAGTGTTGCGTTGCAGCTGTTCTCTTTAGAATGGAGGAACTGATTCAGAGGCATGTAAACATTTCTGAGAACTGGATTCACTGAGTATTTTAATTGTCTAGTCTCTTGTTTACCTGTTGATTGTCAAGATGTAACTTGACATTCTAAGAGTTGCTAATAGTGTGATTAGTGGGGAGGGTGGCTCTGCTGCTGAAAAGCTTAATTTTTAGCACTGCTCTTCCATCTTGATATTTTTTTGGGCCTTTGAGTAGTTTCAAAATAACTGGTGTCACTGTCAACTCACTGTCATAGGCTAGACTGGAAGTCATTCTTCCATTCTCCCCCCTTTCAGATGCTTAGAAAGGCAGCTCTTGCTTGCTACTCCAACTCAATTGGATTCATGACAGTGCGGGGGAGCTAGTGCTCGTTTGATAATGCTTATCAGATCTGTAAATGTGTCAGAAAGGGTTTTGTACAGTGCATATGGCATACAGTTGTATTCCTCAGCCTCTGCTTAGATTGCTGTGTTCTTTGAGCGTCAAGATGAAGAAATGTTCCACTTGTTTAATTTCATGATTTGCATCAAACAGTTGAAGGAGACAAAATGCTGACATCAGATGTTTCAGAGGAAAAATGTGAGTGCTAGACAACCTCCTCCTGTCTTCCTGTTTGGAAGCACACAGCTCACAAGGCAGAAAATTTCACCACTTGCTTTAATAAAACTGCATTGTCACCAAAACGCGAATATGAGGAGAAGAGGTAAAACAAGGAAACTTTGATTTTTCCTGTGTTATACTGTCCACGAAAACATGCTTTGAGAGAACTTTCCTTTTGCTACATTTAAAGAATAAAAAGTTTAAAGAGTATTCAGGGCTAATATTAGAAACATTATTAATAAAATTTAGGCAGTATAATGTGACAGTTTTTTGGTGTGTCATGTTATGTAGTCTATCTAGTGTTTCCACTAACATCAGCAAATTTTCTTAAGCTGTGATGTCATCTCTTGAAACTGGAAATAAAATATTGATATTTGTTCCTTTTTTCTTTTTTTTTTTTTTGTTTCTTTAAGCACTACTAAATATTTAGAAAATGAAAAAAAAAATAATATATTTAAAAATTCTTTTGAAGAGCTGTAAACCTGGACAACCAGTTACTGTCAAAAAACAACAGCAATCAGCAAAAGTTTCCTCACACATTCAGGAAGATTAATACAGACAGAGTTGCTGAGCTATCTTAAAGCTGACCCAGGAATGGGTTTCTCTAACTCAGTGGCTCCCTGGAATTTATTGTATTAGACTGTTTCCAGGAGCAGGAGTAGAGAGTGTGTCTGACGTTCTACACTGGGATTGTAAAATACAATCTGCACAGGGATTGTAAGATACCAACTGTACCACCTAGGATACTTTTCAGAGTCCTTTCTTCCTCATAATAAAAAAAAACCCAAACCCACAAACTATTACTGCATTAAATTCAAGAGTAATTTATGTTGGCAAAATCAATGTTCAACCAGTAAATTGTAGTCCCCATAAAGTGCTGTGATTTGACATTTAGGTATGTGAATGTAGAAACCGATATGATAGCTTGTTGGTTTATTTCAATGTAAATAGCAGAGGCAGCTAACTTTGTACAGATTTAACTGGTGTAGTGTGAAAACTAAGGTTGTCTGTAACAGCATGGGGACAGGTGCTCAGATGGCAAACTGCTGAGGGCTAGAGGTGCAACTGCGCACTACTGTGATAATCCATGAAACTTTTATTGCCTGAAATTGTTCTGGAATGGACTGAGATTATGTACAGGTGTTGCATGGGAAAAATAAATTTCCTGCATAGCATGACACACCTGCTAACAATATCTCTTCATGAGAAAAAAATGATTCATATGCTGTACGTGGCCCCAAACCTGAGGACCAAACAGTAACAAAATTGAGGTCAAGGGAGTTTTTGTCCTGATACCTGAAAGTGCTTCTCCTCCAAAGGGACTGAGCAGCATGATGTCCTGCTGCTCCCATTCGCACCACTGTCCTGGGATAGTGGTGAAACCAGTCTGTCCCAGGGGACTCAGCCAGCCCACAGACTCACATATGGGGCCACCTACTGCATTTCCAAGCCAGCTCGTTTCAACACAGGATTCAGTGGAGCAGAGAAGATTAACTTTCTGAAAATGAAAAGGACAGATAGAAGAAGAGGAACTGCTTATCAAATATGCACATTTCAGATAGAACTTCACACTCAGTAGAAAGATGTTAGATTGCTGTTAGCTCTCTGGAGCGCTCCTGACAATGTGTTATCAGGTCATGTTTGCATGACAGTGGCAGCCCATGCAGGAAACATTAAGTCATATGACTTCTAAGACAGAATCAATCAAGTGAACAGTAAAGATCCTGAAAACTAATTTCACCTTCATAAGGTCTGGTTATCTGTGCAGCAGACATGAGGTTTGTCAGCCCCATTTCAGTATGACCAGGTTCAGTGCTGCACTGAGAATTTTAATGAACCTATACTGTAATACATATGAAAGATGACACTGAGATGAATTTATGAAAAGCCAAGTCCCCATGAAATATGAACAATTACTGAAGGCTTCACCCCCGACTTAGCTCTCACAAATGCTCATTTAAAAGGCCTTTGTCTTGTTAATAATTTACAAGTTTGTGTAAGGCTTTTCATTATGCTTCAGCAATATTAGAACTGCAAATGAGGGGTTGTCACTAACAGTTCAGAGTTTTTATGACAACAAGGTAACACGATCATGCTAAACACAGAGGATTAATTTTCCCATTTCTTACTGTTTTTCCCATTTCTTACTGTCACATAATTATTAGGTCATAGTTGTTGAGTATACTTGGAAAACATGAACAGATTCAAGGAGAGTTGACCATCCTTGTCTTGGTCACTATTGTAGAGTTCCTGGCTAAGTAATAACTAGAAACAGGCATTCTGTGGCACTTGCTTTCAGCCAGAATTTTACTATTATTTTTCATTTAATCAGAGAAAGTCTGAAGGGAAAAGAAGAGGAGGACACAAGTAAGGTATCATATTACATGACTGTTAACTCTTCAAAGAATTGTAGAATCATAGAATGGCCTAGGTTAGAAAGAATCTTAGAGGTCATCTAAACCAACCTCCCTGCCGTGGGCAGAGACATCTCTCAACTAGACCAGGCTTGAACACTTCAAGGGAGGGGGCAGCCACAACTTCTCTGGACAGTTTATTCTGGAGTCTTGCCACCCTTGTACTGGAGAATTTTTGCCTAACATCCAATTTAAATATATTCTCCTTTAACTTAAATCCACTTCCCCTTGTCCTATCGGTGGACACTTCTGTAAAAAGTCCCTCCCCATCCTTCCTGTAGGTTCCCTTCAGGTATTGGAAGGCAGTTACAAGGTCCCCCCAAAGCCTTCTCTTTTCAAGACTGAACAATCCCAGCTCCTGGAGCCTGTCCTTGTAGCAGAGGTGCTCCAGCCCCTGGATCATCTTTGTGGCCCTCCACTGAACTCATTCCAAAAGATCTATGTAACTCTTATGGCAGGGACACCAAAACTGGATGCAGTATTAGAGATGGGGTCTCACAAGAGCAGAGTAAAGGGGGAGAATCACCTCTCTCTACCTGCTGGCCACACTCGTCTTGATGCATACCAGGACAGGGTTGGCCTTCTGGGCTGCATTAGTGCAGTGTCGGCTCATGCTGAGCTTCTCGTCTATCAACATGCCCAAGTCCTTCTCTTCAGGGCTACTCTCAACCCACTCTGTGCCCAGTTTATATTTGTGCCTACGATTGGCCCGACCCAGGTGAAGGACCCTGCATTTTGACTTGTTGAAGCTCATGCAGTTTGCACTGGCCCATTTCTCAAGCCTGTCAATGTCCCTCTGGATGGCATCTCTTCCCTCAAGGGAGTCCATAGCAACACACAGGTTGGTGTCGTCGGCAAACTTGCTGAGGGTGCACTCAATGTCGTCATCCATATTGCTGACAAAGATGTTGAACAGCACTGGACCCAGAACAGATCCCTGAGGAAGTCCACGTGTCACTGGTTTCCATGTGGGCATTGAGCCATTGACCACAACTCTTTGAGTGCGACCTTCCAGACAGTTCTTTATCTACCGAGTGGTCCATCCATCAAGCCCATGTCTCTCCATTTTAGAGACAAGGATGTCATGTGGGACAGTGTCAAACGCCTTGCACAAGCCCAGGCAAATGACATCAGTCATTTCCTATGTCAACCAGCACTGGTAGCTTTGCCATAGAGGGCCACCAAATGAGTCAAGCATGATTCGCCTTTAGTGAAGCTATGTTGGCTGTCACCAATCACCTCGTTATTTTTCATGTGGCTTAGTACAGCTACTGGGAGGATCTATTCCATGATTTTACCTGGCACGGAGGGAGGCTGACCAGTCCATAGTTCCCTGGGTTTTCTTTGCTTTCTTTTCTTTTAAAAGTAGGGGTTATGTTTCCCCTTTTCCAATCTGTGGGAACTTCACCATACTGCCATGACTTCTCAATTAAGATGGCTAGTGGTCTAGCAACTTCAGCTGCCAGTTCTTTCAGGAGCTGCGGATGTAGCTTATCAAGTCCCATGGACTTGTGCACCTTCAGGTTATTTAGATGTTAGCAGACCTGATCTGCTCCTCCCCGGGTGGTTCTTCATTCTCCCAGCCAATGCCCTCTGTGACTTGGGTGGTGTGGGTCAAATGGTTACCAGTGAAGACTGAGGCAAAAAAGTCCTTGAGTACTTCAGCCTTCTCGATGTCCGCAATAACCAGGTTGCCTGTATCCCTCCAGAGAGGCCCACATTCTCTCTCATTTTTCTTTTTTTCCTGTCACGTATCTGAAGAATCCCCTTCTGTTCTTTCTGATATCCCTGGCCAGATTTGACTGAATCAGGGCCTTAGCTTTCCTAACTCGGTTTCTGATTTCCCGAGCAACTTCGTTATAGTTATCCCAGGTTACCAGTCCTTGCTTCCATACTTTGTGTATTCCTCTTTCATATTTGATTTTGGCCAGGAGATCCTTGTTCATCCATATAGGCTTCCCAGCATTTTTGCCTGATTTCAGTTAATTTCATGCAGTCTATTCACAAAACACACCTTTTTTTGGGGGTAAGATTGCTTAGCTGCACTTTTTTTGAAGGCTGTTATCCCAGAAAAGATTGAGAAATTTTCTCAGTCCTTGCAATGGCCTCTGGGGATAACATGAACATAACTGTGGATGCACTCTTTAAGGTTTTGAGAAGGCTGTAATGGGTGAGTTTTGATTTTTTGATAAGAACTTTCATTTAGTGCAATAATCTCATTCTGGTAATTCAACTATCGTTTCTTATGGGTGTATATGCTTAGCTCATTTTCACAAAGATTATTGTAATGTCTTTATATACGCATTAAGTAGAACATAGTATAGTATGTCTATGTGTGGTTTAGGATATTAAGCTTCATTTCAGTGCCTGTTCTATTGTGTGACAGTTACCTCTCCCATGAAAAGAAAACATCAGCGTCCTATGGATGTGATGGACAGCTGATCCATTTCTCCTCCTTTCCTCTCCCCTGTATGAATACAAAGGTTTATAAACACCTTCAGTTTCTTATGCTCTATTTGCTAAAAATAAGGACCTACCTAAACCACAACGGAGAAGAAATTTAGAAGACTCAGAAGGTTTGAATATATAAAGAGGAACAGACTTTTTTTTTTTAAAAAAATACTATTTTGTACTCTTTAATATATATTTACAAAATGCTGGGCTTAGTTTTGAAACCTTTTTTTCCTAATTTACTTCTAAGTTAGAATTCACATATTTATTTAGTTATAGATAACAAATTGTGCACAAACACTGGAAATTAGGGCATTCAAGGTTGGAGTCTTCTTTAAAGACATACTCCTTCATGCTGTACATTACAGCAGGGAATCTGTTCTATCAGCATAGCTAACATTGGTTTTTGGTGGTTAAAGAAATATTGTCAGTTGAATATTTTTGGACGATTCTTTTACACTGCAAAAATGTATTTGAATGGTGACTGAAATATTCTTTTTGCCTTGTTCACATATATAATTTTCATACTGAAAATCTTGTCTCTAATCAAAAGTTTAAATAGCTATATATGATTTTGAGTCCAAGAAGACACTATGTCTTTCACTCTGAAATAACATTTTCAAATTTTTCAGTCCTTATTCTCTAAATGTAAGTTTCTGTAAGAAGAATGAAAATAGAGATTGTTTTTAAACTTAAAAGAGTCTTGAGAGGCAAAGACAATTTAAAAATTTCTCCTCCAATTATGTATTCCTGTGTGTTAGACTGACAGTCATTGAGACCACATTGTGGGGAACAGATCCACATTAAAAAATGCATCAAAACAACAAACCAGTTCCATGACCCTCTGCCAAAAAACATTACAAAACCCAAACAAAAAACAATTCAAGAAAGAAGGATCAGGTTTAGTCTGTGGAAGGGCTTTCTGTTCCTTGGAATTACAGCTCAAGGCCTACTAGTTAGTGTAATTATAATTAAGCACAGTGATGAATTTGTTGGGTTAATAGCAAAAATTCTGTATCTCAGCACCCCCATTGTGTTTGATACAATCTGCACTTAGCATTTAAAATCTGTGTCTCTGTGGTGCTATCGAAAGAAAAAATGTAAACAACTTTGGGGTTTTTTTTCCTTTTTTTTGGCCTTAAATCAAATGTCCATCAAGAAGTGCTTTGAATCAACATGACCTTACTGAATCTCTAAGGAATGATTACATAAATCACATTATTAACTTTTCCTTAAAGTGCCAAATACATATTTTTATTTCAATAACAGCCATCAATAGGAAGTGTAAAGATTGCTGCACCTTTAATCAGGATTTTACTTTCTGCTAAAGCCTTTTATATATCGTAAAAACATATAACATGGGAATTAACTTCAGTGCCAAAATTATCCCAGAATACTCTACTGTGTAAATAGGAAAAAAAATAGTGCTTGAAAGTTTGATGGATTTTGGTTTGGTTTTTTTTTTGGTTTTTTTTTTTTTTTTAAGCACTGTGAAGAATTATTTGCTAACATTCTCAGTGACATTAGGAAATACAGCTGGTTCCAGGAAGCCTTTGCTCCTGTTCTCCCACTTACTGTTTCCTGCCACTGTTCCATACTTCTCTTTTCTTGTTTTGTTTTGTTTTTGTTTTTTTAACCTAATACCCTTTCAGGGAACCTTATTTCACATTAAGTGGGAGAAAGGATTTTCATTTGTTTGTTTCTTCTTAAAAAATTCAAATACTATGGAGCATATAGACCAGTACCGGGTTAAATGAATCACAGAATCATAGAAGGGTTTGTGTTAGAAACAGCTTTTAAAGACCATCTAGGCCAACCCTACTGTTATGGATGGGGACATCTTTCATCAGATCAGATTTCTCAGAGCCCCATCCAACCTATGAATGATGGAGCTTCCAGAACTTCTCAGGGCAACTGGTTCTAGTATCTCACCACTCTCTTGCTTGTATCCTATCTAAATCTACCACTGCCCTTTGTCCTGTCAATCCTGGTAAACAGTCTGTCTTTGTTTTTCTTATCAGCCCTCTTTACATATTGAAAAAGTGCAATATAGTCTCCCCTGAACCTTCTCTTTTCCAGACTGAACAACCTCAATTCTCTCAGCCTTTCTTCACTGAGGAGGTGCTCCTCTGATTCAGTTCCAACAGGTCCATGTCTTTCTTGCATAGGGGACCTGAGAGCTGGCCACAGAACTACAGGTGGAGTCTCACCAGAGGGGAGTGGACGACAAGAATCACCTCTCTCAAACTGCTAATCATGATTCTTTTGATGCAGCCCAAGATGTTATTGGTTTTCTGGGCTTTAAGTGCACCTTGCCAGCTAACGTTCAATTTTTTATCCACCATTCTGCCCAAGTCTTTCTCTGTGGGTCTGCTCTTAATCATCCACCAATTTGCACAGATATGAGGTAGTCTCAGATTAAGTGCAGGAGCTTGCACTCAGCCTTGTTAAATTCCATGAGGATCACATGGACCCACTCCTCAAACCTGTCCAAACTTCTCTGGATGGCATCCCTTCTCCCTAGCAAATCAGCTGTACCATTCACTTTGATGTCATCTGCAAACTTGTTGAGGGTTTGCTCAATCCCACCATCCATGTCATTTATGAACATAAAATAGTATTGGTGATATTATGGACCCCTGAGGGGCACTACTCATTTTTGGTTTCTGCTTGGACATTAAGCCGTTGATTGCAACTGTTTGGACATGGGCATCCAGCCACTATCTTATCCATCTAACAGTCAATCCATCAAACCCGTATCACTACAGTTTAAAAGTAAAAATGTGGAGACCATGTATGAAATTGGACCACAAATAAGTTTGGCACTCTGTGTTTTAATAGACAAAAGATTTATTATAGCATCACTGTTACAAGCTTCTGGTCATCTGTTCTGCTTAATTGATTTTATAGTATTGAGGGTCAGTTCCAGTGACACCCTTACTCTTGCAGAAGGTTAACAAATAACACCTACAGATAATCATTCAACGTGGAGTAAATGAAGACAAATTCCTCTTCCTTCTTCAGGACATAAACTTTCAGTATTATGTATGAGCTTCAATCAGTGTTGAATTCTGAAGTATTTTTTTATTATTGGAAAGTGTGATTGTGTGTTGGTGATTATTCAAATCCTGTAAGAGGAAACTCATGCAAACAAGTCTGCCAACCCCACTTGGAAAACTCTTATATAGAATTAGTTGGAAGCATTTGGGTGTGCAAGGACAGCGTGTTTTGGCTTTCAAGATTTGAATTTTTAGTGTCTTTTTTAGCATGTTGAGTTAGGATATGGTGGAGCCTGCTTGTGCTGCTTGAAGCAAATGGTATCTCAGGATCCAGAGTAGTTTGTACTACCAGAGCAGTTTTTTGCTTTGACAACTCATTGTCTGTTATCATTGGCTGGTACTAGATTTGTTTGTCTTCTTGCATTGTCCAGTTCTTAGTGAGAGAAGACTGCTTCCTCAGCATTTGTACCACAGGGAACAGAACTCACATGTTATAATTCCGCTGGTTTTTTAAATTATTTTTTCTTTCCCCAGACACAGAATTTAATTTATTTGACCTTTTTCTAGTCTTAATAACTTCCAAAATTTTAATTCTGTTGAAGAAATGAATAATGTTGTTAACTCTCAGGAGACTAAAAACCAAAGCGCAAGATGTTTTTTTCCAAAATACACCATTGTCTTTTTCTCATTAGCTGCTCTTGGCTTCCACCATAAAATACTCTTGCTGGTCTAACTGTCTGGCAATTTGACTGATTTGTGTGTGTGTGTGGAGCCAAATTCATCTCTGGTTTAACTTCATAATCTTCAAAGGACTTCCACCAGGCATGAATTTGATGCATAATATCTTCTCTTTCCAAGGCACTGAATTAATTTGTTCAACAGGGAAAATGTTCATAAAGGAAAAAAGTATGTATTTCCTGTGTTAATATAGACATATTACGTCATTTCCAACAAAAGAGAATACAGTGACTTTCAAATACAGAATAAAAGTACACTTTTATGTTGCATTTCTTTGAGGTAATAACAGAATGACTGAAAATTAACATTACTCATAAACAAAGGAAATTATACAGTATCTTGTGCTAACTGCATTATTTGGTAGTAATAAATAAAAGTAATTAGATAAGTGGACTATAAAACTGAAATCCTGGCGAGAATGGTTAAATACACTAAAGTTGCTTAAAATAGTAGTCTATAAGACGGCATCTTCTGTTGTGTTGCTATGTGGGGATTTGGATTCCCCAAAGGTATGGAACAGATGCACAGAAAGTTGAAGGAGAAGGACAGAGAGCAATGGCAAAATTCCTGTAAAGGAAATCACTGCAGTCAGGAGATGTTGAAAACAACAGACTCTTGTGGTCTGAGGTGGATGATCCATAAAACAATTTGGCAGTCTTAGAGGAAAACAAATGTTCTTAGCTTTTTGAGCTGACATGGATTGTTTTCTTTTCCAGAGGAAAAAGTATGAAGAAGATAGGTAAGAATGAACGGAAAGTGTGTGAAGCTAGTAAGAGCTTGAATGAAGACTGGGAGGGAAAATATGCATCTCTTAAAAACTTGAAATAGTCCACCCTCAGCATATCTTCGTGATATGTTTTGGACCCGGTTAATGTGAGCCTGTTTGGAATGGCACTGTGATTACAGGTAGCTTAATTATGAAATTGTAGTTGTAACTTCTGGATTGGTTCAAGGGTTTGAATTCTTTAGCCTTGAAAGAGAGCTGTCACTTTTCTTTCTGATCTAAAGTAAATTCTCTGTCAAATATTACTGTCCTGGTGACTCTTTAACATTTAGCTGTTGTACCTCATTAGAAGGGAAGCTTGAGGGTGTCAGGCTGTTTCTTATAGAAAAAACCCTGCTGGATGAGGAGGAACAGAGTAAAGCAAAATTGCATTTAAATTGAAAAAAAAAATAGTATAGGTATGTTACTTTAATGGGGAAAGACGATAGTTAAAAAATCCCTTTCATGCCTTTCACTCCCTCTAAATTTTTTGCAGAATTTTTCCACAAGAAAACAGTTTGTCTTTGGGAAAAATTACCATGAAGGCAGTTGCTCAAACAAAGTGGCTGAGCTAGGTCTTGCCCTAAGGACAGAGTCTGCAACGAGCTGCTTCACCCCAGGGGAGCTGCAAAGGAGAAATTGCAGCCCAGTGACCCACCACTCCCTCCTCTCACTGGTAACAAAGTGGTGTGAAGAGGAGCCAAGGACACACTATTTTACTCTCTGCTGTTCTGTGTGTGTTTTCAGTCCTCCCTAGGAAGGAGGAAACAGATGCCTGAGTTTGCTCCCAGCATAATCACTTCTTATGAGTTTACAGAGAACTACACACACTCCTTTCTCACTGTTTACAGCATACATCACACTCTCTGCTCTCAATGTCAAAAGGAGAAAATCTTGAATTTACAGGACAGTACAGGAAGTCAAATACATTTCTTATTATACTTTGTCCACTTCTTCTGCTTGGAAGGAAAATGTGATCGCTGGCCTGTTTTGTTGACTTCAAATTCTGGATTATTTTTTGAGGGAAAATATAATTTATGGATGACCAGACCCATATCTCCATGGAGAACTTGAGTTGTTACAACAAGAGCTGTCACACTTGGGTCTACAGCTCATCCAGTTACGAGATATCCTTGTCTCTAGTCTGACCTCAAATTAATTATGTTTGTAGCTATACCGCACCTGGTGTAGCATGACATTTGACAGACTGTGGGATGTGAGGCATTTTAGAAATTAACTACTGCTTCCTGTATTTTTGATTAGTGTCGCGGGTTAGGGCTGGGCCGGCCACAAACGCGGACAGACGCTCTCTAACCTCCTCTGCCCCCCACAAACGGGAAGGAAAAGGGAATGAGGCAGAGAGACTTACAGGTTAGAGAAGAAAAACTAGAACAGCTTTAATGAAAATAATGGAAATAATGGAAAAGATAAAAGTAAAGAACTATATACAGCTATAGATAGTAGCCTGATACCAAACCAAACTTCCTCTCCCGATATCAATCCCCACTGGTGCTGCAGAGCAGGAGGCACTGGGGGAGCCTCAGGCTCAGCGGCGACGGGAGCTGGATACAGTGAGATGGATTCCGGAGCTCAGGATCCAGATCAAAAGCAGGAGGTCAGATGGAGTCCTCTCTGGACACCGGCCATTGCAGAAAAGGGCGAAAAGAGCGAAAAAGGGATGAAACTCTCGTGATCACTCAATTTTTACTAACTATGACGTATATGGGATGGAATACTCTCGTTGGTCACCTGTCCTGTCTGTTACCCCCCGGAGGTGCAACCTTTTACTTCCTTGTGACCCCTCTTACTCCCCAGCACCCCCAGTGTGGCACACAAGAGCCAGCAGTGGCCTTGGTCACTGTGGGAATAAGTATCAGCAAGAGCCTTTCTGCATCCCAGTCCCAGGGAGTGACTGTAAACATCAGGTGTTATCACTGCCAGTAGCACACACTGTCTGCAAAAACATGCTGCTGACTTCAGAAAGTGCAGCCTTTTAGAAAAGACTAAACTGGAAAGTAAAAATCACTAAACAGAACTGGGTTTTTAGCTAAACCCAGGACAACTAGAAAAGTATTAATGATAATAAACTACTTGTTTATGAAGGAAGAAATATTATGTTTAGTTGTTTAGTATTCAAAGATAATCCCAGATATTTTGTCTGCACACTTGTTTATTTTTCTGTACTTCCAACACTTATTTTTCCATTCTGCCCATCACCTTTCAGCAGTAGCTTTATGACTTTATTCATTTGCTGGCAGCTTTGCTAGCTATGCCCATGCATTCCTTTACACCTTGCAAGACCGTAAATGTAATCCAATGCCAGGCTGTCAGAGGCAGCTGTGGATGTGGGATGCTGCAAATCAGAGGTGTGGTAGGGGAGATGAGTGTGTGCAGCAGATAACTGTACTTGATTAGCTAGATTTAAATAGTGTTGGATGAATTTGCCAGGTGAAAATAAAAATTGTCGGTTCAGTTTAATTTCATGGTGAATCAAACAAGGAAATTAGATTTTGCTACTCTGCTAGTTTGACATCTACAGCAAGTGACAATTAGAGATGATGAGAGAACTTATATTTATTCCAGAACTCTTCATTTCTTTTTTCTCATGGTCATGTAACTTTTATTTACCCTTGCTCTGCAAAAGTATCTAAGATGTTATTATTTGATTGACAATTTGATTGACAATTTCAGGAATTCATTATTCTATTAATTTCTTTTTGATAGAGTACTGTAGTTAGATTTAAAGATAACTTGGTAATTTCTGAAGTCAGCATTTCATTGAAATTGCTTATTGGAATCAGGCATTTCATCCAGAGGTACTCTGCGTGGAATAAAAGTGGCAACAGAAGAGTCATGCTAATGGCTTCAGGGGGGAAAGATTACAGTTTAATGGAGCAAGGATGAAGGCAACGTGGCAAAAGCTCATTTTGCTATACCTGGTCACTCAGTTCAGTCCTGATTTTCTTCATTACCTTTGGAAGAAAGGATTAAATAACAAATCAAAACACAAACAGATTCTTAAAAGCACTCCCAAAGTCCAAATTCAAATTAAGTGAACTTCACACGTAAATTAGGGTTGAAACAGCACGAAATATCAAGCAGAACTGAGGTGTGAAATGATTGTATATGAAGTGGTATTCACTTCCTAGCCTGTACAGTGGAGTTTGTATCTAGGAAGCCTCAGCTTTACAGGCAGTGCAGAAATAGTATGAGGAAATTATCTCCCACCTTATTTTGCTAATTCAGATAGAAATGCATTGTTGTCTGGCAACTGCAAGGAAATTGTTAAACAAACATAGAAAAACAGAGAAAAAAATCATTATGACACATTCTAAAGGAAAAACACCTCACATCCTGCAGTAGCTTGCTTTACATTGTAATATGTTCTGGAAAAATGTATGTAGTCTTGTTGCAGTTCTCTGTCTGTTAAATGAAGAAAATGTTTCTTTTATTTCATCCTTTGCCTTGTCTATATCTCCTTTAAGATATTGAGGGCAGAGCTAAAATATGTCTATGCACCACTAGTTGGAAATCAAACAGTATCAGTCTTAAGTACTCTGGCCGCTTTGCTTTGTCTGTTTTACAGACGCCAGTCTGAAACTGCCAGTTTTCATATGCAGTGAGTTTTAGCTTGTTGTATACGGTTGCTCAAGTACTCGTGGCCTCGCTGTGCTCTGTGGCTCTTTCATATTTCATTTGTTTGTGAAGAAAAGGAGACACGAATGAATTCTCCAATGTGGACCATCCCTTACTGTATCTTCACCCTCACTCTCAAATGCAAACTCACTGATGTGAAGCCTTGCAATGATTCTTAAAATGGCAGTTATCTGTCATATCCTGCATAAATGGTGTCTGGGAAAGAAATGTTCAGGATAAGCATCCCTGGATGACTTTGTTTGGATTTTGTTTTGGGGTTTTTTAGTGGGGTTTTGTGGTTGTTGTATTTGGGGGTTTTTGTTGTTTTTTGTTTGTTTGGTTTGGTTTGGTTTTTTTTAGGCTTTCCTTTAAACATGGCTTAAAAATGGAATATGAGTCAAAGCCCTGAAAAAAAAATCTTGATTTACCTGCACTATTTAACTGCAGTTTGTTTAACTGTAAAATCCCCTAGAAGGTCCAACAAAAGAAACACAGACTGACTTCTATTTTACTTCCATTAAGGTATTATTTGCATCCTGTATGCCTGATGTTACTGCTTGTCACAGGAAAAAAAAGAAAGTTTTAGGAAGTGTGAGGCATATCTTCAAAGTGAAATAGTGAGTCTATTAGTTTTGTTTCAGAGGAGTTCACATGTGCAAGATGTTGAATGCACTGCCACAGAGATGCTCCTGAGTTCAGGATCTGTTTGCAAAATTATGGCCTCTTTGTTGAAACTGCACTGGTACACAATATGGTTAGAAATTAAACCAAACTAAGATACTACAGCAAAAATTCAGCTAAAACCACTGCATTTGTTCTGACACATTTTCTGAAGATTTTCTTGGAAAACGTATGATTTTAACAATAAACTCCCTTCTCCAAGTTTGGCATAATTGGTTCTGGAAATAAGGCACACTTCTTTTGAAGGTCACAGAGTTAATGAAAATATTGTTAACTTTTCATATCAAAACCATTAAATGTTTATGTGGCCCTAATCTTTGCCTAGAAGTCTGACTTTTTAAATTTTTTTTTTTAGTGAACTTCTTAAATCACACACAAGCCTTTGAAATCCTCAGAGCTTTGTGGATTCTAACCGATGCCAGGGCTCAAAGCAGAAATAATAAATTCCATGAGAAAAGTTTGGTTTTTTCTTTGTAATTAAGATCCAGCTGAAACCAGAGAGCACTGAAAATCCCACAGAAAACATGTTATTCTGAGTATTTCTGCCTAATTTCCAAACCAAGAAGTTTGGATAACTTCAGATTTTTCTTTTTGGGGCCAATTTGAACCTCATTTGTCCATCATTATTATAGAAACCACCTCCCACAGTGTGCTTGTTTTTAGTCCAAATTTATTTGTGCCTGATATTTATGTCCTGAAACGTCTGGGGAACTAGAACCACATGAAGCCAGAAGGTTTCATGTGTACATAATGTTCATTTTAATACACGCAACTGCACTAAAATGTCATTTGAAATTATAGTTCAAACAAATACCAGATTTAAAAATTAATTTTAGTGTTTTGGTTCCAACCAAAAATGTGATTTTGAAGCTAATGCCCCAGTTGCTACCGCACAATTCAGTTTTTTTCCAGGGGGAAGCTAAACCAATAGTTGAGCTCCATGTGCTGACCAAATGTTCTCCATCCCCTAAAGGGGATGCAAAGCCCAAGCTAACACATCTTCCTTAGGCAGCTTTGAGTCCGGAGGAACACACTAAATTTTGTTCGGAACAGATCCCTGATTGACTTGAAGGAGACATAATGCCCTCAACATCAACTGCCTTGATATAATATTTCCTCCTACTGATCTAGATTACTTATTAATGTAAGACACATTCAGTTTTAATAACTGAGATATATTTTGCACACGGCATTAAAATATTAGAAATGCTAATGTAATAGATAAAGGCATAGGCAGACTTGAAGTCCATGGCCATCCCTGGTTGTCAGACAAGACAGTAAATAGCTGCAGTTTAATCTCTGATCTGATAACTTTTACAGATTAGTTTTAAGATGAGATTCCTAACTAACGAAAAGATTATTTTCAAAACTGCTTCAGATACTGTCTAATATCATAGAATCATAGAATGGCCTAGGCTGGAAGGGACCTTAGAGATCATCTAATCCAACCTCCCTGACATGGACAGGGATGCCACCTCTCGACTAGGTCAGGCAACACGTGAGAACCGAACGGGAATCTGGTTGCAATTAAATTCCTTTGTGTCATGAAGAAAGTTCATCATAGTCTTTTATATGTAATGAAGGACTTGCAGTGCAGCTAAGTATGAATGTTAGGCTTGATATCTGTCTAAGATTAAGTAACATGAAAATACCACACTGAGGTTTCTTCTAGCTCCATTTTGTATGTTGTGTCTGGATTAAAATCTGAAATTGGTGTGTGTACAGATGCTTTATACTCAGTTCATTAGATAGCTTCAAGCCAAAGGGTTTTATCAACAAATACAGGATTCAATGAGCCAGACATGCCCTGTTGAAAGCACTTGTTTGCCACATTGTCAGAGAACTGACTGGTTTTCCATCAGATTACCTGGGCTAGGACTCTGTGGGTGACTGTGGCCCTGAAACTCATGAACTGACTTTCCATCAGGATCTACTTCTTTGGCCAGTGGGGAATAATGGCAGACCTGGTAGGCCACTGACCAGGACATTGGCAGACTGAGTGAGCTGCTGGGACCTCCATCTGCTTCTCACTAAACCTGTCCCCAAATCCCGTCTGTGCAGGTGACACTGAGCTGGAGAAGGATGGGTGTCTATGTCTGCTATGTGGCCTGTCTGCGTCTGAAGAGGGTCCCTTCGGAGAGCCGGCCAAGTTAACGATCATCACACCAATATGGCTACAGATCGTCCTCCCTTTATTGCTCCGGACAGCTCAATATATACAGTTCAGCAGTGTCCCCGCGCCTGCCCCTTCACAGAGTTGGTCAGTTACAGGTTTACACGCGCCAGCGTTTTATTGGGCAGTGCCATTCCACTATGCAGGCGGCTCTCGCCCCCCCCTTCTCCCCCCGGGGCCAGCACCTCCCGCCAAGCATCTCGCAAAGCTCTCACAAAACAGATAAAACCTCCTCCTCCCTGTGTTCCAAGGCAGCTTCAAGGACAGAGCCTCTGTTTAGGCCTACGCTGGGTTGTCCACACTTTTAAAGTTATACCGCACCTCTGCTCCACAAGAAATTCCTCTACATATCCCCCTTTTTCTTTTTGGACAACCCAGGCTTCATCCGCTAGCTTGCTTATCATTTTCTTGATTATATTTATCAAACAACTAAACATAACTAAGCCTATAACAATTAAAACTGCAATAACCAAAAATGTCTTAACTAAACTCTTAATTCATCCTGTCAAAGTTCTCACACCCATCACCCTAAATCGTACTTTGATCCTTAATCACACACTTCTAACAAAGCAAAAGGCAGCTGGTTTCCCTGCCTTGCTTTTAGCTAAAGAAAGATCACTCTGCTGGTTAGTACATAAACCTTAACACCTACTATGTGGCTTTGATTACACAACCAATATAAGCTTCATTGTTAGTCACACAAAGAGGATACATATTAATACAACAGGTAACATTGAGAACAGTCACATTTTCCCATAATTGCTCTGCCATCAGCCGTAAGCATCTTCTGCCAGTCCAGTCCATATCATCGTTGGTAATCGGTACCTCAGGGTCCCATCACGTCACTGGGCAAACAAAGGGATTCAACGGGCAGGCCCAGTGCACGGTCGTGTTGCTGCTACGCTGTTGAGGTGACAGGATGCTGCACAGCCACATCATGCAGGATCATGCGGTTCTCAAGTCCCTTGTCCATTATTAATAATAACAGGACACTCAATCGAACTGGCTGCTTCCCAATCTCCCTCTGTTATAACGTCTCTGATGACACCGCTCCATCACTGTTGCAAAGGATCCTTTATGGTTCAAGCTTGAAAATCAGGCTTGAGTGAGGGAGCTGATGGTAGTGGGGGAGCTGAACTGGTTTAAGGGTTTCTTCTATTTCTCGCTGTCCAGTTGATAATTCAGCGAGTTTGTTCAGGATCTCTTTCAGGGGTTCATCCTGATCTTCCTTCTTCCCCCTCTCTTTTTTTTTTTTTTCTTTTTTTTTTTTCTTTTTTTTTTTTTTTTTTTCTTATTAGCTCAAGTATTACTTCGATCACGCTGTTATCACACAGGGAGAGCAGAATTTCCCAGGTCTGTTTTGATCATACTCTCCCGTTCACTCCCATGCACATCTGGTGTACAAGAAGCGTCTTATCTTCATTCTCACGGTCAAGCTCTCAACTTGAGCTGTACCTGGCTGGTCAGGGTCTCTTTTCATAATTAGCAAGCAAGAGTTATGCACTTGTTTAGAAAAGAGCTCAGCTCAAGGACGAAAGTCTTAATTCTGCAACGCAGTGCAGTTTCTCCTTTTTCTTTTCTTTTTTTTTTTTTTTTTTTTTTTTTCTTCCACCCAGTCGGGACGAGCAGGGAGTTTCTTCCTTTGCCTTTTTCCTTTCCTGCCCTCCCCCCAAAGCTTCGATCGCTACCACAGCAACTTTCTTTTCTGCTTGCATGATTTCTAGAGTGCGTATTACGGTTTTCCAAACTGTTCCTAGTTCTTTCGCTTCTTTTCCTTCTTTTCCTCCCTCTAGAGTACAGTCCCACAAAAAGTCTCCTACTTCACGCCATTCCGTGGAACTAAAGATTAATGGCGGGTCGTTCATTTTCTCCCGTTTCCGAGCCCATGGGGCTAATACATCTCGCTCCTTTACTTTTCCTCCTCTCTTAGAGAGTATACTAAGGAGGCGAGTTGCCGCGTCCGTTTCCATCGCGGTCTTACCTTGGCAGGGGCTTGATCAGCTGCTCAAGCTCTGGTCTCCGGTGCCCTTTTGGTCACACTCGGAACTCTCCTGCCTCCAGCTCTCCGGCTCCCAAATCGGCTCACGTCCGATGCTTCGGAGTCTTCCCGCATTTAGGCAATCCGCATTTAAGCGTCCATAGAGGGTCCCTGTTCGGGCGCCAGATGAAGAGGGTCCCTTCGGAGAGCCGGCCAAGTTAACGATCATCACACCAATATGGCTACAGATCGTCCTCCCTTTATTGCTCCGGACAGCTCAATATATACAGTTCAGCAGTGTCCCCGCGCCTGCCCCTTCACAGAGTTGGTCAGTTACAGGTTTACACGCGCCAGCGTTTTATTGGGCAGTGCCATTCCACTATGCAGGCGGCTCTCGCCCCCCCTTCTCCCCCCGGGGCCAGCACCTCCCGCCAAGCATCTCGCAAAGCTCTCACAAAACAGATAAAACCTCCTCCTCCCTGTGTTCCAAGGCAGCTTCAAGGACAGAGCCTCTGTTTAGGCCTACGCTGGGTTGTCCACACTTTTAAAGTTATACCGCACCTCTGCTCCACAAGAAATTCCTCTACATGCGTCTTATTAATGGCTGACACCACCCAAAATTTTTAGTATTCCCCAGCAGGATTTTTGACATTATATATGATTTTTTAAAAACAGGATTAGATTAAATGCCCTCTCCTGTATTTTTTTTTTGCATAGGATATAACTTTATTTCAGTGAAATTCGCATTGAAAACAAACTAAAAGAGCTAAAATTTCTTCAAAAGGGAAAAGAAAAAATTTTGTTATTTTTTTTCACTAATTCAAGGATGAATGTGAAAAAGACTATGTATAAACATGTGTGTCTATATATATATATATAGGTATGTGTATACAGCCACATTCTGGCACTTCATAAGACATTATCAGCAAAAACAGGAAAACAAAAAAAACCCACTGTAGAATCTCATTTGTGAATGTTATATTATTTTGTTAACGATTATAATAACAAATGTAAGAACAAGGTAAGTGTTGCAATGCATTTTGGAAACAAAAAACAGAACAGGGAAAGAACTTGAATAAGGTGCCACTGGACAGCCTGAAAAGCGGAGATAGAAATCTTGGGGGAGGGGGGTGGGGGTCGTGTTTCACTGTTCCTGAAAATGTAAGCAGACATTTGTCTTATTGCCCTGTTTTAGGGAAATACAATTATTTACGTTATTACTCTGCTAATTTTGTTTTCTAATGGCAACTACTTATGTGAAAATTTAGCTCAGCTTAAAAAGAAAGTAAGAAAACAATAGCACACTTTCCTCATAGAAGTAAGCTTATGTATTTAAGATAGGATTACATATTTTCTTTCAAATAAGCATACACGCAACAGGTTAGCTAGATCAGGTCACATCCTTTAGAAACACTTGCTTTTCCTTTTAGGATAAATGCTGGAATGAATGGGTTCAGCACCTATTAAACTCTTGAGCTTGTACAACTGGTGCAGAAGGACAGTGCTGGCTATCTCTAATAATCTAATAACCTTCTTGCATCTTAGCACACCAATTACTCATGACCCTGAAATCTAGAGAAACTTGAAAACACTAGTTGTACAGTACTTCTTATACTCAAAATCCATTAAAAAAAAGGAAATACCACCACACAAAAGGACTCCACACCCAGGAAACAACACAAAAAAAACAACAACCTCCTTTGCCACTCTAAGAATAAAGTATAATAAGGTTAAACAACTTGACAGAAGAATACCTTAGAACACACACTTTTCAGAAATACAGAATCTCTACTTTCCTATGTCTTTTATTTTACTGAGGAGGTTAACTGGTGTTCAAGTATACTAGTTGAATCATATAAAGGTAAATACTTAGAAATGGGCTATATTTTTTGGGGGGAATTCCACTACAGAATCTGCTGACTTTTTCTTAAAAATGAACAACCTTCCTTCTCCCTCTCCTGAATCGCATTCCATTAGTGGAACTCGCTTCCATTAAACACGCTGTCTGAATTATGAACAAATGTAGATCTGCAGCTACCATTAACATTAAAGGAGGTTTAGTTAAATGCTTTTAAGATAGAGTATTTTCTGTACACGTCACCCTATTCTTGAGAGGTGTGTTTGAAACATTATTAAGAAAAATATAGACTAGAAAAGTGTAAAGCTTCTACTATCCTGATTAATAAGAACCCACAGTCATTATCTGAATTTTAAATTATCATTGTTTAAAGATAAATATATTTTGGCAAAGCTAAAGAGTAGGGGATTTGGCCCATTTTTTTGTACTTAAATATCTGCTTTAATCACTTATTTGCAGCAAGTGCTTTTATGTTTATCTCAGACTACAACAGCGACCACTTAGTATTTAGGCATGATTGGAATTATCATTGCAATGCATCACAGAATACATAAAACAATCTTCCAAAATATTAATTATCAAATTGAAAACTATCTATCTCAGCTGTAACATAATGCTGCGGTTCATTACCTGCATATACACTCTCTTCAGAGTACTAATGGCTACATGCAGATATTCCAAATGACTTCATAAACACAGGAGCACAGGCTGTTAAGCAGTGATTAATTTCTGCAAGACCACGTGAGGTCCCACAATTCTTTAATGTTGCCAAAGTGATGTATAGCATGAACACATATATTGGATGGCTCAGCAAAATGCCCATGGGAACGATAAGGTTTGTATCTCCTTGGTGAGCTCTGTAGGGATTTAAATCACCTTGGAAAAGAAGCTATGGACAAGAGTCTGCATGTGTGAGTGTTTTATTTGAAAGGAAATAATTATTTTCTCTTAAAGGTAAAACAAGTCTTCTTGTAATACTCATCTGGGGGATGTACAAAATAATTATACCTTTTCACACAAAGCCTGAGTGTCATCAAAGGATGGTGTTTCTTTTTTTTTTGTTTGTAGTTTACATTGTTTTTTCTGGTTTTCGTGATATTCAGTGTGTCACAAAATAGGCTCTTTCTCAACAGACTGACAGCCAGTTCCATCAAGTGCAATATGTGAGATGTTTATATCTAGAAAAACTGACCATTCTTCTATAGCAATCAAAATTACTCAGTAATATGGTCTAAATTTAAAGTGAGGTAGTAGGAGTGACGCTGTGATGTCAGCTAGAACTTGTTGCCTACAACACAAGCCATTTGCTACAAGCTAGATAAATAATTTATATTCTCTTTTGATACAGTGGCAAAATTGAGTCATTACAGACCAGATCCCTTTCTCACCTGAAGCAATATTTTTTATGCCTTCATAAGATCTACTGAAGTCAGTGAGTTTCTTGCCACCACAATGCTTGACCATAGATAAAAATAAAACTGTCTGGTGTGGATAATGGTCTTCACACATGCCTAGTGATTTGCTAATCAATAGTCCTGCGAAGTATTACTGTAAAACTAACAGAATCACTTGACAAGCAAGTTGCACTTCAGTGAGTGAAGATTTGGGATTGATTCAGCCCCATTTACTGTAACATATTCAGAGAAATTCAATTGTTTTGCTGAAAGTTGCTTGTTTCTGGTACACTGTACACCAAGGTCAACTTGCTACCAAAGCGACAAACCACAGAGACCAGTTATTGAAGGGTTTAATATGTTGCATGAAAGCCATAGAGGGGAATGAATCTCTGGAACATGCTGATAAGCCATCACTACACAGTTCCTCTTCAGGCTTACTGTAGAAAACATTGTGTTTCCATCTCAGTCCTAATGTACCTTGCTGTCTGTAACCTAGTGCATCTCTGATATTAGTGGTCACAGGATACCAGATGGTGTGTTGATATGTAGCACAGACACATATAACTGGATGGAATTCACTGGTTTCCACGTGGACATTGAGGTGTTGACCACAATTCTTTGAGTGTGACCTTCCAGCTGGCTCTTTATCCACTGAGTGGTCCATCCATCGAGTCCATGTTTCTCCATCTTAGAGACAAGGATGTCATGTGGGACAGTGTCAAACGCCTTGCACAAGCCCAGGCAAATGACATCAGTCATTTCCTATGTCAACCAGCACTGGTAGCTTTGCCATAGAGGGCCACCAAATGAGTCAAGCATGATTTGCCTTTAGTGAAGCTATGTTGGCTGTCACCAATCACCTCGTTATTTTTCATGTGGCTTAGTACAGCTACTGGGAGGATCTATTCCATGATTTTACCTGGCACGGAGGGAGGCTGACCAGTCCATAGTTCCCTGGGTTTTCTTTGCTTTCTTTTCTTTTAAAAGTAGGGGTTATGTTTCCCCTTTTCCAATCTGTGGGAACTTCACCATACTGCCATGACTTCTCAATTAAGATGGCTAGTGGTCTAGCAACTTCAGCTGCCAGTTCTTTCAGGAGCTGTGGATGTCCCATGGACTTGTGCACCTTCAGGTTCTTTAGATGTTCGCAGACCTGATCTGCCAATGCCCTCTGTGACTTGGGTGGTGTGGGTCAAGTGGTTACCAGTGAAGACTGAGGCAAAAAAGTCCTTGAGTACTTCAGCCTTCTCTATGTCCTCAGTAACGAGGTCACCCGTATCCCTCCGGAGAGGCCCCACATCCTCTCTCATTTTTCTTTTTTCTGTAACGTATCTGAAGAATCCCCTTCTGTTCTTTCTAATGTCCCTGGTCAGATTCGACTGAATCAGGGCCTTAGCTTTCCTAACCCAGTTTCTGATTTCCCGAGCAACTACCTTATAATTGTCCCAGGTTACTAGTCCTTGCTTCCACACTTTGTGTATTCCTCTTTCGTATTTGATTTTGGCCAGGAGATCCTTGTTCATCCATATAGGCTTCCCATGATTTTTGCCTGATTTCCCCCTTTTGGGAATGCAGTGCCTTTGAGCTTAGAGGACATGACCCTTGAAAGTCAAGGATGCTTGAAATTTCTGGGCTCCCAAACTCTCCAGGGCTTTGTCCCATGCCATGCTGCCAAGGAGGTCCCTGAAGAGGTGAAAGTCAGCTCTTCTGAAGTCGAGGGTTTCAAGCTTGCTGAACTTTCCCTTCTTCACTGCCCTTAGTATCTTAAACTTCATCATCTCATGGTCACTGCAGGCAAGGATGCCCATGAGTTTAACATTTTCCCACCAGCCCTTCCCTGTTGATGAAGACAAGGTCTAGCATGGCACCTCTCCTCATTTGTTCCTCTATCGTTTGGAGGAGGAAGTTATCATCTATGCATTCCAGGAATCTCTTAGATTCTTTGTGCCCTGCTGTATTGTCTTTCTGACTGATGTTGGGGTGGTTAGAATCTCCCATGAGGAATAAGCAGCAACTTCTATCTGTTTATGAAGGACCTCATCCACTTGGTCCTCGGGATCAGGTAGTCTGTAGTAGACCCTACTGTAATGTCTCCTACGCTTCCTCCAGACTGCTCACCCAGATCTCTCCTCTGGTTAGTTTTAATGTAAATGCTAGCAGCACTCCAACCGGTTGTTTTAAGTGACTTTGCATGACCCTACGGATAAATAGTACAGGAAGAATAAATTTATGGTGGTTTTGATTATGCAGAACAGCTCCATTCTTTTGAGAGATGGACCATTTTTTCAAGGTAAGTTAGTGTTTGTTACTCCTTTTTCTTCTTATACCTTTTCAACATATCCAGCAAATGGCCTTGTAAATTCATGCTCAGGATGTGTCCTGTCAGGAACAGGTTTCTTAACTCAGTTAAAACTACATTACTGTTATTGTTGTTATTATTTTGTAAATTATAGGTTGGTGATCACCAACTATTGGTAAAACACAACAAATAAAATAATAACCCCTTCCCTTCCCTTCCCTTCCCTTCCCTTCCCTTCCCTTCCCTTCCCTTCCCTTCCCTTCCCTTCCCTTCCCTTCCCTTCCCTTCCCTTCCCTTCCCTTCCCTTCCCTTCCCTTCCCTTCCCTTCCCTTCCCTTCCCTTCCCTTCCCTTCCCTTCCCTTCCCTTCCCTTCCCTTCCCTTCCCTTCCCTTCCCTTCCCTTCCCTTCCCTTCCCTTCCCTTCCCTTCCCTTCCCTTCCCTTCCCTTCCCTTCCCTTCCCTTCCCTTCCCTTCCCTTCCCTTCCCTTCCCTTCCCTTCCCTTCCCTTCCCTTCCCTTCCCTTCCCTTCCCTTCCCTTCCCTTCCCTTCCCTTCCCTTCCCTTCCCTTTTCTTTTCTTTTCTTTTCTTTTCTTTTCTTTTCTTTTCTTTTCTTTTCTTTTCTTTTCTTTTCTTTTCTTTTCTTTTCTTTTCTTTTCTTACAGTATACCTGGAATTTTGTTTTGCAAAAATCTTGAACACCGAAGATCTACTTCCCAAAACCTAAATCCCAGCCCTCCTGTTCTGTTCTTTTAAGTTATAACAATATAGAATAGAATCATAGAATCATTAAAGCTGGAAAAGACTTCTAAGATCATCCAGTCCAACCATCAACCCAATACTACCATGACCACTAAACTATAACCTGAAGTGCCACATCTACGTGTAACCATCCAGGGATGATTACTCCACCATTTCTCTGGGCAGCCTGTTCCAATGCCTCACCACTCTCTCAGTAGGGAATTTTTTCCTATTATCTAGTCTGAACCACTCCTGATGCAACTTGAGGCCATTTCGTCTTGTCCTGTGGCTAGTAACTGGGGAGAAGAGACCAACACCTGCCTCACTACAACCTTTCAAACAGTTGTAGAGAGCAATGAGGTCTCCTCTTAGCCTTCTTTTCTGCAGACTCAACAATCCTAGCTCCCTCAGCTGCTGCTCATAAGACATGTTCTCTAGATTCCTCACCAGCTTCATTGCTCTTCTCTGAACCCAGCACCACAATGTCTTTCTTATACTGTGTCACCCAGAACTGAGGACAGTACTGAAGACAGTACTCAAGCTGTGGCCTCACCAGTACTGAGGACAGGGCCACGATCATTTCCCTGCTCCTGCTGTACAATATTTCTGATGCAAGCTGGGATGCTGTTGGTCTTCTTGGCCACCCGGGCACACTGCTGGCTCATGTTCAGCCGGCTGTCCACCAGCACACCCAGATCCTTTCCTGCCAGGCAACTTCCCAGCCACTCCTCCCCAAGCCTGTAGTGCTGCCTGGGGTTGTTGTGAACAAAGTGCAGGACCCAGCACTTGGCCTTGTTGAACCCCAAACAGTTGGCTTCAACCCATCAATCCAGCCTGTCTAGATCCCTCTGCAGACACTTTCGGCCCTCCAGCAGATCAGTACTCCTACACAGTTAGGTGTCATTTACAAATTTACTGAGGGCACACTCAATATTCTTATCCAGATATTTGATAAAGATGTTAACAAGACCGGATCCAAAATTGAGCCCTGAGGTGTACCACCTGTGACTGACTACTAGCTGGATTTAACTCCATTCACCACCACTCTCTGGGCTCAGACATCTATCCAGTTTTTAACACAGCAAAAAGTACACCTGTCTAAGTCATGGGCCACCAGCAGTAGAGGGAAAAACAGTGTTATGTAACGTTTAGTAGCAAAATTACACAATACTACTCATAGGAAAACTTTACATTGACATTAGTCTATCAGTATGAAAGATGAAATTATTGTAGTGGAACATTTTCACAGGTATAATCTCAGTTCTCTGAAAACCAATAACTCAGTATGGGAGCTTAAGGAGCAGGAGGATACTAATGTCCATAACAACAATCACCTTTTTTTTTCAAATCAGTGTGGTGTACCACAAGTGTTTATCTGTATTATTTTACTGAATATTATGCTTTTTAAAGTCTATTTCATAAGACATCTTGTGACACTCTTTGTTCATCATTCAGATAACAAACTCCCCATTTGCTTGTCTGAGATTAAGTTTTAATGAGCAAAATGAAAAATTAAATTTGTCTTTTCCGTACAACACTTGAACATCCTGGTGTTTGTCACAGTATGAAAAATCTAAAATAATAGAAAAAAATTGAGAGCAATGAGAATGAATATGTAGAATATGGAGAGTATCTTTTCTGATGAGTGTGCTGGCATAAAATGCAACAACACAGATATCACAATTATTACTAGAAATTCAGTAGTGCTTTCTAGTTTAACTTAGATTTTCTTGCAATTACATATTTTAAACTGTGTTGTCAGTGTTTGATTCTGTAATTTGTTGTCCAAGAAGGTTGTAAAATCTTTAACTGTTTTCATCAGTTAGTGGGACTACTGAAATTTTTTGACATGAACAGGGCTTTTCCATCCCTCACACAAATCTTCACTGCATTTAATGTTATAAAAAGTTATGATTTGTCCAACGGCCTTTCATGAAATGGCTTTGTTTTCCTCAATCATGTCTTATAGGTTGTGTGCCTGACTTATAAAATTAACTTCACATCCAACATCAGACAGGGATACTGGTGGACGAGAAGCTCAACATGAGCCATCAGTGTACACTTACAGTCCAGAAAGCCAATCGTATCCTGGGCTGCATCAACAGGTGCGTGGCCAGCAGGTCGAGGGAGGTGATTCTGTCCCTCTATGCCACTCTCATGAGACCCCACCTGGAGTACGGCATCCAGTTCTGGAGCCCACAGCACAAGAAAGATATGGACGTGCTGGAACGTGTCCAGAGAAGGGCCACGAGGATGATCAGAGGGCTGGAGCACCTCTCCTGTGAAGACAGACTGAGAGAGTTGGGGTTCTTCAGTCTGCAGAAAAGAAGGCTCCGAGGAGACCTTATTGTGTCCTTCCAGTAGCTTAAGGCGGCCTACAAGAAAGCTGCTGAGGGGCTTTTTAGGATGTCAGATAGGACTAGGGGGAATGGATTAAAGCTAGAGATGGATCGTTTCAGATTGGCCGTTGGGAAGAAGTTCTACACCATGACGGTGGTGAGACACTGGCACAGTTTGCCCAGAGAAGTGGTGGAAGCCCCATCCCTGGAAGTTTTTAAGACCAGGTTGGATGGGGCTCTGAGCAACCTGATCTAGTGGGAGATGTCCCTACGCATGCGGGGGCGGGGGGGGGGGTTGGAACTAGGTGATCTTTAAGTTCCTTTCCAACCCTGGTAGTTCTGTGATTCTATGATTCTATATCATGCACTTGGCTGAGCTTACTTGTGCTGTACCTGGTGGAAAAAGGACAGATAACATATAGTATCAAGATTATTTTAAGAATCAGTATTTTACAAAAATATTTCCACAGAATCACTAGATAGGGAACACAGGTAAGAAATCAGAACAATTTAGATTTCCAGCTGAACTTCAAAGGATGGTGTAGAAAAGCAGAAGTGAAACTGCTAAGATATACTTTTTTTTTCCCATATCCTTCACTGCCTTCCATTTTACATGTTTGGAGTATTTTCAAAGATGGAGAGCGACACACCTTAGTTTGAACCAGCTATACTCAAGACAAAGGTTTATGAAGCAGAAGATGTAGAATCAACTGGGCAAAATAAGCTAGATTGCTTCTTAGAATGTAACTATGGATGTCTAATTAGTAATTCACTTTGACTGAGACACACCTCAAACATCCTGTGTAATACATTTTAAAATATCAATATATTTTTTATTCTTTCAACTCATGTTCTTAGACCACAAAATTTTTAGACAGACTGAACTTGTGAAAAATATTATCATAAAGTATTGCTGGTAATCTTTGGTGTAAGAGACAGAATCACATCTTTTTGTATAAGAATACTAATACTTTATCAGACTGCAGAATAAATTTGATTATAAAAAAACATCATTACCTCAAAACCTATTTTATTCATTTTCCAGAACAACCTTCTCTATTTTACAACTAATCAAACAAAATAAAAAAATATTTTTCATTTGCCTTAGAACCAAATTAGTTTAGTGTTAATGAATACTGGTCTATTGTTATTTCGTAATATTGTCCTGGGTAATAATTCACAGTTATGTAAGGTCAAGTTTTCAGTGCTTACTCTGAGCTGCCTGATTCTGATTTGAATCAGATCTGAAGATGTCTGTGGTGATCCAGTGTGTGGAGATATTAAAGACGCTTCTGTTACACAGAGATAGCTCTGAACTGTTTTGTAGAGCTTTCTTCCACATTTGATGTGTTAGAGAGAACCTGCAGTGCCACGTTCTTGCCAATTTCTGAGCCTACATGGGCCCGTTAAAGGTTCTCAGAGTAATCCCGAGGTTATTAATATCATCCTGCTTTACCTTCAGATGTGTCTTCCAGCACAACTTCAAATTACACCTTTAGTTTGCAGCATGTCCCAAGCACTTGACAATAGTTTACTTTCCGATAAGAACTTTTCCTAAAATTTATCACCCACTGAAATAAATCAAAGTTTTGTTGTGCTACTGTAAAATTTGGAATATGTTTTTTGCAAGGAGGAAAGAACTGTGGTAAGAAAAGAGTGGTAAAGGATGGATCTTAACTGCTTTATACATTCGATTATGTTTTTTGCCTTTGACTATTTGACATAATATGTATGTAATATAATAGTAAAATATATAATTAAATTCAGTGAAAGTGTACTTGCTGGATGCTAAAATAAAACAGCATGTGTAACATTATCTGGCATTACTGTTTTGTTTTTAATCAGTATGCACTTACAGAATCACAGAATCACAGAATATCAGGGGTTGGAAGGGACCTCGAAAGATCATCTAGTCTAGCCCCCCTGCCAGAGCAGAAACACCTACTGCAGGTCACACAGGAATGCTTCCAGACGAGTTTTGAATGTCTTCAAAGGAGACTTCACAACCTCCCTGGGCAGCCTCTATGAGTGCTCGGTCACCCTCACTGTGAAAAAGTTTTTCGTTGTGTTTTTGTAGAACCTCCTATGCTCCAGCTTGTACCCATTGCCCCTTGTCTTGTCATTAGACACCGCTGAAAAGAGCCTGGCTCTGCCCTCCTGACACTTCCCCTTGACATATTTATATTTATAAATTTATATTTATAAATTTATATCTATAAATTTATATTTATAAACATTAATGAGGTCACCCCTCAACCTTCTCTTCTCCAAGCTAAAGAGACCCAGCTCCTTCAGCCTTTCGTTATAAGGGAGATGTTTCACTCCCTTCATCATCTCTGTGGCTCTGCACTGGACTCTCTCCAGCAGTTCCCTGTCCCTCTTGAACTGAGGGGCCCAGAACTGGACACAATATTCCAGATGTGGCCCCACCAGGGCAGAGTAGAGGGACAGCAGGACCTCTCTCAACCTGCTTGCTACTCCCCTTCTAATACACCCCAGGATGCCATTGGCCTTCTTGGCCACGAGGGCACACTGCTGGCTCATGGCCATCCTGCTGTCCACTAGAACCCCCAGGTCCCTTTCTCCTGCACTGCTCTCCAGCAATTCAGTCCCCAGCCTGTACTGGCACATCGGGTTATTCTTTCCCAAGTGCCAGACTCTACACTTGCTCTGTCATGGTTAGAGCTGCTTAGACAGGAACGGAAAACCTGAAGCAAGGAAAGAAAACAGGGAAGTGAGTGACCTTCTGTGGGTTTTACTCTGGCTGCAAGACAGGAGAGCTGTTGATAGATGCTGAACACAAAGGCTCAGATGCAGCTGACGTGGGTGCTAGATGATGGATGCAGGTGGGCTACAGGCCAGAAAAACTGGTTGTTCATACCTACCAGCAGTTTTGCTGTCATGTCTAAGGCACAGCCCTGGACACTTATATTGGTAAATAGTTGTTGAGCAAAAGAGTGATTCTCAGCAGTCATGATCATCTAGCACCTTGCTTCTCAAGCACAGCTTTTAAATTATACACCTCAGTTGCCCTTGCTAAATTTTCTCCTGCTGCATGTCTCCTTCACTCACAGAAACCTCCAAAATATACATCCCACCAGCTAAATTTCTAGCCCATGAAAAGGCCTATCCACTGTTTCCAAAAAGTTCTATTTGAATTCAGTTGGTGTCTTCAGGGTAGGATGGACTAGTACAGTCGGGGGTCACCAGTGTCCGAAGAGTAAATTAAACTGTGTTCGTCACACCTTCTTCTGAAATTTACCTGTTACCGATTTCAATTGCCAGTAGGAAGTGGAAAAAATGTAAGAGGTTTTCTTGTCTCTACAATGACAGATTCCAAATTAATGTTTGCAAAGAGTAATAATTAGTAAGTGTCATAAGTTATTACACCCCATAAATGAGTGAGAATGAATGGTAAAATAGCATGGTGGAAACTAGTAGGAAGTGAACAACAGACTCTGATAGATGTTTCTACATAATATTAATTCTTGATAATGGACAAATTTTATTTAGAAAAATATAAGTCTCTTTGCAGAAAAAAATCTGAAAAAAAAGCTATACTCCCTAGGTTCATCACTTAAATTATATGCTGTGGATATGTCATCCAACTGCATCTGAAATTAAAAAAAAACCAAACTAGCCATTCTCGCATGGATGAAATGAGACCTTAATGAATAGCAATGGGTATATGTCTATCCTGCTGTGGAATCGATCTGAAAAGTATGTGTATTAAAAAAAATAATTTATGCTAATTTGATTAATGAGTCTGAGTACTCAAGCAACCAGATAGGACCGTGTATTCATATGCATATGCTCCCTTAATTACAGACTTCACATTGTCTTCACACATTTTGTGTTTAGATTTTTTGTTCATATTTTAGTGGATTTTTTTTTGTTTGCTTGGTTTTGCTGCTTCCCCCCCCCCCCCCCCCCCCCCCCCCCCACTGTCTACAGCAAAGTCTGGTAAATTAAATGCATTACTTATTTTAGCTGAAAGAATGCTTTATATGTCAAACCCACCAATAATCAGCACTGGTTAAGAAATTACTTTTTTCTTTTCTATTGAATGCATCTCATTTCTTCCTTCTCTTTTGCTTAATAGTTAGTTTCTCTGTTTTGTAAATGAGACAACTCTAATAATAGCCTGAACACAAAAGGTGTGATAATTAATTACAGCATGAATCACCAGCAAATTCTACTTTAATACCTTCTGTACGTACAATAAAGGGGAATCGAAATATTTTTTCTGTGTGTCAACATTCTCTCTCCTTTTACTTCATTAAATCAAGATGATATAAGTCCCATGAGACAGGAGTGCAAATTTTAAAGCTGTATTGATTTAACCTTCCCTTTGTAAATATTTCATAGTTCTATAATGTGCAAATGCAGTCATGCACAGAACAAAGGATTGCACTTTTCTGTTAGCACACAGAAGGGCCATATGACAGTGTTTATTTTACCATTTAAACAGTATTACATAGGAAAACACATGAGGATATTTTGTCATTGTTATAAATGTCAAGGAGGAGTGATACAACACTATCTTTCAAGTGAAATTTTCATTAAGAAAGACTATTTCAAACAGTGACTGTCCTGAAGGAATATAAACCCGTTAGCTAATTACAGTTTCAATACCTTTTTCTAGCTTGCCCCTCCCACCGTAATTTGATGTAGGTTTGTCTGATGAAAGGATACTTCTCTCAGTGCTTCATTTTTCTGTTTTCTTTTATACAATTTTCACTTCTGAAATGTCAACATCCCAATAATTTTCATGACAGATAAGTCCGGGAAAATTTTGGGATGGATTATCCTGTTTATAATGGCTTCTGTATGTTCTGGTATGAAAAAAAGTAATCCTGGAAATGACATATTCTGAGGCCCCAAAGAACTTCATAGTGATTTGTGTGTAGCTTATACAAACACGGATATCTAAATTGATCTTATAATAAAAGATTTTTTTTTCCTGAACCAGAACTTCTACTGCTTGCAGTAAGAATCTAATGTTGACAATTTAAGTGTCAATAGGGATTGATTTTAAATCAAAAAGGAGACCTGCTGCTAGCATGCAAAATTTTCTGGTGGAAGATTTATATTTTACAATCTCTTTCTTGGTTGATTAAAAGTGTGAGTTTTATATAGAAATTTACAATATCATTCCAGTTCTGCAGATTTTAAAAGATCATATATAAAATCAAGATAGTTTATGTCTAAGCATAACCATATTGATATTAAAATGTCAGGCCCTTTTCTTCTCAGAGTGTTTTTCTCAAAAACATTTTTATTAGAGTAACCAGTTGGTGTGAATGGAATCTTAGTCTTTTTTTTCCCTCTACTAATAATTTATCATGTCTGAAATTTTGATACAATCAGTGCAGTATTTAACTCCATGAAGTTTTATTATGACACTGTAATATGAACATTACTGAGGATATTCATTTTAGGAACATTGCTTTAGTAAGTCTGCTCCATTACCATCTGTAAGATGTCACACACTGTTAATAAGCATACTATTTGTTTTAATGTCAGACCTTTTTTTTTAGTGTATTTCATTTATAACCTCAAGCTTGACTCGGGTTTTCCTAGAAGTCAAGTTTCCAGGAAAACGAGAAAGAAACAATCTGTCATTTATTTATAAATATGTATTTTTGCTTCCCCTTGTCTGTGTATTATGACAAGCTGTCAGTCCATAGAAAACACACGGAATTTATGCTCTGAATAGGACCTTAGAGCTATGCTTTCAATCCACCTTTGGTTTTACATAATACATACATATGTTTGTAAGGCAAGCTCTACTTTAAATGTGACAAATGCTCATCATCTTCACCATCTGCCAAAAATAGCCTTGCGTATTGTAATAAAAAGAAGCCAGGGAAATTAGCAGTAAAAATGAGTCAGTCTGCTACCAAATGACTCCGCATCGGCCTTATTATTGGATTCAGTGGTACTAATTTTTGATGTAATATGCACAGATCTGAAGGTTGTGATTTTTTTTTTATTTAATATTCACATTTGTCCAGATAGTTTGTATGGTACCTCAGTTTTAGAGAAACTGAAGTAAAGATTAGGAAGCTCTTAAATAGCAGGACTCTACACTTTGAACTTATCATAAGTTTTTCCCATGTCTCCCCAGTGATCTCTTGCCCTCTTTTCATATCAGGAATAGAAGAAAGCCTAAAAAGACTGATCTGTTACTCACTTTTTTACTTCCACAACTTAATCTTTGAGCACTGAAGCTAGGAGTAGTACTGCAAATGTGATCATCAACCCAGCCAGATATCAATTAAGTCAGATATCACACTACCTTTAAAAGTGAATAAAATCCTGAATAACCTTTGTTTTGTTAAGAAAGTTCAGAAAACCATGATGTTTTTCTTATTTTTAAAAAATTTTTCAGAGTTCAAAGTATCAGTGTAACTTTCCTCTGCAATTTCAGTTCTTGGACCCAATTCTCTGTTGTGGGAACAAATCCTTTACATGAAGGAACATTTATCTCTCAATTCACAGGGTGAATAGCTGTACATATTAGCAGACAGTTGTATGTGCAGATACTAATTTTGTAGAGCTAAAACCATTTTGCTAATGAATTAAGATATTATTTTTTTTATGAGAAGAATGTGTATTTTGAAGACAATGGGTTTGAGCTTTGAAAATTAGGTAGCTACTACTCACCCTAAACTGTCTTCTGATTTCGGATGACCTCACTCTTTGGTGCTGTTTTATGGCTCCTTTCAAAAACTATGGTAGCATTCACCCTGATTCTAACGATTTTTGTTCATCAGCCCTTTTGTACTTCATTACAGAAGCCCTGTTTCTTTCTTTTCTTTATAAAGTATTTCCCCAGCAAATCTCAGCCCTTCAGTTCTGCATCATTTCCTATATATTAAACTTTTTGTTTTTTGAAAAGTTACACTATAAGTTACTATTTACTCAAGGTATTTTCGGCTTTCTCATTGGATCTGTCAAAAACTCAGTGCTGTGAAAGACCATCCTTTTCTGCTCCTGTCTGGAACTAAGGGAGCCTGCTGCAGACAGAACCTCAAGTCCTGGTTAGAAATTTACAATGCAAATGTGGCCCTTTGAAGAGGTGATGTACTGCATGTGCACCAGCAACGGGCATCCAACATGTGCATCCAGAAACTAGTCTACACTGGGACACTCAACGTTATCGATCTCCTGACACATCAGATATTTCTTGCCTAAATTCTCTTGTGTGAGAACCTACCAGTAAGCCTTAGGGAAAAGTGTAAAGTTAAACCTTGACTTTTTTCTCCAAAGTCATCCTGAATAAAAGCAGCTAACCAGAGTTCAGATTTATTGTTTATAATAAATTTAGGTAAATAAAGCTGCAGAGACATTCTTCTCCGTGCAAATAAGGCTAAACTAGCAATTGCATTTGCAAGCTTTTAATAAAGGGGTCAAATTTCATTGTATAACTTTGGCATGCATTTAAAATACAATATTTGAAAATGGAAAATATTTTAAATGGTAATTTGAAGAAAAAGTACCTGTTGAAAAGGAAAATTTTTGGAGTATTTTTCCAATGTGAAGCGTACTGAAGATGTAACTATTGGTAGAATAAAGGTGTGAAAACATGCAAGTGAAACGACCACATACATTGCTGTATTTCAGTGCTACAAATAATTGGATTTTGGGGAATGAAGCAAGTTGGAGAGATTTTAGTATCACAGCCTTCATTCATTTATTTAAAGAATAGGAGTATAAAAGGACTGAAACATGAAAAAGTGTCAAGATGTAAGAATGAGTGATCCTCATAAGTATCTAAAATAATTCAAGTCTTGCAAGAAAGGACTAAGAGCCAGATTGAACGTAAGTCATGCGTAAAATCTGAATACTGTATTCCTTGGCTGTAATAAAGAATATAATTTAAAAAAACCCACAACTAAACCAAAACCAAAACACAACTATTTAAAATCTATATATTGTATAATTAGAATTCCATAGTTAAGTGAAAGTGTAGAAAGTGTGCATATCAATATTCAACCTTTACATACTGGAGTAGTAGTCAATTTTTGATACAAACAAACCTTAATAATCATATTTTTTCATTATAATCAGGTTACAAATTTGATTTATAGCTATTAAGCCCCCAGTGGAAATTTCACAAAGCATGTTTCCATACTTTTCGTCTTAAGTTTCAAGACTTACAGTGAAAACAAATGTATCAAAACCCTGTATATTATTTGTGTAGTGGGGACACAATAAAATCAAGCTTCTAATTAGGCAGCAAAGTACACAACACTGATTTTAATAGCAGAGAGGAGTAAATAAAATGTTAACTATATCCATATGTAACTTCAGCTGAACTGGAAATTGTTGTGAACTAACATGTTGTGAACCTATGAACTTGGGAGATGAAATTAAAAAAAACCAACAACCAACAACAAGCATTGCTTATTGAGATAATGGGGCTTATTTTGGGCACAGGCAACTGTCTGCGTGGGGAGTAATGAAATATCAGAAAAGCTGGCTGGGAGTAAAGGACAGTAAGACAGATTTTTAAATTGAAATTAAAAAAAATAGAAAGGAATTTGGGAAAAATCATCTCCAGGAGACAGTAAAGCTTGGAACAGTGGGATCGTATACAGCCTTGTTCCAATGCTTGATTTTCTGCTCCAATATTCTCTCTGTGGTCATGCCTCCCTGGATTTTCAAGAATTTTTGTTCTTTTGTAAAAGTTTTATGAAAATGAGGAGGCAGGCCACCCACTTGCTTTTGTTTCCTCAAGCATTACTTGCTCTTAGCTAGGAAAATAAATGGAGAAGGAAAACAAAGTCCGAAAGGACTTACGGAGTAAAGGAACTTTGGAAAAATTTGGGTTATAAACCTGTCCTGGTTTGAGCTAAAACAGAACAAGTTCTGTTCAGAAATTTTATTTTTAACAAAGTCTCTTCTAAGAAGCTGCGCCTTCTGAAGTTAACCCCATGTTTTTGCAGACAGTGTGTGCTACTGGCAGTGATAACACCTGATGTTTGCAGTCACTGCCAAGGACTGAGATGCAGAAAGGCTCTTGCTGATACTTGCTTCTGTAGTGACGAAGGCCACTGCTGGCTCTTGTGTGCCACGCTGGGGGTGCCAGGAAGTAAATGGGTCACAAGTAAGTAATAAAAAAGTCAGAACTCCAGGGAGAAGCAGACAGTACAAGTGACCCATATTTGACCACCAAAATATTCTATTCCATATAGATGGTATTCAATGTAGAGCTGAGGGATCATGGGAGTTAAGCCCTCTTCTTCAATGACTGGTGTTAAAGGTGAACTCCATCCAATCTTCTGCCTTTGATCCTGACCCCGAATTCCTGAATCCTGCTCCTGTGTCCAGCTCCCCTCTGCCGCTGAGCCCGGGGCTTCCCGAGTACCACCTGCTCTGCAGCATCAGTGGTGACTCCAACCAGAGCGAAGAAGTTGGGTTCAAAACGGCTTTTGTATACATTTTTATATGTTTGTTTATATTTTCATTTTTTTTATTAGTACTATTATTGTGTCAGTAAAGCTGTTTAGTTTTCTTTTCTAATCTGTAAGTCTCTGCTTTATTCCCTTTCTCTTTCCCTTTGGGGAGGGACAGGTGTTATTAGAAAGCACTGGTTTAGTGGCTGGTCTAGTCCTAACCCTTCACAAAATCATTACTGAAGAAACTGAAGGAGACTGAAAAAAATCTAAGTTGGACAGTCCTGAGATATTTCTGTGTTTAGGTTAAGTAACCTTGGAATTAATGTTCTAAATTTTCCTAAATATTCTAATTTTGTAGAGCTTTTTTAATATGATGTATGCTGTTTAATATAATGTATGCAATTTAAAATAACAAGCTGCAGTTTTTTATAGGAAAGCTCCCAACGTGGTTACCTTGAAAACAGAAAAAAAAAAAATAAATATTACAAAGCATCACCTTTGTTACTTCAGGCAGAAGAGTGAAAACCTTTAAGTCCTCTAATACTTTGTAACTCTTCAAAGAGACTCTGAAGTTTTGAGTAGCCCTTTTAACCCTTTGAAATGACTGATAGGTAAACCTGAATTATTTAATACACAGGATGTTAACATCAATACAGCCAAAGAACACACTAAACTTTATCAAGGAAAGGTTTGACAGTGGCTATAAATTGAAGAATATTTTGGGTTCAGCTCTTTTCATGCTACTAAATCCTTCTGCTATCCTGGGCAGGTTTCTTAATGTCCCTGAATCTTCTAAAACTTCAGGAAAAAGCATATGTTCTTACAGAGAGACAATTTTGATGTTATGACAGTAACACTGGAAATAGTTATATAATTTTGCATTGAATGTACAACTAGAAGATATTCACTTGTGAATTAACAGTAGACTAATAGTAGAAATAACAGTTCAAGGTGAGGAGACAGCACAACTAAACACAGCTTTACCTTACTCCTGACAATGAGAGATCTATTATAGTAAACAGTGTGCTTTTTTTCGCCATGATTACACTTTGTTTCAAATTTATGCTGAAAATCCATGTACTGATCAGCTCCTGCAAAGAAGTGTTGACTTGTGACAGATATGATGCCACATTATCTGTATTGCAACCTAGATCTGTCAGGAGAATTGTTTTAAAACTTTTTTTAATTATTTTTCCCCAGATATAACGTCTTTAGAGTAATTTTGTACATAAGCGCAGATAAATGTGCAAGGAAGAGATTTTTCTCATTTCCACTATTACAGCATTTGGGTTTAATGAGAACTTCAGAGTTAATCTTTGTGTACCTTTTTATCTGATTTTGCTGTGCTGAGGTTTTTAAACATAAATGTCCTGCAGCAAAATACTGATAATCTTAAAACATGGGAGAAAGATAACATGCCAGTCAAACTGTTCTCTTTGATGCCCTCTACTAGAGACAAAGCAAAATGCCTGCTTTTTGTCATGAAGCTGATCTGTGTATCCAAATTCTATCACCATAAACAACTTCTCAAGGGGAGTGATGAACATTTTCTTTGTATCTGCATCTGTTAGTGAAACAAAAAAAAATGGCAGACCGAGGAAGGTAGGGTTTTTTTGATGGAGATGTTGTAGCTGAACTATCTGGACAGTCAGATATTACCATCCATGTAACATAAAATGCAGTATTTTATTTTTCAAGATCTTGGAGCTGGATCATTCAGGGTCCTGGCAATTAAGAAAAGCTCTTGATGCAGTTGGTGCCTCAAGAGAGACTGGTGATAGGAGAAAGTCTCAGAACACACTCCAATCAAAGTTTCAAAACAGAGACAGTAGCTTTGTAGCAGTCTCTGTTTTAAATAAGAAACTGTTACAAGAGTAGTGCATCAGCGTAATGTGGCCCCAGTGACTGAGTTGCTGAATGAGCAGAACGAGCTAGCTGAAGTTAAATAATTTGCTTAGCTTTCTTCAATCTAGCTAGTCTTGTCCTTTCTTGTATGTTTGACCATCATATCATTTTTGAACAGCGGGAAAAGAATGTCTGGGGTTTCAAGTACATGTGAAGTACCCTCGGTAATACTTTCTTTCAAGTTTAGAAGTTAAAAAGCATATAACACTGAAGACTACAAAATGAAAGGATGAGTTTGACTTTGACACGTTACTCATCCCTATGCAAGAGCTCAGCTAGTCTTAACCAGAAAAGGAGTTTACCATCTTACCAATTATCTTTAGGTTAACAATATAGTGTTAAAGCATATGCTACTCTTTCTGCGCGTCTGTTGAAAATTCAAGAACTCGTTCTCAGCTTACTCAGTAAAATAAGTTAATATGAACAGTGGAATGATTTATTGTGAACAGCAACACCATATTTAAGGTAGAGAAATATTACTACATAAAAGACTGGAAATGAATATTCATCTTGGAATTTTAGACATCTGATCTACCAACAAACAAGTGATAGTGATTTTCAGTTTATGCTTAACTGTACCAAAAGAAGTGATAAAACACTGCTTTTCCAAACAAGTCTTATTTTGAGAAAACTGCCAGTTTATATTCTAAACTAAAGTCAGTATTAGTAGTGCACAAAATCAAAAGTGTATGAGCAAAAATATCAGCAAACCATACTGTAATAAATTTCTCTTAACAACATAGTACAGAAGAATCCTAGAATAATTCACAACAAAACCTTGTAAATTAAACACTGATATATTTCTGGGAAGAGACAGGTCTGACTCAAAACTGTGGTGCCTTAGGTTGGGTGATGGTCTTAGATCACAGATGGTGAACAAATATAACAGCAGTCAAGGTTTGCCTTATTGTTTCAGAGAAGTAGTAAAATTGCTCTTTTCAACCAGCTACTCATAGAGCTGGATTGGTGAAGTTCCTTTTGATGTTTTGCAAGAGTAAGCAGCATAACAAACAAAAAGAGGAAACATCCTTACATCAATTAGAGAGACCACTCAAGAATTACCAATTATTTAATGTGGAGTCAACTGGCAGAGACTCTATTGTCTGCCTGGTAACAAGATTTATGTGTATGCACAAAAACCAAACAATGCAGTTGCTCTGTGGATCAGACTCTCCATTCCTGTCATTTAGCATAGATGCATCGTCTAAAATATTTAGCAAAGGTTTTCACTTACTCCTAATACATATTTTTCAAATACAGAGATTTAAAATTATATATTTCAAAGATAGATATTAGACGATTTAAGGTGCTGATTGACAGTTTCCTTTCATGATAAAGTTAGTTAAAATAACTATATTCCCATCAGCAATTTTCTCCACCAGTTGTGGCTGTGGATGAATTCATGAGCTCATGTTTTTCACTGTGTTGGTGAGATGGTTTAAATTGCAAGAAGGAAAGAGAAAACAGGGGGAAAAAAAAAAAAAAAGAGAAGAAAACAGAAAAAAAAAGAAATGAGAAAAAAGAGAAAAGAGAAGAAAAATAAAAAAGAGAAAATAAGAAAGTGAATAGAGAAAGAAAAGAGAAAAAAGAGGGGAAAAAAAAAGAAAAAAAGGAGAAAAAGGGGAAAGGGAGAAAAGACAGAAAAGAAAAATGTGTGATACAGGGTTCAGGTGATTTAACAATGTGTGAGAATGTGAAACTGCAATTTCATGACTGTGAGGGAAGAAGCTGCCATAAAAAAATGGTGTCAATCCATCTTTATATGTATTCGTCTTCCTTTGCACATTCACAGAGCTCTAACTGAAATCTAACCTGCACACATGCACCCAAAGCACAACAGGTCCTTGATCTAACTTATTATGCAACTGTGAACACGCAGTTCATGTACTATGCAGCTCATGAGTGTGAATCCCAGTGTAGGGAAAAGTGAGAAAGTCAAGCTGAGGGTATGGAGGAGGCAAGGCCCTTTCCCTTTAGAAATGTTCCTTGTTTATGACAGATCAAGGCATCTATAAAATTACAACAGAGGCAGTCATGCTGTCCAGATGGCCTTCTGATCAGTATACAAGCTCAGCTCAAGAGGATTAGGTATCTTTTCATTTTTCACATTGCATATTTTGTGTGCTGAGAGACAAGTTCTAGAGTCATACCTCCTCCATGGTACAAGGATATTCTACTATCATGCTGGTGAGTTCCCGTGGAAGATATTGTGTTCATAAATTTGGTCTTAAGTCAGTCACAGCAGTTTGGGGTTTGGAATGTGTTGGAGCTGTTAAAAGTTATCCCCATCTGTTATCTGCTCTTGCTGGTTAATCCATATACAGGAATGAAACTGCAAACTATTTAATCTCATCCTTGATTGATAAGATTGTGTGAATTTTTGTGCATGTATAAATCAATAGAAATAAAATAAATAAATCTAGTTTCCCCAATAACAAGAAGTCTAGAATATGGATCAAAACAAAGGAAAAGCAGAAAGTTGTTCCAGAATAATGCTTGTCCCTAGGAGAAGTGGCCAACAGATATTGAAGAAGATAAAATATTTTGTATAAAGTTGTAGAATTACATTGGTGTAAACCATTACTTGTTTTTTATTATTAAACCATTTTTAATCAATTAAAAGTACTGTTTAATTTTCTTGCAACTTTCACAGGAATGTAATATAACACAAAGTTACAATACTAAAATATATTAATAATTTGCCATTCTAAAAATCACATTGAAGCATATTTGCTACAGACACAATTCTGTTCAGCTGTAGAATTTTCAAAACAGTTTAGCACAGAGTTGAGCTTGCAGAGTTAGTCCAAGTTAACACTTTGTTCTTCAAATATCTGAGCGATGATTTTATTCGTGTATTGAATCTAACCATAGATGAACTAGAAGATCTGGAAAGCAAGATATGGATTAAAATTATAGTTCATCATTTTGAAAGATATCAGTAACCTTTTTTTTCATATATAAAAAAGTTTATAATAATAAATTGTGTTTGCAGCTGGAAGTCATAAGAAGATGCTGCAGTGTAGACACAGGACAGAAATGAATGCGATAATAATCTAACCGCCCAGGTAAGAAAAGCATGGAGCAGCATGCTAAATGTATGAATCACAGAATCATAGGATATCTCAAATGAGAAGGGACCCAAATCCCTTCTGCTTACACGACTACCAAAAATTAAACCATATGACTAAGCATTGTTCACACGTTCCTTGAAATCTGGTCACTCGTTCCTGTGACAGCTTGCCTGGGGAGCTTGTTCCGGTGACCAATGATACTCCAGTGACAAATCTTTTCCTAATGTCCAGTCTGAATTTTCCCTGAGCCAGCTTAATTTCATTTCTTTGTGTCCTGTCACTGGTCACCAGAGAGAGGAGATCAGCACCTCCACCTCCGCTGTCACCTTGGAGGCAGTTGTAGACTGTGATGAGGTCACCCCTCAGCCCTCTCTTCTCCAAGCTGATCAAACTACATGATCACAGCTGCTCCTAGTAAGTCTTGCCCTTGAGGCCCTTCACCATCATAGTGGCCCTGCTCTAGCCACTCTAATAGTTTGATGTCCTTCTTAGATTGAGGTACTCAAAACTGCACACAGTTCTCGAGGTGGGTCTGCACCTACCTGTGCGGTATGTAGCAGGACAATCACCTCCCTGACTGGCCAGCAATGATGTGCTTGATGCACCCCAGGGCACAGTTGGCTCTTTTGGTTGCCAGGGCATCATATTCGACTTGCAACCTACACAAATCCCCAGGTGTTTTTTTTCTGTGGGGCTGCTTCTCAGCACCCTGTGCCCCAATTTGTATGTGTAACCAGGTTTGCCCCGTTCTAGATGGAGAATCCTGCACTTGCTCTTGTTCAACTTCGTATGGTTGATGATTGCCCAGCTCTCTAGTCTATCCAGATTTCTGTGTCAGGCCAGAAACTAAGAAGCTATATAAAATGTGATGTATCTATTAGAAATTAATGGAGAAATTAATGGAGTTAATGGAATAAATGGATTAAATGATTGCAAATCAGGCTACCGAAGAATGAGAAAAGTAAATTTAGAAGTTAGGGAAATTAAAAAATTTACACTTTGTGAGGAAATATAGAATAGGATTGTTAGGCTTCAATATGATGGTTATTGGATTGAAACACACTTTATAAATAGGAACGGCTAGTAATTATAGAATCGTAGTGTCATAGGATCATAGGATCATAGAATCACAGAATCATAGAACGGTTTTGGCTGCAAGAGACATTCAAGATCATCGAGTTCAGCCTTTTCCTAGCCCTATCAACACCACTAAACCATGTTCTTCAAGGAAACATCTACCCTTCTCTTAAACACCTCCAGGCATGCTGACTCAACCACCTCCCTGGGTAGCCTGTTCCAATGCCTGACAACCCTTTCAGTAAAAAAATTCTTTCTAATATCTAATCTGAACCTCCCCTGGTGCAACTTAAGGCCATTTACCCTTGTCCTGTCACTCACCACTAGGCAGAACGGATCAGCTCTTGCCTCTGTACAACTTCCTTTCACGCAGTTATAGAGAGAGAGAAGTTCTCCTCTCATCTCCTCTTCTCCAGGCTAAACAGCCCCAGATCTCTCAGCTGTTCCTTACATGACATATGTTTCAAACCCTTTACCAGCTTGGTAGCCCACCTGTGTACCCTCTCCAGCACCTCAATGTCCCTCTTGTAGTGAGGTGCCCAAAACTAGATGCAGTACTCAAGGTGTGGCCACACCAAAGCTGAGTACAGGGGAATGGTCACCTCCCTAACCTGACCATGACAGACAACCTGACCACTCTGGAGGGCTGCAGAGTTAGCCTGCATAGGGAAAGCCAAAGGTTGCCTTGTGTTGGACATGGTTATCTTCACAATGAACCCACTGCAGGACAAAACCAAACCCGTCAATGAAGCTGATGACACCTCAGTGGAGATATATTTTAAAAAGGGAAAAATGTACCAAACAGATAGAGAAGCAGGGAGTCAAAAGACTGTCAAAGAGCAGAGGGAACACTTAGGTCAGAGGAGGAAGAGAAGGCGCCATGACAGAGAAAAAGACCCTGCAGCTCGTTGAAGAACCACACTGGGGCAGAGAAAATATGTTAGGAAGATGAAGCAGCAGCCAGAAACTACTGTATACTGACTATGACCACCCCCTACTCCCACTGCTCACAGCCTTGCTGAAAGGACTGAGTGCAACCCGTATCATAAAAATGAACACTGGTGGACAGAAGAGGCGTCTGGAGTGAAGGAATAAAACGGAACCTGCTGAAGGGGGGAGAAGAGATGCTTTTCCACGGTGTTATAATAGTTGTTTCTTTTTTTTTTTTTAATTTTGTTTTTGCTTCACAATATGTAGTAATCAGTAATAAAATATGTATTTATTTGTAACATAAACTTCCTCAAGCCAAGATTAACTTCCCCAAGCCAAGCCTGCTTTGCCTATTATGGTAGTTGGGAAGTGATCTCTCTGTCTTTACTTCAGTCCATGACCTTTTCACTCCTGTTATTCTTAGGCTGGTCCACTGAGGTTGAAGTGTGAGCAAGTGGCTGGGTGGGGGTTTGGCTGCTAGCAGGGCCAAGCTACTGAAGGTGTGAATTCCCATTCCCATCCAGTCCATCTCTAGGGGAGGGGCAAGAAATCCTTACTGAAGAGCAGATATTGATAAACACTCTAAAACAGTGTTGTATCATGGATATCCAAGTGAGTAAATATGAGTTAGGATAGTTGGAAAATATTGAGTTGACATCTTGTAGAAGTGCCAGATTTAAGAAGAAGGGTCACTTTAGTATGTTATATCCAGAGTACACTTCTGTAACCAAGTCCTGTGGAGGTTACAGGTCCCAGGAGGCTCCTGGGATTTGTGGGAGTATTTGAAGGTAACAGAGTTGGAGAGGTGGGGAATACCGCAAACTTTTCTATAAACTGTTGCCACTGTTTAACACAGTTACTGGGTCACGCTGGTGTTCAAGCTAGGTTTTCGTAATTTAATAATTAATAAATTCTGCTCTGAGACTCTTTTTTTTTGATATAACATTGATTTTTCACAAGTAAATGTCAGAGCGCCTTATGACTTTAGTCACAGATTCTGGTTTTAGTTACTTGAACACCACTGACTTTGGACTGGGCTTTCACCATGTGATGGTGAAATTAGTATATTGCTCTCCCTATTTCCCTTGAACGTTGGCAATAAGTTTTTTTAAAAGCACATTGGATTTCCTTTTTTTTTCCTGAAAGTGGTGGTTTCTTTAGTGGTTTACTTTCCCTAAACTCCATTAATTTCTAGTGGTCCCAGGTGGTTTATATCTTTCTTACGGCTGGCTCACACTGAACTGCATTGACCATGTTGTCCCATTGCAAAGTATGACATGATGGATCCAGTGCAGCTTCTCATAATATGACATTTTGGGAGTGGGGAAGTATGTGAAAGTCGATGTGTTTTTTCCTCTCTAATCCTTTTGAATAGAAGAGAATGAGATAGATACAGCACACTTCTGTTTATGCCAGCAGTAACTTTTGCTCAGTCTGAACACACTTGCAATAATACTAAATGATACTGTTACTCTGACAAAGCCCCTGTGGCATTTTTCTGGCTCATGGGAGCAGTTTCAAGTTTCATGGGTTTGGATTGGTCTCATCCTTATAGTTTAGATCTTAATGAATACTGATAAAATATTCATTGGCTTTTGAAATTTTATTTTATTTTTGAAGATTTTTGAAATGATGCTCCTGTGTGGTTAACTAAAGGTATCCTGCAATAAAAGTCCATAAAACTGGGTAGACAGAACGAAAGCATCAATAAAATTGTGTTTATAGCTATTTCCAGAGCACATTTTCTGCTGACCTGTCTTTTATTTCTTCTTTAAATATTAATTATTGATTCGCTAGTTTGAAAACATGTCCTGCAGTTCTCTTAGGCACAAGGCTACACATTTTTTTTCTCTGCATTTCCTAACCCCTCCTCCCTCCCTCTTCACTTCCATTTTCGTGTCTTAAGTCTTCCCCCACAAAAAAATAGGGTGGATGAGGCACATATGTGAGTGATGCTGATACTATACTTCATTGAAATAAATGGTAGATATCATAAAGTTATTTGAAGCTGTGTTTGTATGTAATGTGCCACCTTATGGCAAAAGGTAGTGAGGGACATATTTAACAAATGCTGGAAGACCGAAGAGGTGAAGGACAACAAATAGAACAGTGTTGTTCATCTTGTTTTGTTTCTTGACTGAGGAATATTTCTGCCAGTCCTGACCTACATAAAAACAACTACAAAACCTTCTCAAGGTTCCTGTTTAAGAAGCGTGCACTGAAAGGCTCTCCTCCTTGAAAAGCCTCCTTTGTTTGCCGTATCATGTTTCCAGCGGGTGTATCATATCATACTTCCAGCAAGTGCTTGCCTTTCACAAAAATGAAAGAGCAAGAGTCAGGAAAATGATGGAAAAAGTTTGTGATAACTCGTCAGCTAAAAGAATCCTAACTATTTCTATCTGCTAATGTTAAATTAATTACTGGCTTTTATCCATATCCTAATGATTTTAATTGGGGGAGGAAGGCAGATAAAACCTTTTAAACTCTTGTAATGGGTTTGAGCCTGGTGGGCTTTTTTGTAAAAGTGAGGGTGGACTTTTTGAGAGTCTCCCCCACCCCCAGGTAGGAGTTGGACCTGCCTCTGGCTGGGCCAGGTCAATCAGTGCCTCTGACATCAAGGTATTTAAGAGGTGACCTAATTGTTTTATGTCTTTTGGTTTTGTCTTTTTTTGAGCTGTTCTGTCTCAAATGTTGGGGAGATTTTTGTTTTCTGTTGAAAGAAGGGGAGGTGAGAGGAGAACCAAGGAACATTGTCCTGAGAAGAGAGGGAGATGAGTCGCTGAGGAGAAAGAGGGGGAGAAGGCTGCCAGAGCAGGACCGTTCCCTGAAGCCTGTGGTGGTGTCTAAGATGGCAGAAAGGTGATTGCCTGCCTGCTGAGGGAATCAAGAGCGGTGAGAATGTCTAGGATACATCGATATGTGCAGAGCCCCAAGTGAGAGGGGAAAGAGACCAAGCATCAGCAGGGGACCCAACCAAAGTGATTCATGGCCATGATGGACTCACTAGGAGGAAGAGGGTTGCCTCCTGTGAGGTGGACACCACGTGGCAGGAAGGAGAGACTGCGAGGAGCCCTCTTTCTCTAGGAGGAGCTGCCATGGACACTGAGTAATGGCCAGACGGGCTGCACCCGCCACCCCCTGCCCCCCTTGCACTGATGGGGGGAGGAGGAGGTAGTCAGGAAGATGGAAGGGAGAGGCGAAGTGTATTTAAGATTGGGTCATATTTATTGATGTATTCTTCTCACTATCCTACTTCATTAATTGTGCTGGTGAATTAGATCTATGTTTTTCTCCCCAAGTTTCTCTGGTTCTTTTCCTGTCATCTTAGATGGTAGATTATTACCCTCCTTACCCTTAATCTCAAACCCTTGAGCCTTTTTCGTTGAATTGTGTCCCTCCACATTACTGTTGAAATAGGGGTGATGAGAGGAGTGAGCTGAAGACTGTGTGTTTTTTTGTCTCAGTTGGCTTTAACTATGACAACTGGTTTCTGAAAATGCCTTTCTGGGCTGTGCTAAAAACAATTCTTCATGTTGGTGGTCCCCAAGATGCAGCTATTAGGCCTTTGATTTATAACATATTTATTGAAGGGATTTAAAAAATGAGACTGGGACTTCCTCAGTCTAAGGATGATCTTCAAATATGTTCTAAGATTTTCAAGATAAAAATGTAATTCTATGCTAGGTTCAGCTGCTTCTTTTAAAAACAAAGTAATCTCTTCTCTGGTACAGAGTTCAGACTCCTTCCTCTGACTTTTATTGTGTCTGTCCTTTGGAAGCCAAGCAGATTTCTCCAATTAGCAGAGTTCCCCCATATGGTGTTTGGACTTTGTGTGAATATGTTTTCTGTGCTGTTGTAGCTGGAAGCTGAACTGGGATTCTTGTGATCTGAAGGCAACAGCATTGTTTGTTGAGGAAAAGCAAGCGTATCATGAGCCAGTGGGAACTAAACAAACATCTCTGCAGCTCAAGCTGATCTTTCCATAATTTAAGCCTTTGGTCCTGGTGTTACTTAGAGCTAAATAAACTGAACTTTATGAAGAGGACAGTCACAGTCCCACACAGCAAGGATTTTACAGAACTGTCCTAACTAACACTGCAACTTGTCACTAGTAACTGAAAACCTTTGTGTGTCTCTTAAATGACAATGTCTTTCTGAAAATGCAGCTCTACTTTGACTCCTAAAAGCGTTGTCCTATCAAGCTGCTTTGATGCACTTCTGCCTGCACCTTGATTGTGGTTGAAAGCCAACCTTGAGACCATAACTTCACCTTTGCAAAGATTATGGGAGTGATAATTGCAGTTATCTTGACAAATTCTCCTCCACAAGTGATTAGAACTGTTTAAATAAGTTACACACAATTATGGAGTAATAACACGGCATTTTCCACAACTGAAGTCATTACTGTTGGGATCTGCTTTCTCTCCAAAAGATCCACAAGCACCACTGTCTTTCAACTTCTATCTTCTCTGCACTTTTGATGGTTTTCTGGTATGCTTCCTGTAGTTTATGATTTTGGTGATTCTTTTGTGTTTGGACATTTCTTTCTCACTCCAGACAGAACCCTTTCCAGCAAAGTGGTAATTGTGGCTCTTTGTCCATAGAAGAATGATGTGAGTACTAGAAAATAGAGAGCTCCTTATCAGCTCCTGGTTGTCTCTTTCTCAGCAGTCTTTGTGGCATGTTTTGAAAGAGAGAAATTATAAAATATTTATGGAAGAAAGATTTTAAGCCCATAATTTTGTCATAACTCTCTATAATGAGTTTCTGTGGTAGTTGAGACTAGACTGGATGTCCACAGTGTAGACTTATTTCTATAGCCTTTTCTTTGGGAATTATGGAATTACTTTGGGATCCAGCCCATGCAGTCACAAAGACGAGCCTGAAAATGCATGAGGAGTTCAAGTGATGTAGTGAAAGCTTCTAAACCCGTGGGGAATGTTAAACAACACAGCTAAGGATACACAGCAGTCTACTGGAGCAGTTCCAATGGAAATTGTACTTCTAAACATGTTATTTCAGGGAATCAAAAACAGTGCCCCAGCAGAAGATGTATACTAAAACATGAGAAGTGCTTGTTGAATTTTTTTTCAAAAGGAACTATTATTGCCAAATTTAAACAACTCAAGTTAAAAAAAAAAAACGATGAGAGGAAGCAGAAAGCATTCTAGCATTATGCTGCCCAGATGATATTAGTGGATAGCTAGAAAAGTAGAATGAATGTTGTCCATTACACATCAAAGTGTCCCAGCATGTCTCTGAATAGCTGGATACAAGTGAAATCATTGGTCTTCAGGCAACCACAGATTCCATCAGGACTCTTACTGAATTTACTTATTCATTAGTGAGGAATTAGTGTCAGCCCAAGGTATAACCCCCAGTGCTATTTACAACAAGAATTTCAAAGAATTGTTATAGTGCCATCCATTATTATTATTATTTCTTTTTATCCTGGTTTGAGCTGAACAGAAAAATTTTTCTTCAGTGATTCTACTTTTTAGCTCAGTTTTTTTTCTAAGAGACTGAACTTTTTGAGGTCAGCAACACGTTTTTGCAGACGGTGCTGTTACTAGAATTGATAAGGTCTGATGTTTATACTTGTTGTCATGGTTTGGGATGCAGAAAGGCTCTTGCTTATACTTGTTCCTACAGTGACAATGGTGACTGCTGGCTCTTGTGTGCCACGCTGGGGGTGCCAGGAAGTAAAAGGATCACAAGGAATTAAAAGGTTACACCTCTGGGGAGGAGTGGTTAGACAGGTGATCAACAAGAGTGATCCATTCCATATAGATCGTATTCAGTACAGAGCTGAGTGACCAAAGGGGTTAAGCTCTCTTTTTCAACAGCCATTGTCCAAAGAGAACTCCATCCATTCTGCCTTTGATCTTGATCCTGAGTCCCTGAATACAGCTCCTGGATCTGCCTCCCTTCTACAACTGAGCCTGGGACTTCCCCCATGCCTTCCTGCTCTGCAGCATCAGTGGGGATTGCTACTGAGGAGGAGGAATTGGGCTCAATATTGATTTTTTATATATTTATATATATTTACATTATTTCCTTATTAGTATTATTATTGTTCTATTAAAGCTGTTGTAGTTTTCTAGTCTGTAAATCTCCCTGTCTTATTCCCTTTCCTCCCTCTTTGAGGATGGAGAGGGGTTAGAGAACACCTGTCAGTATTCTGTGGCTGGCCCAGCTCTAAATCTTGACACTTTTCTGAGGGAATTGTTGTGAAAGATTCATGGAGTAATATGATTTTAACTTCAAATCTATTTTCACAGGAATTTTTTTTGATTACTGTTAGTGGTAAAATTAGCAGTTTGAAATTCCCTTTGTTATATAAGAACTGATTGATGAGAGCTGATTATTTAATAAATAAGGACATGTTTTTTAAAGACGTCTCAATTTGTATCTCCAATATTTCATGAGTTAACTAGCGAAAAAGCCTGTGGTGGATGTTTTGTATAATTCCCAATGAAAAATATTTTCCTGCATTTACCTAAAATGTTTAATGCTAGTACAACTTTCTAAAATGCGTTCTACAAACAGCCTTGGGGCATACACCGTGAAGGGTATATGCTCTATGGTACTTTGAGCAAGAATTATTTAAAGTCCTAATGATTCACTTAGATGGGGAAGATCAGGAGTTTCTTGATGTCTGATGATCTGTGAAAACAGCAAGAGAACATTTTGTGCAGAGTGGAATATTTTTTAATTTTCTTAAAGAAAGAAAAGTACAGAAGACATATAACGGTAGCCAGAATCTTAGAGATTGAATTGTCCTTGGTCAGCTTTGGATGGTCTTGAGAGAAGTTAGGTTATTATATATGTATATCAGTGTATTCATACACAATATACATGCATATCCTCACACGCATATTATTTAAAATATTTAGGCCTAGCTTATTGTTGTGGAGGCACCCTCAGAAACAGACAGGGCAACCACAAAAAAATCAAGATTTATTCTAAGCCCCAAACCACCACGCATTCTGACAGACAAAGTGTATTACAGATTCAGATGCAAATTGGGAATTATCACTACTCAACTCGACTGAGGAATTTGCAACTATTCCTCTAGAAATATGACCAAAAATGTCCACACACTCACTCAATAAAAGAGGAAATCCTCTCCCTCAAGAGTACCCAGCAAATCACTGGCCCATGGCGGGCAAGTGCTCTCTCAATGATATATCCAGAAGTCTCACTCACAAGTAGGGAGTGGTGGGCACTCTCAATCCTGGGAAATTTCCCTGGATGGTGTCCCGATCCAAGAGGAGGGGGGATCCCCAACTGCAGACCTGCTGCTCTGAGGAGGACTGTCTCAAACTGGCTCTCCCACGGGGCCTTGTTTATACCCGAGTCAGTCACTGTGGTCAATTTCCAATTAGCTCAGGAGACAGTGCACAAAAGACAATGTCCTCAGGCTCAATTGCAGTCCTTGCCAGGTCCTTGGAGCAGGCCTCTTATAAGATCTTTTGCAAGACCCGTTGTAATGGAGGGTGCAACTGCCACACTTAATATAAGTCTAATGAAGCATAAGATAATTATGGAAACAGCCAGTAAATGCTATGTAATGCACCACTTTATATTAATATCAAAAGGCTCATGATGAATATTGCTGAAGGTGTTAATAATGACTCCTGACTAATAAAAAGAGCTTGATATATTCACTTTATTACTTTTGAACATGATGAATTTGCTTAACTCTAGTGAAGATATTCTATGCATTGCTATTTTTTGTTAGTAGCATCGTAAGGTATTGCCAAAACTAGTTCACAGATAATGCAAAAAAAAAAAAAAGTGTAAGTGCAAATCTGTACATAGTTCTACACACATGTAAGTCTGAGTTCTGCAGGGAGATGTGTGTTTGTAAATATACAGATGAACACAGAATACACAGAACACTGCTGCTTCAACTTTGAGAATTGGTTTGTAGCTTAGATTCAAAATAAAAATGCTCAGGAAAGAAATTCAATACCTGTTAGTCAAATCAGTTTGATAAATATTCACTAACATTCAACTTGAAATTTTATTACAGATAAACTCTACAATTTTGAAAATGTGAATAAAACCCTTTTGAAACTCTTTTCCCAAGAGTTTCCCAGATTTTCAGCAGCATCCTTAATATTCACTAAGGCCCCAAACAAACTGAGGTGTTACACTAACACTTTTAAAAATGCTATACAGTGAAGTTGGAAGATTTATATTTCACACAAAGCAACAGTAAAAAAATCATCCTTCCAAGGACTTCCAAGTAGCACTGGCAGGAGAGCTAGAGGTAAAATGACAGTTTAAATACTTTTATATGGATTAGGCTAACCAAGACGATGATACTGTTCGGAGTCTACAGTCATCACAATTACTGACTTGTAGCAATTTAACTTAAGAGCAAATAAATTTTTTAGATTATGTTTATAATTTTTATCTGTAATTTACTTGCGTTGCACAGTTCTTGGAGATGTTAATCAATGCTGGCCTTGTTGTTTAAAGTACCATATGAATAAGTAATCAGAGGCTGGAGAAACTTAAAACCTAAATAATCAGGACACAGAAAAAGTGAGGGATACACAATTAACGTGATCAAACTGATGTTACTGCCATGATAAATGTATCTTTTTTTTATCACGCAGGGAATATGGATGGCAAAACAGCTTGTGGTCGAACAGAGGAGGTTGACACATTGGGAAGTTTGAAGAAAAGTGAAGGTCACAACCATTTGAAGAGAAAACTTAAGGTGAGGAGTGGGTGTTTAGCTCTACTCAGGGTATAATAGAGCAGTCAGCACTGGGGACAAATAAAGAGCATTGCAGAATGTGAGAATATCGCCAGACTTTGGGTAGTCTAGAGGTAACTGGAATAACTTGCAGCAGCTATCTGAGGAATATTGTTTTCTCTGGAAGACTCTGAGGCTCCAAAGCCTTCAAGAGAGCCTGTTCATGGCAGGTGCCTGGCCATGGATTCTCATCTGCCAGACTTCCTGCACTTGGCTGTTTGCTGGTTTTTATCTTCAAGACAAGTTCTATATGTCTTTCAGAAATGTTGCAGTCTTTTTATGAAATAAGATCTATACATTTAAAATCATCCTAAAATGGAAGAAAAGCAACCTTTTATCTGAACATCTAAAAGTGAGGGAGTTGTAGTCTTGGTAATGCATGCTTAATAAATTGTCTTTAACTCAAAATAATAAAAATGTTGATGCTGATCTGCAGTAGATAACGTCTATTACAGCCACATTCTGGGCTGTATCAGAAGTGAAGCCAGTTGATCAAGAGAAGTGATTCTCCCCTTCTGCCTTGCTCCTGTGAGACTTCACCTGGAGTACTGTGTCCAGCTGTGAGGATCCCAACATAAGAAGGATATGAACCTCTTGGAGGGACTCCAGAGGACAGCCATGAAGATGATCAGGGAACTGGAACACTTCCTCTCTGAGGACAGGTTGAGAGATTTGGGGTTGTTCAGCCTGAGAAGAAAACACTCTGGGGAGACCTTAGAGCAGCCTTCCAATACTTAAAGGCGAGCTTCATGAAAGAAAGGGAGGGATTTTTCATCAGAGTATAATGATAGGACGAGGGGTAATGGTTTAAAATTGGAGCAAGGTAGATTTAAAGGAGATAGTAGGAAGAAATTCTAAATGATCTTGTCAATATTTTCTCCATCTTGCTTTTGAAGGTAGAGGAGATATAACTATTGAATCTCTTGAGTTGCCAAAAACATTTAGTTGAATATAATTTGCAGACATAACTGTTTAAATAAGCGAGTAAAAATGTTTCAAAACTTCACTTAGGTAAAGAAATTTTACAAGTGTTGATAATACTGTTTGTTGTGTTTTGTTGTTGGTTTGGTTTGGTTTTTTTACAGAACACAGATAAATGTTGTATTGTTTTTCAAGGCAAGTTGTTAATGTGTATTACTGGCAGTATCCCTTAAAATATATGAGGATTTCCAGACTTGCATGCTAGCATGTTTCATATTCCAAGGAAAAAGTAACCCATGGAGTTATCAACATAGCATGGCATGCTTCACAAGTGCTAGTCATCATCATTAGGAAAATAGAAACCAATAGCAGCATAAACAGATATGTGATGTCTTAACAACTAAATGGCTATAAAGATTAGAATGACAACAATGAAATCTCTGGGGAGATTTATTTCCATCGCAAAGAGAAATTTTTCAGCTTTTAAAAATTTATCTCTCTTTAGTCTATTTACATGTGTTAGTGGAAAGTTCTAATACTTTATTTTGTAATAAAAGACAGGTTACTAATATCTCTGGAAGTCCAGATAGTCAAGACATTTGAAAGACTATGAATAACCTTTGTACTGGTATTTGGTCCTGATCTATTCTTTCCCAGAAAACTGACTACAAAGTCATCAAAAGAAATTTTGAAAGGAAACTATGGTTGGGACTCAGTGAGACGATTCAGTAGCCTAATGTCATCCTACTAAGTTCAGAAAAAAACCCAAACATGTTTCATGTGAAGGTATCATATGTGTCGACATATATACCTTGCTTGGGGAACAGTTTCACTGAAATGGCTGAGAAAACAACCATGGCAATGACTCTGTTTCCATAGACATATTTTTGTACCTAGGATCTAAGTAAACAAGCAAACAAAATAATAAATTATGTAGTAGAAAAAGGTCTTCCAGCTGCTTCACAAAGGTCTATTGGTTTTGAACCTATTTTATAAATATTTCAAAAATAGTTAATTGTATATAATGCCATAATGTTACTGTGCTCAATTTCTGTTTCAGTTCCCAAATGTATTACTGTTAGTTGAGTGATCTAAAGCTGCCTGTACAACTGATTTTCTCAAATGCATCTCTTGATTTTGCTTTGGGAAATAATAGCTGCTAAGTTAATTTTGAACAGGTTGTGTTTGTATTCATCTTCATTGAGTACCAGAGAAGAAATAGCGGGAAAATACTGCTATGATATTTTTCCAGAACCTTCAGTGCATGAAGCATGAGGACAACTATATCATAATGAAAATGGACTTCAACTTTTTTTTTCTAGGTTTTACAACTGGCGAGTGATTCTAGAGTTTTGTATTTTCTTCCTACTGCCTTGCTGCATGCTACTAAGCTTCTAGCAATCCTCCCTTCAATTTTGCTTTAACTGTATTGACCTTGATGATGCATTTGAAGAAGACCCAAAAGCATATAAAAAGTAAATCCAGAAAGAGAAACATTTTGTTTATTGTTATTGTTTGGTGTAAAATCTGTATTGTCCACCGTGTTTTATTCTAGGAATCACTGACAGGATATACTCATAGCTTGCTAGAAACTCAGAATTAATTTAACCTATTTAGGGATATAGTGCTGGAATAAATACCTTTCTTTGGGGAAAGACTCCCTTAGTAAGCCTCTGGCTTCATTAGTGTTGTAGGTTACAAGAAACTGTAACATAGCATCTTGATAATTGAATTAAGTAGGCTATCAATTTACAAATTTTCTACTAATATAAAGTTGACTGACAAAGAATTAAGTGTTGGCATGCAGAGACACTTCTGTACTACCGCTCATGATGGGTGGTCCAAACAGTGTAATCACCTGACATGTCAGTACCTATTTGTTCACTTGATGCAGATATATCTCTTTGGAGTACCCAGCAAATCAGAGTCACCCTTTAACTCATATATATTTAAGCATATACATTTTCTACCAACATGTAGTGTTATATTTAAGTGAAATTGCAAATATATCTTTTCACATTCGTAAGTAGTGGCAAAGCATAGGTTAAAAGATCAGCTTTCATAGCATTTAGTCAAGATTTACTATTTGAGAGAATCCGTGAAAACTGGATTTCGAAGACCAAATTAATTCTTTAGCCTCAAGTGCTGTCTCTAATTTTAGCTTTCAAATATGCCACAGCCTCATTTTTAACATTGTCTACAGTTTTATCTCACTATTCTTTTTCATTCTGATGACTACTAAATGCCTTTGTGGGAGAAAGGTGTAAGAGGTATACATCAAAACATGTGAGATAGGAAATGTCATTTTTACCACACTGATGAGCATGTGGTAGATTCATTTAAATTAAGTCAAAAGTAAACTAATGTTAATCCCAGTGCATTTAGAATAAAGCTATTAACTTTTGTGAGTTGAGAAGCCACTGCTGAGTTGGAGTATGTTATAGGCAAAATGATGGTATAGTTCAAATCTGTTCAGAAGTTTGCTACTCTCCTGTATCCAGTGTGTATATCTGCTGCAGCAATTAAATGCATGTCTTTAATATCATAGGTGTTACAGTTCTTTACCACTGTAACAACAAGTGCATTTTAAGTTTTTCAACTGGAAAGCGTCCTGTACAACATATCAAACGTAAAAAGTGCAGGGTTATTCACCATATTCAACTCTCAGCAAGTTAGAATTTAGAGATCTAAAATCTTAAAATACATTCCAGCTGTAATCCAGAGATGAAGTTGTGGTTTTGTGTAAATAAACTCAAATTCTGAACATGGACTTCAACGGTGTTAGGATTTCATTCTGGAGGGTTTGCAATAAGACTATGTTTTAACATAAAACTGAGATAACATTGACAAGAAGCTGCTAAAGGAAGCCCAAGTCTAGTTATTGGCTGGTTTTTTTTTTTCAATGCATCTCATTTTCTAGATTATTTAGTCAAAGGAGCTGCACAATGTTGTTATGAGTTAGTAAAGAGCTAAATATTTAAGTCACAAATTCTCTGACCCTCCTCCCTGACTTGTGTCAGTGCAATCATTTCCATTTGTCTTGCTATCTTGAGATATCTCAAGATATTAAGATTAGTTTCTAGATATTTTCTTTCCCTCTCTCTGTTTCTCTTGAAGTTCAATTAAGAGAAAAATCCTAAATGTTGACCATATGTACAGAAATCAAAACACTAATTCATTTTCAGAGCACTAAACTCGTAAGCAGCAAGGTATGGCACCCTGAAATCACAGAATTCAGACTAAAAGGGACCTCTGGGAGTCTCATAGGCCAGTTTTCTGCTCAAAGCAGACTCTATACTTAACTCAGACGAGGTTGCAAACTGCGTCTTGCAGACTTTCAAGCATGGAGACTGTACAACCTTCCTAGGCAAAGACCACCATCTACATATCTCCAAAGCAATCTTTTCTGCAGGCTGAACAAGCCTGGGTACCTTTTTCTGTCCTCAGAGACAGGTGCTCCAGGTCCTTTGCTGGACTTGATCCAGAAACAGTGTAGGTGCAGAACTTGTATAGGTGCAGAACACATGGTGTCTATTTTGTGCAACCTCACTGAGGGATTATTGGGCACTCTTTGTTCTATAATGACAATTGAAACACGAAAAGTAAAATGCAAATATTTCCACATACACCTATTCTGCAATCATTCTCATAATGCCTTCAATATTTTCATCAACTAAGATGGAGAAAGTTTAGAAATAGAAATATGGTAACACTTTGGTAAAGACTTGAGTGTGTGTAGGCATTGTCTGTATTGCCATTTCTAATAGCCTGAAGATGAAATTCTAATGTCTTTTAAACCCATGCCAGCTGGATGGCATGAAAGCAACCACATAGAAAACCATCAGAAAACCAAGGAACACTCCAGGTGGGAAAAGTTGGTGTTTTTATCTCTGATCCTGAGTCGAGAGCTATCTGATTTTGAAAATCATACATATAATCTTCAGTCACCATTTTACAACCTATTTTGATCACAGATATTAACATTAGGATGTGCTTGCAGCCTGACACATCTTTTCTTAAAGATAAATGTGGCCAGCAGGTCAAGGGAGGTGATTCTGTCCCTCTACTCCACTCTCGTGAGACCTCGCCTGGAGTGCTGCGTCCAGTTCTGGAGCCCACAGCACAAGAAAAATCTGGACATGCTGGAACGTGTCCAGAGAAGGGCCACAAGGATGATCAGAGGGCTGGAACACCTCTCCTATGAAGACAGACTGAGAGAGTGGTGGCTGTTCACTCTACAGAAAAGAAGGCTCCAAGGAGACCTTATTGTGTCCTTCCAGTAGCTTAAGGCGGCCTACAAGAAAGCTGCTGAGGGGCTTTTTAGGATGTCAGGTAGTGATAGGACTAGAAGAAATGAATTAAAGCTAGAGATGCATCGGTTCAGATTGGACATTAGGAAGATGTTCTACACCATGAGGATTCTGAGACACTGGCACAGTTTGCTCAGAGAAGTGGTGGAAGCCCCATCCCTGAAAGTGTTCAAGGTCAGGTTGGATGGGGCTCTGGGCAACATGATCTAGTGGGGGGTGCCCTTGCTCATGGCAGGGAGAGTTGGAACTAAATGATCTTTAAGTTCCCTTCCAATCAAGACAATTCTATGATTCTATGTTATTTCAGGTAGACCCTCAAATGCAATAGCAAGGATAAATCTGTCCTTGAAATTCTTCACATGTTCATAACTGAAGTCTTTGTGCCAGAAATATTTCTTCTTCTTCTTCTTCTTCTTCTTCTTCTTCTTCTTCTTCTTCTTCTTCTTCTTCTTCTTCTTCTTCTTCTTCTTCTTCTTCTTCTTCTTCTTCTTCTTCTTCTTCTTCCTCTTCTTCTTCTTCTTCTTCTTCTTCTTCTTCTTTCCTTTTTTTCCTGCACCACGATTTTTTTAATCAAAACAATAGTCCAAGCAAAAAGTAAATATTTATACAGTTGAAAAGTCTTAACTCCTCTGCAAAAGTCGTCCCCATGAATGGCGTAGAAAAAAGTTGCCAGAGTTGTAACTGTTTTTTGAAACACTGAGATGAAAACGGCATTTAAACTGCACTTAAAAAGTTTAGTATTTTGTGTTACACATCAAGATACTTTTGTTAATATACAGTGAAAAATTTGTGATTAGTCATATGAAGAATAAAAGCTTGTCCAAGTTTCTACTCTAAGCATTGATTACACTAGAACCAGTAATTATTAGCTTTAAAACATATTAACAATTTTTTTGAGGAAGATAATTAAATAATTGGAATGCATAACAGAGAAGGTGAAAGAAATTAATGAAAGGAATATATTGGTGCAGAACCTGAAAAAAACCCCCACATCTAGTATTCTTTAAAAGTAGATGGGGGGGGGGAAGGGGAGAGAGAGGGAGAGAGAGATCACAGTGTTACAGCATCACAGAACCACAGAATCACAGAATGTCAGGGGTTGAAAGGGACCTTGAAAGAACATCTAGTCCAACCCCCTTACCAGAGCAGAATCACCTAGATCAGGCACACAGGAACGTGTCCAGATGAGTTGTGAACCTCTCCAGAGGAGACTTCACAACTTCTCTGGATGTCTTTGATTTAGTTTGCTACTAATATTGCATTAAAATTTAATTTATCAGGAACTTACTATTTGGGAATAAAAATACATTCCACCATATCATATGTGTTTGCACATTTGTGAGAGTGACAAGGACTGTGATAATTCACTAGGGTAAATTGTGTGCCTGGATCCTGTAGATACTTAGGAAGAAACTGAACTTTAGTTTAGCTCTTTACAGATTTCAGAGCAAACTTTTCTAAAATTCTTTGGTTTAGACATTACCTGTCCTTTACAATGTATATATTTAGTGATACCTTATATGACCTCACAGTAAAACAGATATTATACAAACACTTTCAATTTATCAAGGAATATCTGAAGATCCTGAAAGACTGAATTGATATAAATGACTTTCCCTTTGATATTGAAGATGAATGTCTGTTTACTGCATATTATGGTGGAGAATCATCCTCCATAAAATATAGTGACTCTAAAAGTATCTATGCTCCATAGGTTTGAGTAAACCTTTAAAAAGTACATTTTTGCATTTAATCTGGGAGTATAGTCTTCAAGTTTGTGTGATTGCAGGCAACCTTTTTGTGGATGTGAGGTTCTTGGTACCCAGAAAGTTTTTGTCTTAATGGGTCACATTTTTAGTGTTTCCTGATGATTGATGAAGACACTTGAAGAAGGATTTGTTTCAAGTGCCTGATGAAATAAAAGGATTTTTATGGCAACTAAGAAGATGCCCTCAGAAATATTTTGTGATTGAAAGAATCCATCAGAGATTTGATAAGTATTTCTCTTTCCTACATTACCTTTCTTTCTAATTGGTCTCAGGTAAAAAAAAAACAAACGCATGCTAAAATAAAACTTGCACAAGTCTTGACTCTATTTCTTATTCCAAGTAAGAATCCTTTCTGAAAGGAAAGATTTTACATGGTCAGCTGGCATGTGGAAACATCTGAATCCATACTAACATATTTGGCAGGTGGAAATAGCACTGAATTATGTTATAAATTCTAATATTTTTTGATTTAGTAAAGCCCTAGCAAGCCCTGAAAATGCATTTTTTACTGCAGAGATTTAAGCTAGTGTTATAATAAGGAGACAGAACTGTAGAAGGTGGAGTTTGAAAAACCTGGACTGATCAGGCTCTGTCCTTCAATAGTGGAGCTGTGACAGACCAGATTTTTTGTGTATCTGAAATAAGTAAATAGTAAAAACACTAGCACCATTCACCTCTTATTGAAAGAAACTGGCTTACTGGTTTTCTTCATGTTTGCTCTGTTCCACTAGGGGAAAAAAAATCCTGATCCACTACTACTTTTTAAGTTCTAAGAGATTTATATACGTATGTATAAGCGTAAATGGAAATATAAACTTGACTGTTCCAGTTTCTAATATGTGCCTTTGACAAAGAACTGTAAAATTAAAAACTGACAGTAGAGCACAGCAGTGCTCTGTAACATTTTTCAGTCCATCCTCAGGCTAGGAAAATGTGGAGGCTTCTCCTCAGTTTGAAACAAGACCAGATGATGTTCATTTGTTTAAAATAATTTGTTCTTCTTCATGCTCCTTTTCAATTATCCACCAGAAAGGAATTTTCAGTGAGGTAGTACAGTGAGCTATTACAGAAAAGGTAAAACACCTTGAGTAGGTAAGTTTATGTTGACAAGACGTGCACAGCTCTACACTGAATGCTTTAAAACAATGCTCATAAGGGAATTCAGGAGCCGTTTACAAAACCCAGACTGATTGTATTATAGCACTGCTTCCTCATGCCATTTAGTCCAGTGGCCATCTGAAATGTGAGTGAGTTGGATTTGTAAAGATACAAATCCTGAACAAGGAGTATTTCATACCATGAATGAGAATCCCAACTATTGGATTAACCATAACTCTTCAGATAGCTCCTATAAAAAAATCCAACCAGGGGAAACATAGAATTAATCTGGAAGAAATAAGACAAGGAATCGAGATGCTGCAGCACAGTTAGGGACAGAGGTGGAGGACCTTCAGATACTGAAGTGGGAAGTACCCTGGTGCTGCAGCAGGTGTCAATGCTTTTGCTTTGTTACATCTCCTTTGAGATCTGGGGAATTCAGCTAAATTGGCAACATCAACAGAGCATGCCATGGTACTACAGTTTATTTGAGCTCTGTAGGTCATTACAATGCTAGATGCACATAACAATCTTTAGCTTCTTGAAGGCATTGGAAGTTTAAATGGCAGAATGAATGTCATAACTAGGCAGTAGAGGCTTCGCAATTGAAATATCATTTCTGTTTCCTACTCCTTTCCTGCACTGCACTGAGATTTGTCTGAAAGATCTCTACTCTCTCACAGCTACAAGCACAATTAATATTTCTTTATATCTGAAAGACTTGCTTGGCTGGATACGGCCTAATTGGAGAATACTTGTAGATCTCAAAGCATGGAGAAGAAAAGTTATGATACTTGCCTCCTTAACTTTTTGAATAATTCTTTGAGGCCTGAATTCCCTCATAAGATTAATCTGTCTCTAGTTATTTCTCACAAACGTTACAGAAGTACCAAGTTAGAATCAAACATCTTTTAAAATTGTCACAAGTTCTTTAAAAGTTTGAAAATTTTCAAGCTTCCAATCATCCTTAGCTGTGTCTCAACTGAAATATTGATGAGGTGATCAGTGCATAGAAAATTTGCATCTTAAGTATTAGTTTCCTTCTTTTTCTTTTTGACTCAAACTACGTTCCAGAAAGTGATCACAATGGGAAACCATTCGTACTTGAACCTATGAGTAGTCCAATATTTACTGTGGCAAAGACAGGTAAATGTACAAAGAAGAACATTGGTCTCACTTGTCCACGTTTTGTTAAGCAGATTTTTTTGTTGTTGTTTGGGAAGGGGATTTTTTATTCTAAAACAATTGTTTTTTTTATTAATGGCCAGAAATTTTTGGTAATAGCCAGTGCATATTCTTGAGTGGAAATCTAATAAAGAATCATGATAGTTTCTTTTGGTCTTGATAGCCAGAGAAGTCTCTGTAGGTTCACATAGGTTTCAGACATGTAACTTTTGTTTTTAATTAAAGGAAAGCCAATCTCTCAGAGTGCTTCCATTCAACAGTATCAAAACAGACATTATTTGCTATTTATTAGACAGATCTGTGATCTTTCCTGCCCTTCCTTATATATCCTAAATGAGAAAACTGATGGCAAAACTTCCATCAGTAAGCATCTGAAGTAAAAATTCATGGCATTTCTCCTGTTCAGACTACTTCAACAGTTTGAAAATTTCCATAAATCTGCACATGACTTAGATGTATTTACCACAAAATCACAGAATAGTTTGAGTTGGAAGTGATCTTTAATGGCCACTTAGTCCAACCCCTTCGCAGTGAAAAAAGACAGCTCCAATTAGACCAGGTTTCTCAGAGCCTCGTCTAACCTGGCTTGAATCTAACCAGAGATGGGACTTATATCACCTCTCTGGGCAACGTGTTTCAGTGTTTCACCAACTTCATAATATAAAATTTCTTCCTAATATCTGGTCTAAATCTACCTTCTTTTAGTTTAAAACCATTGTCTTTTGTCCTCCCTCAACAGACTGTGCTAAAAAGATTGTTCCCACCTCTCTTATAGGTTTCCTCTAAGTATTGAAAGGCTGAAATAAGGTCTCTTTGGAATTTAGTGCCTTTGAATTTAGTTTAATTTAATGCCTTTAAAAGTTCTCTGAAATAACAGATACCTAATTCTTAAATTTAAAGCACAAGTGAGATTCTGTTTTATCAATTTTGTAGCACTTTTCAAAAGTACACTGATGTTTCACTTTTATGACCGTATTTGTACTTGTTGCTTACTCTGAACTTCAACTTGTCAATAAATTTTCCCCTTACGTTGTATATTTTTTCAGGTTGCATGTTTAATTTGAAGGTTTTGTTGGTTTAATCCTGCTGTGGTTTCACCCTGGCTCTCAGTCATGTACCCACACAGCCGCTCTCTCACTCCCCCTTCTCTGCTAGACAGGGGAAGAAAATATTTCAAAGGGCTCAAGGTTTGAGATAAGGACAGGGAGATCACTCTCATTTACCTTCCCAGGAAAAACAGACTCGATTTTTGGGAAATTAATTACATTTTTTAAGAGAACCAATCAGAGAGGAGTAGTGAGAAATATGAAAAAACAAACTTATCTTAAAAGCAGAACACCTTCCCCTCATCCCTCCCTTCTTCCTGGGCTTAACATCAATCCTGGTTTCTCCATCTCGTCCCCCCGAGGGGCGCAGGGGGACAGGGAATGGGGGTTACGGTCAGTTCATCCGACGTTGGTCCCACCACTTCTTCACTCCGGAGGAGGACTCTTCACACTTCCCCTGGGCTGTTGTGGGGTCCCTCTCACGGGGGACAAGCTTCACGCTCTCTTCTTTGGCGTGAGTCGTCCCATGAAGGGCATTTCATCACAAACTGCCCAACGTGAGACACCTCACGAGGGACAGCCCACCCCTCGTGAGTCTGAGGCGCAGTCCTTCGGGGGAAACTGCTCCAGCATGAGTCCCCTGCAGTGTCGCAGAAGTCCCACCAGCCAACCTGCTCCAGCGTGGGCATTCCCTCTTCCACGGGCTACAGGTTCCGACAACGACTTGCTCTGATGCGGGCTTCCCACGGGCTGCAGCCCCCTTCAGGCATCCACCCACATGGCGTGGGGTCCTCTACACACTGGACACCTACGCGGTGATCCTCATGGTGGATATCTGCACCTTGCCCATGGGCTACAGGGGGACAACCCGCTTCACCATAGTCCTTACCACGGATCCTCGGGATTCTCTGCTCCGGTGCCTGGAGCTCGTCTGCCTCCTGCTCCTTCTTCACTGACCTTGGTGTCTTCACAGATTCTCACTCCTCCATGTCTGTGCCAGCTGTTGTGGCACAGTTCTTTTTCCCCGTTCTTAAATATGTTTTTCACAGAGGCGTTCCTCTGCTATCACTTTACTGACAGGCTCAGCCTTGGCCAGCGACGGGTCCCTCTTTGGAGCCATCTGGCATTGGCTCTGTCAAACTCGGGGACCTTCTGGCAGCTTCTTGCAGAAGCCACCCTGCAGCTCCCCCACCACTGCCGAAATTCGGCCAGGCCAATCCAATACAAATCCAAAAAGTTTCTTTTCTGATTACTAAGTCAAATTTTCACACTAGGTATTTGGAAAATAACTCAGGTTAATGATTTCTCTCTGATATACGTCATCTGAACATCTTGTATTTTTTAAAATTAATTTAATAAGAAATACGTGTTTTAGACTATGGATCAAACAACTAATGGCATACAATTAAGCACATGTGAATAACGTTGCCTACTATGGAACTAAAATCTGTAGGAAAAAACTTTTAACTGCTTTTCTATAAATAGACTTTTTATTTAGTTTTTAAAAAGAAATTTGAAAAAAGTAAAGCATTTTAAAATGAGAATTTTGTTCTGTACCTAAAACAAATTTTGAAAAGAGGTTCAGAAAAATAGTAAGAATGTGAGCTCATGTTGAAGATTTGTGATTAGACGTTCAACATGAAACATAAATAAAATATAAATTTGTAAAATGGTTTTAAGAGAAACAAAATTAGGCTCTTTGTTATTTGATTCTTATTTAAAATTGACTTGGAAACTTACAAAGCTTTGTGACCAGGATTATGGACTCTGCCTTTAAGTATTTTAAAAAAGATCAGTAAGAAGCTTTCTTCAACATAATTTCATCAAAGTCAAGTTTTACAGCTCAAGATCAGCACTATTTAGTGTATTAATATAGTGCTATACTATTTACGCAGACACCACCAGTATGCATGCATTAGTCTGTGCAGAAAAGGTCTTTTTTTAAAGTATTGTAGACTCTTCTCTCCTGTGTGTTCTCTACATCCTGGAGAATCCAGAGATGGAGACCCTTTTTCCTGTCAGATAAACATTTGGCAAATCTGAAGATGTTCAATCACAAGACAGCTTTCATTCTTGGTAACAGCAGAATGCTAACAGGAGAGCTAAGATGATCGAGAAAAAAAATATATAAAAACCTCAGGGAACAAAAAATGGGAAAAGACTCATTGATTTGTTGACAGAGGCCTAGCAGCTGTCACAGTAAAACATGGTTCTCTTGCACTTAATCAATGTCAGCCTCCAACCAAATCGCTCTGCAGCCCAGATGAGAAGCAATCAAGAGGAACACCTTCATAAGCATGAAGCTTGCTAGATTGAGTTCAATGAAGTGTGCCGTTAAGCTTAGGCACTCCAAGTGTGATACATGACCCAAAAGCTAATCAGAAACTTAACCCTTTTGAAGAGGGCAACAATTACCTGTCCCTTTTATAAACAGATTACATGGTCACATCTTCATCTATAATTTTTAGAAGATAACATGTGACCCTTGGGTGTGCAGACTTTTCTTCCTCATTAGCAATTATGCCTTGTATCTCTCACAGTGATGAACTATTTTAAATGTATTTTATTTTTATGGAAGACAGTACAGGAAAAATGACTAATTTTTGTTACAAATCTTTCACAGTGCTTTCCCAGAATTCCTAAAGGACTAACGGACACTTTTCTGTTGTTTTTGTTGTAGCTCAAAACCCACAACATGTCGAAAACTTCAAGAAACGATCTGTTGCTACGTTGTTTCCAAAGGTAAGTCAAAACACTCATTGTAATAAATTGCTTGACAGATCTTCATGCAAGCAACTTAGATTTTGTGCTCATTTTTTTTTTTTTTTTTAATTGACTAGAGGCTAAAATTAATTCTGGAATTATGCTGTCAGATTCATTCACATGAGACAGTAAATCAGAGAGAGGGCTTTATTTTACAGTTCACTGAAGGGAATGGACTTCATTAGCAGTCCTCATTGCATGCCACCAGCAGTATGCACTGTCATAGTCCCAGTTCTTGTAGCAATTAGATTTTTTACAATGCTATTGTTATTGAACTGGTAAATTATGTTATAAATGTGCTAGGAGCTCTTTCCATGTTGGATTAATACTGCATTTTAGAAACAATTTTATATTTTATTTGTTGATAGCCTTAGAAAATAGATTTTATGGCAGCACGCTTTATGATAAACATGGTGGTCAGAAGAAAACCTTTTTTTTTAACTGGTCTTATACAATGTTAAATATTTCTACTAATATGTACTCTACAGTTCCTTCTTACTTGCTTATGGGTTTATGCTTTCCCAATTACTCACACACTAACAGCTAGTTAACGTGCTACTGTTGATGTGTATTTAAATGCATTCAGAATGATACAACTGACCTTTTTATTTATTTATTTAGTAGTCTACTGGGCAGAGTACATATTTCTGACCTAAGTGTCTAGCCTATTCCTCATGTAGTCAGTGGAAATTGGCATTTCACTATTTTGCAGGTTAACGTAATGTTAATTAGAGCATGAAGATGCACTCATCCTTTGTATTTTCATGGATGTCATGCTATTATAAAATCACGCTATTTCAAAATACCAATGCATTTTTAAATTCAAATGTCAAACTGCCAGGTATGAATGCAAATAAGAGGGCACATACACAGCCATGTTCATATTCTGATTTGAGAGGGCTGTAAAACAATTTTTGAAAGTTTATGCTCTAGCAAATAACAGTATTTAAAATATACCATGTACAATATACACTATACTTAACATACAATAGGATAAACCCATGATTCCATCTCACTAAATTGATAGTAATGCAGTACTTAAATTGGAGATGCAGCTTTGTTAGCTCACAGTAATTTTCTGAAATCTATTGCTTGGAATCAAAGTTTTGGAGTTGTAATTCTATGTATTTGGAGAAGCCTCTCTCAAAAATGTTTAGATGCAGGACAGTATTTTGGGAAAATATGACTATTTATCTGAGCTGCCCTCAGCTGTCCCCTGAGGATCCAATGCTAGTTTGAATGGCCCTTTTGTCTGGGCAGGTGCCAAATATTCTGGCCAAAATATTCCCATATGACTAAAAAGACAATTCCTTCTCAAAAGAGCTAACAGTTTTAGTACAATAGCAGATTAGACAAAGGCATTCATCTCCAATCTGTGTCATTAAGGGAGACCTTTATAGACATTAATGTCTACCATATCTATAAGAAAAGTACATACTTGACCAAATCTTTTTTTTTTTAGTTATCAGCCTTGAAAATGAACAAAACCCCAAATAATTGTTCAAGAAAATAGAGGGATATCAGTAATGCTCATATTGTAATGTCAGTGCTGACTAATTAATCTGTCCAGAGTTATCCCTCAGAGCAGAGTTCACACGGGGAAACTTTGTTCAGGGTTACAAAAGTTTTCTGACACTATGACTAAATACTAGGCCAGTTACCAACCAGTAGGCCAGGAAGTAACCGCAATGCAGAACACAACAGAGATTTCCCTTTACAGTTTAAATATTTTTTTCTGTCATATGTAGGACTGATTGAAATTCAACACCACTGAAGCTGATGAGATGTAGTGAAATAGTAATGAATTTATTGCCAAGTTAGACAAAAACTGTGAAGCTCAGAATTCTGCTAAGTTTAGATAAAGAAGTAAAGCATTGGAAGGTAAGGACAGGGAAAAGAAAAAGTATTTCTGATTTTACCTCAAGTGTAAAATGCCTCTTGCACTTGTCAGAGACAAAAAAATAACTACCAGGTTGTGAAGTAAACATTAAATGCTGGCTGGAGAGTAATTTCAATAGAAAGATGTCTTTCTGTCAAGCAGAAAGCAGCTATTGTAACAAATTCTCTCTGATCAGATCTACAAGAAATCTGTGTTGTAGCTAAGTAGGAAACATTAACAAGGAGAAGCCTATGTACTTTCTCATACTAAAATCATGATTTTCTTTCGTTCTCTTGTGATTCTAGTGCCTGTAGGGATACTAAAAAATCGCAAAGTTATCTGAAATGACATGGTTTGGCAAGCACTCATATGTTGAGTTATGGGGCATGTGGTGTGACTGTTGAGTGCTGTTGCTTTTCTTGGAACAGCTTTATGTAGACAAAACTTTTCTGTAGTTATTGGACCTTTGTGCCAGGTGTATTTTGCTCTGCAATGTTGAGGTACTGCTTACGCGTACTATTTGCTGGTGTCAGACACTATGAATGAACTAGATGATATTTGAAATATCACTAGGAAGAACACATGTAAAGTTGGATCATGAACCAGAAAAAGCTGTAGACTAAATGGTTTTATTTGTCCTGTTAACTTCTAGCTGTTCTACAGCCTTAGGCAAGTCATTTTATGCCTCTGTTCCAGTTGTATTCTTTATTGATCTTGGACTATAAAACCATTTTTGACCACGTAGGTGCCGGGACTGTCTTCCGCTGCTTATTTTTGCAGCACCTAACTGACTTGGGTACTGTAGATACAACTTTTGTATTGATAATATGTTTTCCGTTCATCTTCTCTTAGATTAAAGGTCTTGATCCAGTGTCTGATGAATTCAGTAGGATGTGGATTGCGGTCCTTTCCTGAAAATATCTTGCCGACATGAGAGGTTAAAATATATTGGAGGAAAATAGAGCTGCTTCCAGTAATACGCTCTAAAGTAATTTTGTGATTTCATTTCATGACATGAAGCACATCATAAATTTACTTCCCAAAGTCTAGGATTTATGTCTGCTTTACATCCACATCACATCATACTGCAAAGTAGTTTGACACAACGTAATTTGTTTTTATTAACACATTATTTCAGGAACTGGGAGAATGTCAGTCCTTTGTGAGATTTATTTATTTATTTTCTATGCAAAATTCGTGACTGCTCTGACATTACTGTATCTCCAAACTAATCCTGTTATTCTGTGGTTTGGTAGGAATGGTGGAAGTGTGTTTAGAATTTCCTGGTTTAAAAAATATGTAAGATATTGTTTCCACAGGAAGACAGTGCTATCTATCAATGCATGCTTTGTAGTTACAGTTTGTTTAGTGCAAATAGTTCACCAGAGCAGCAGAGTTGACTGGATAAGATGAGAAAGGAAAGGTTTAGGGTTTTTTGAGTTCTTGCCTGAGAACATGCAGAAACAAATATAAATACAAAACTGCACAATAAAATGTAATCATATTATCTTTAACTACCATTCATATTTTTCCAATACACTTAATGTTTTATCTAGTGTATAAATGCATCATGGTCTTTTTCTACCTGGTCCTTTAATCTTCTAATGGTACGCCTCAGCAACAGCTTTTGTGTTAAAAGCTTACAATAGAAATGACTATTAGTCCACAATAAGTATTATTGGTTACTAATATGTCCCTAAAAATTATCATACATATTTATATTAAAAACATAAACATCTTTTACTCTTTGTGTTTTTTTTTTTTTGTCTTCTCTATTTTGTCATCATTCAGTCCTTATATCAAAATATTTCTGGATTTTTTCATTAGACCACCTCATCCTGTATTTTTGGTAAAGATGATGGTTGTTCTTATTTCTTTCAAATGCTACTACTAGTAACTGCACGAATGTTTCGTTACGCTGTCTTAAACAGTTTCCTTTAAAGAAAGAAAAAACCTAGCACCTCTTTTCTTTAAGGGAAAAATCCCACAAAACACGCTTGAAAACCTAGCTAGCTCCTTCATACTGGTAATTTGAAAGGAAAAAAAAAATACTTTGTGGTGTAATAGTTTTCTTTAATCAGAACAAATTCATCATTCTTGTTGGTTTTCTGGGAAACTAAGAGAGGGTTGGTTTTTTTTTGGTTTGGTTTTTGTTGGTCAGGTAAGAAATCCCTGGGCAGCCTGTTCCAATGCCTCACCACCCTCTCGGTAAAGATATTTTTCCTGATATCTAGTCTAAAGCTCCTCTGCTGCAAACTAAAGGCCATTTTGCTGTCGAGCCCAGCTTCAGAGCAGGTAAGACTGCACTGGGGAAGGAACCTAAGCAAAAAAAAGGCTGACAAAAAGCTCTTTAGGGGGCTTTTTTTAAGCCGGCTACAGCAGCCACACCTGAGGCCGCACCGGCAGCTCCAGGGCGGACACCCGAGATAGCGTGGGCGGAGCCACCCTCAGCGGCGCGGCCATTTTAAACACGGTGATCAGCTGCTAACTGTGCCCTCAGGGTATAAGAAGCCTTCGGGAGGGCAGGGACTAGTCTCTGCCCACTGAACAAAAGGCCTAGAAGGGTAAGTCTTTGTTAAAAGGCAAGTACTTGAAAGGCCTGTAAACTATTCCGTGCATAGCTTTCCGGAGAGTCTTTGTATTGTAGAGCCAACTATGGTTGCCACCAGGTCAATGGTTGTTAGAAAAACTGTGGGCACCCAGACAGAGGCCCCACGTAAGCATGTGGGTGTTCAGGCCTCGGGCTGCAGAGAATGCCGGAGCCTGGCACTTGCCATGGAGGGTAGTGGAGGCGACACCTGTGTCCGATGTGACCAGGTGAGCGATCTGCTCAGCCTGGTGGTTGAACTGAAGGAGGAGGTAGAAAGGCTGAGGAGCATTAGGGAGTCGGAGAGAGAGACAGATCGGTGGAGTCACGTCCTGAATGGCGAGCAGCAAGCTCTGCAAAGAGTTGAATATCCCCCCACCTCTGGCCATCAGGCAAAAGGGGGGGACGTAAAGGATAGGGAGGAGTGGAAGCAGGTGCCTGCCAGGAGAGGAAGGAAAATCCCTGCCCGGCCTCCCTCACCTGCCCAGTTGCCCCTCCGAAACAGGTATGGGGCTCTAGACAATGAGAGCCAGGCCAAGGAAGAGTCAGTGGAGGGTTCACCCATAGGGCTGTCTAGGGTGAGTCACTCGGATACACACATTAGGACATCTTCATCTAAGAAAAAATGAGGGTAATTGTAATTGGAGACTCCCTCTTGAGGGGAACAGAGGGCCCTGTCTGCCGCCCTGATCCGACCCACAGGGAAGTCTGCTGCCTCCCTGGGGCCCGAGTTAAGGATGTTAGCAAGAAACTTCCTGGTCTGGTCAAACCCACGGACTATTACCCGCTTTTGGTTATGCAGATCGGTAATGATGAGATAGTAGAGAGACAGCCAGAAGCAATCAAAAGGGACTTTAGGGCACTGGGGCGGATGCTAGAAGGATCAGGCGCACAGGTTGTGTTTGCCTCTATTCCTTCAATTATGAGGGAAAATAGTGGAAGGTTTGACAAAGTGCAGCAGATTAATACTTGGCTAAAGGGGTGGTGCCAGCAGTCTAGCTTTGGATTTTTTAACCATGGGGAGATCTACAGGGCACCTGATCTACTGAAACAAGCTGGGGTTCAAATGACACAAAGGGAAAAAAGGATCCTTGGTCATGAGCTGGCAGGACTCATAGAGCGTTCTTTAAACTAGATATGAAGGGGGATGGGGTTATAGCTGGGATTGCAGCGGGGCAGTGCTCTAGAAATTATGAGGACCGGGTGGCCTCCCATCCCCCTAGGGTGAGATCAGTGTGCTCAGCTTGCTCCCTGAAATGCTTATGCACCAATGCACGCAGCATGGGGAATAAGCAGGAGGAGCTAGAAACCTGTGTTCGGGCAGGAGATTATGATCTGGTGGCAATTACAGAGACATGGTGGGACAGCTCACATGACTGGAATGTGGTCATGGGTGGCTATGTCCTTTTCAGGAAAGACAGGCCAGCCAGGCGAGGTGGTGGAGTCGCTCTTTACGTGAAAGAGCAACTACAATGTCTTGAACAGCATCCAGGCATGGATGAGGAGCAAGTTGAGAGTGTATGGGTTAGAATTAAGGGGCAGGCTGGCAGGAGAGATACTGTTGTGGGTGTCTATTACAGGCCACCAGATCAGGGTGAGGAAGTTGATGAGGCCTTCTACAGGCAGCTGAGAGCGGTCTCACAATCACAGGCCCTGATTGTCCTGGGGGATTTTAACTTCCCTGATATTTGCTGGAAGGACAACTCAGCCAGCCAGCCACAGTCCAGGAGGTTCCTCCAGTGCATCGATGATAATTTTCTGATGCAAATGGTGGAGGAGCCGACTAGGAGAGGAGCACTGCTGGACCTCCTCCTCGCTAACAAGGAGGATCTGGTTGAAGCAGTAAAGGTTGAGGGCTGCCTTGGCTGCAGTGACCATGAAATGGTGGAGTTCAGGATCTCATGTAGCAGAAACACAATAGCTAGCAGAATTGCAACCCTGGACTTTGCCAAGGCAAATTTTGGATTTTTCAAGCAATTACTCGAGAAAATCCCATGGGCAAGGCTGTTTGAAGGTAAAGGGGCCCAAGATAGTTGGTTAGCATTCAGGGACTGCTTCTACCGTGCTCAAGATCAGAGCATCCCGACACGTAGGAAGTCAAGGAAGGGAGCCAGGAGACCTGCGTGGCTAAACAGGGATCTGCTGCGTAAGCTCAAGTGCAAGAGGAGAATTTACAGATCTTGGAAGGCGGGGCTGGCCACTTGGGAAGAATATAAGGCTGTTGTCCAAGGATGTAGGGAGGCAACTAGGAAAGCAAAGGCCTCCCTTGAATTGAACCTGGCGAGAGGGGTCAAGGACAACAGGAAGAGCTTTTTCAAATACGTGGCAGATAAAACTAACACCAGACGCAATGTAGGCCCACTGATGAATGAGGTGGGTGCCTTGGTGACAGATGATACAGAGAAGGCAGAGTTACTGAATGCCTTCTTTGTCTCTGTCTACTCTGCCGGAGGCTGTCCTGAGGAGCCCCGTTCCCCTGAGGCCCCAGAGGAAGTCAGGGCAGTGGAGGAGTTTGTTTTAGTCGATGAGGACTGGGTTAGGGACCAATTAAGCAATCTGGACATCCATAAATCCATGGGTCCAGACGGGATGCATCCACGGGTGCTGAGGGAGCTGGCTGATGTCATTGCTAGACCACTCTCCATCATCTTTGCCAAGTCTTGGGAGACGGGAGAGGTGCCTGAGGACTGGAGGGAAGCAAATGTCACTCCAGTCTTCAAAAAGGGCAAGAAGGAGGACCCGGGTAACTATAGACCGGTCAGCCTCACCACGATCCCTGGGAAAGTGATGGAACGACTTATCCTTGGTGCCATCTCAAGGCATATCAAGGATAAGAGGGTCATTAGAGACAGTCAACATGGCTTCACCAAAGGGAAGTCGTGCTTGACTAACCTCATAACCTTTTATGAGGATATAACAAGGTGGATAGATGATGGCAGAGCGGTGGATGTGGTCTACCTTGACTTCAGTAAAGCATTTGACACAGTCTCCCACAGCATCCTTGCTGCTAAACTGAGGAAGTGTGGTCTAGACTCTCGGGTAGTGAGGTGGACTGCGAACTGGCTAAGGGGAAGAAGCCAAAGAGTTGTGGTCAATGGGGCGGAGTCTGGTTGGAGACCTGTATCCAGTGGAGTGCCTCAAGGGTCGGTACTGGGACCGGTATTATTCAATATATTCATCGATGAGTTGGATGAGGGACTAGAGAGTACTATCAGCAAGTTTGCTGATGACACCAAGCTGGGAGGAGTGGCTGACACACCAGAAGGCTGTGCTGCCATCCATCGAGACCTGGACAGGCTGGAGCGTTGGGCAGGGAAAAATTTAATGAAATACAACAAGGGTAAATGTAGAGTCTTGCATCTGGGTAGGAACAACCTTGGGTTCCAGTATAAGTTGGGGAATGACTTATTAGAGAGTAGTGTAGGGGAAAGGGACCTGGGAGTCTTGGTGGACAGCAGGATGACCATGAGCCAGCACTGTACCCTTGTGGCCAGGAAGGCCAATGGCATCCTGGGATGTATTAGAAGGGGGTGGTTAGTAGGTCGAGAGAGCTTCTCCTTCCCCTCTACTCTGCCCTGGTGAGACCCCATCTGGAATACTGTGTCCAGTTCTGGGCCCCTCAGTTCAAGAAAGACAGGGAAGTGCTGGAGAGAGTCCAACACAGGGCAACTAGGATGATTAAGGGAGTGGAGCATCTCCCTTATGAGAAAAGACTGAAGGAGCTGGGGCTCTTTAGTTTGGAGAAGAGGAGGCTGAGGGGTGACCTCATTAATGTTTACAAATATATCAAGGGTGAGTGTCAGGAGGATGGAGCCAGGCTCTTCTCGGTGACAACCACTGATAGGACAAGGGGTAATGGGCTGAAACTGGAACATAAGAGGTTCCGCTTAAACTCGAGAAGAAACTTCTTCTCAGTGAGGGTGACGGAGCCCTGGAACAGGCTGCCCAGAGAGGTTGTGGAGTCTCCTTCTCTGGAGACATTCAAGACCTGCCTGGACAGGTTCCTGTGTAGCATAGTCTAGGCATTCCTGCTCTGGCAGGGGGATTGGACTTGATGATCTTTCGAGGTCCCTTCCAATCCCTAACATTCTATGATTCTATGAAACTGAGGCCATTTCCTCTTGTCCCATGGCTAGTAACTGGAGGGAAGAGACCAACACCCACCTCACTACAATCTCAGGCAGTTGTAGAGAGCAGTGAGGTCTCCCCTCATCCTTCTCTTCTCTAGGCTAAACAATCCCAGCTCCCTCAGCTGCTCTTCATAAGGCTTGTTCTCTAAACCCCTCACCAGCTTCACTGCTCTTCTCTGGACCCACTCCAGCACCTCAATGTCTTTCTTACACTGTGGTGCCCAAAACTGAATACAGTATTCAAGCTGTGCCTTCACCAGTCCTGAATACAGGTGTCTGATCACTTCCCTACTCCTGCTGCACATATTATTTTTATGATATTCTTCCTTTAAAGGTTAGTTGGGAATCAGTCCTGATCTCTTCTCAAGGACAACAGGTTGCAGCTTTTACCTCAAAGAAAGGTGAACAGAAACTAAAAAAAAAAAACATCACTAACTTTAAATATTTAAAGGAAAAGTGAAGTATATGATGATATGGTATGTTTCAGAAAGTGTACTTGGATTCCAGGGCAGGTTGCAGGTAAAAAAACTGGAACATTTGTGCCAGGTAAATCAAACTTAATTCTTTTATTCTCTTACAACTTTTGTACTGAATTTGTGACTACACTTCTGCAGATTTGCATAGCACTTTACGTGACAGCAGCAAGCATCAATGTGAGCTGGATTGAACAGTGAACTAGTACTGTGACACTTTCAAAATTTTGTCTTTGTTTTCAGAAGTTAAATATAAAATCCCTTTGTTTCTCTTCGCTTTTGTTACATTCTGTGCTTAACTTCATTTACACTGCAACTACATAAAAAATGGGACCTATGTCCTGTTTTCCAAAAGAGTTTAAGAACTGATCTCTAATAGAAAAACAGTAGTATTTAACAGCTCAGGAGATTTTAAACTTAATATTCAGTCTATTAAACAGCAAAGAGTCATATTGAAAATTTCCCTCGACTTTCAGCACTTAAAGCTTGCCTGGTTTTACTCACCATTAAGACTAATACACTCTGACTTATGATTTACTACAGTTCTCTAGTTAGACTGCTTAGTAGATGATGATAGTCTTAAGGGCAAATGTCGTGTGACTCACTGAAACCTTGAGACAAAGATGTTAAAGTATTGCTCCTTAATTCATCACATTGACACCTCTTTGTATCATATTCGGGTTTGTATAGATGAACATCAGGTGGAAATAGTTTCATAGTAATGCTGTTAAATTTTCAGTCTTTCATGTTTGGAGTGTTTAGAGGTTAATGCAGAATTTTTTTTAGTCATCAGAAGTGAGAAATTCTCTTGCTTTAGCAATATTCTATATAGCAAAATTACAGATAAAGAAGTTCTTGATATATCAATACGATAAGGAAAGATTAATTGTCTAGTTGTTGATACTCTTGATATTGGGATAAAACCAGGAAATGTACCTCTATAAGGAAAGCTTTAGTCCAAATTTATTCTCTTGTTCCATCCCATGAGTAACATTTTCCTAATTATAAAAAATTAGTTACTTAATTATGTATAATATACTAGCACAAAATTATCTCTGATGAAAAATATAGCATTAATTTCTGGTGCTTTACCAGTGTGTCATGTAATTTACTTTTTGATCTGTGGCATCCGAAGAGAATTTGAGTAAGCCAAGGACAACCGAAAGAACATCTGAATAGAAATACCTGTTTCACAGGTTGGTGCTTTCTTTCTGAAAGTATAAAGGCAATGTGGAGATTTTGTTGTCAGTCCTGGTCTCAACACTATATTGAAGCTCTCAGAAGCAAGGGTGCTAGTGTTTCAATTATTAAAGAATTAATTTTTGGTTCATTAATTCACTAATTGAAGATTCTCAAATAGGAAGAGGTAAAACTGACAAGAGAATCTTTTCCAGGGTAAACACTTTGGATGGTGCAAAACATCAAAACACTTGCAAGTGCTCTTTCAGCATGAAGACATTTTTCTAGAGTCAAAGGAAAACAGGAGTGTCCAGGAGGGTAAAATAACCAGAAGCTTTATATGTTTATGACTCTCTACTCCCTTTGATAAGGTTATACATATAAGGTTATACATATATTTAGAAAATGTTGAGTCATTCTGCTCATCACTGACCATACTTTCAAAGGGACATCCTGCAAGCACTCAGCCTACTTAAGCCTGTTGAGAACTGCAAGAAATATGTTATGTGTAGTAAATGCAAATGTAGGAAAAAACAAAGATCTTGTGGGATCTGGAGGTTCAGGCATGCATAAGCAGTAACAGTCTGTGAAATACTTTTGATTATGCTTAAGAGCCATATACTTTACTACTTTTTGTCCAGTTTTTAATGCATCATTTTAATATGATATTACAAAAATTATTTTGGATAGATTGGGGAAGGTGACATGTCTGGCTCTGGTAGAGCTTAATTAATGCTTATCTAAATGAGTAAGGAAATACTGTTACACCCTCCGTCAGATGTCATTAACAATAGAGTCAAAAGAATTTTAGTCAAAATCTCCTTTGTCTGGTCCTTTTCACCTAGAGCTCTCTGAAGATTTTTTTTTTAATGGTGGCAGGTAGATCAAGTTTTATATGATTTCTTGGCACAATTAACAAGCTTCAGTACAAACTCTTATTGACTCTGCTTTCAGTGATCTCTATGTATCTTTAAAATAGAAAACAAAGAAAAGTTACTCACTGGAAATAAATCTATCTATGAACTCTTCTGAAGAAATAAATACACATAGATTCTTACTTAGTGTAGAAAGATGTCACTGAACAAATCCACAGTTAACACTCTGGAAATATTCTTCACTTTCCTTAGGAAATGGTGGAGAATGTGAAAATTAAGAACTTGTCCAAATGCAAACCCATTTGCAATGAAGTGTGAATTCCAATAGAGCAAAGGAGTGGTGTGGGTAAGCTTAGTTTCAAACAAGTTTAAACAGCAGTACCTAGATTTTATTGTTGGGTTTAAAATGTGCTCCTATAAATTTAGCAACCTGATTAGACCAGTGTCTTCACAAAGCAAAAGAGCTATTCCATCACACTAATGTGAGGGCATTTCTGCACTAATTATTTTGACAGAAGGTTTAAAAACAATGTGCAAAGTTCTTGTCACAAGTACATTAACTTATATATCCCACTCTCTATGCTTCACATATGAGAATAAGACAAGTAAACCCCCTAAACACAGTGACTTACTGGGAAGGAAAAAAGCCCGAAGGAACACATTGAATGCCTCAGTCAAATCCTATGCACTCTACAACTTTAAGAAGACAAAAAGATTTGTTTGTGGTGTTGGAAAGTTCATTAGGGTTTTGAAAGCTTTGCCAGTGTGAGTATCTAGCAAGACCACTTAAGAAAGTATCTCATGTTTCAATAAATAAATAGAATTTATAAATAGGATAAATAAATAACATTTATTTATCACATTTGTAATGTGATATTCTCCCACTAAATAGGTCTCCTTAGTTTGAGCAAGGAGGAAAAGGTCAAAGGAAACTCAGTTTCTAGAAAATTACCCAAACTGAAACAGTACAATTTAAATGTAACAACTTAATTGACAAATTCCTGAATTAATCTTAGCAGTAGAAAAAGAAAATAGGAAGAATATTAGGAGAAGGGCAGGTAGAAAGAGACAAGTAATCATCAGTATCCTGCTCCTGGTTTAGAAGTATTAGTGTAATTCTGAAACATGCCATCTCATTTCCTCAGAAAGTTATTTTCTAATTCTTCAGTTAAGAAAACATTAATCAGAAAAAAAAAAAAGATCAGTTATATATTCATAGTATTATGGTATCTAATATTACATGTTGAGAGCACAGTTTGTCTGTAGATACTTTCCATAGGAAGGAGATTTTGAAAAATAATTAGGGATTTAGGGAGTCTGAAGGAGAATGCTTGAAGTGTGAAGAACTAGTGCAAGAATACGAGAGGTAAAGAAATAAGAGGAAAAAGTTAAAAATCAGGACATTTCTGAGTATTTTCTATGAAGTAATGTAGACCAGGTTGCAATGAAATAAATTTTACTTTAGTGGATTTCCCTGAGGTTTTTTACTAACGTGACTGAAAGTACACATGAGCTTGGGTGAAGATTCACCAAACCAAAAATTTGAAATAGTTAAAACCCCCTGCAATTTATAATGTTACATTTCACCTGGAGTCATTTGGGATGTGCATTGGTATGTTTTGAAAACTCAGTATGAGGAAGGTAAGAGGGACACACGGGGGAAATGCAAAATGCTTGTGAGAATGAACAACTTCACACATATATATTCCTGACGAACAGGAAGCAGGAAGGATGTTCTGCCAGCATGAGCTCACAATTTGCACTGGTAGCCCAAAAAGCCAACCATATCCCGGACTTCATTACAAAATTGTGTGGTCAGCAGGTGAAGGGAGGTGATTCTCCCACTTTGCTCTAGTGAGACCCATCCTGCAGTACTGCATTCGGTTCTGGGCCTCCCAACACTAAAAGGATGTGGACCTGCTCTAGCAGGTCCAGAGTAGGGCTGTGAAGATGACCAAAGGGCTCGAGAATCTTCCCTATGAGGTAAGAGAGTTGGAGCTCTTCAGCCTGGAAAAGAGATGGCTCCTGGAAAACCTTACAGCAGCCTTACAGTACTTGAAGTGGGGCTACATGAAAGAAGAGGAGCGAGTCTTTATCAGGGAGTGTAGTGATAGAACAAAAGGTAGTGGTTTCAAAATGGAGAAAGGTAAATTTAGATTGTGTGTTAGGTAGAGGTTCTTCACTATGAGACGGTGAGAGACTGGAACAGGTTGTCCAGGGAGGCTGTGAATGTCCCCTCCCTGGAAGTGTTCAAGACCAGGCTGGATGGGACTTTGAGCAATCTGGTCTAGCGAAAGGCACCCCTGCCCATGGCAGCAGGGTTGGAATTAGATGATCTTTAAGGCTCTTTCCAACTCAAACCATTCTGCGATTCTACGATTCTATATAATCTCGGGACCTTAAGCAAACAAAACCCAGGAAGCTGACTTTTGGCTAGTAGATAGACAATCAAAACTAGATAGAGGAAGGGAAGGGAGAAAAGAAGGAAGACTGCTAGTTTATATTTTCATCAGCATTGAGCTCCTTTCTTTTGGGGGGTATTGTGTATTCTTTTTATAACTGACGCACTTTCATACAAAGGTAGTTTCTAGCGATTCTTCCAGTAAGTGGAGTGTTCTAGGAAAAAGACCTTTTTTCCATTGTGTAGTTTGTTTAAAAAATAAATAAAACCCACTTCTTTTTATTCTGAAAGTAAGGACTAGTTATGCTGTTGTTTCCCTAACTTTCATGTGAGCGATGACCCAGAAGATGGCTATAATTTTGAAACTTGATTTTTTGTGAGATTTTTGGTTTATGTCTTTGGGGTTTGTTTTTGGTTTTGTTTTTGTTTTTTTCTAAAATCCAGAATTTTTCTACTCAGAGCAGTTATGCTTTAGGACAAGTGAAAGGGATATTATTTACTTTCCGGTTCTTATTTATAACATCTCTCATGAAAAATGAATATGCTATGCCATTTTGTTCTCATTATAATCTTAACATTATATTAAAATAATGAATGTTACATATTTTTTCGTGTTCTTTCAAACCTTAAACCATGGCTGACAGAAAACTAATATTCCTTATTTTTGTTTCAAAGGACTCAGCTCACATAGAGATTAGCTTTGCATAAGCTTATATTAGGTTTGGTACTCATTTCAATAGCAACACAGATTATTTTTTTTCAAATTTCAGATGTAGCATCTTGCATGTCAGATAAAGCAGAGCCTTTGTAATACAGTTATATACACTGTATGCCATCTGCCATTAAACATTTTTAGCTTTGGATTTGCATATTGAGAACTGGATACAGTCAATAATTACAGTTATTCATCTGATACCCTTGCAATCTTGTAATGATGTGAAGTACCCAAACATGCAACTATGCATTGAGGTAGACAGATAGTTGGACACTTCCACCATTAAGAGATCATTCTTAAACTGTATCTCCAATGAATAATTTATCTAAGAAAAGTATGGTAACATCTCGGACCCAGGAATCTCTGCTCAAACTCACGCTTTTCAGAGCTGAACCCAGACGGAACCAAATAAGTGTCTGAAGAAAGGAGAATAAAACACCAGCCTCATTTAAAAGCCATTCTAATAATTCAGGTAGATAGCAAAATCAAGGAAGAGGTGTGAGAAGAACCTGACACTATTTCTGAGTTGGGTGAATGACTTTTAAATACATTTTTTTGTATCTCAGAATCACAGAATGGTTGTGGTCAGAAGAGACCTCTGGAGGTCATCTGGTCCAAACCTCTGATCAAGCAGGGTTACCTAGGGCTGCCACATAGTTGGAGTTCCTATTAAATGAAGAAAATTATTAAATGTTAAAACATAATTCACTGTGCAGGGTACGGAACTAAAGTAAGTTTAGTTATTTGAAGTTTAAGAAAATGTGAATTTTTATAGGGAATTTTTTTCCATCTAGTAACTAAATGATCTTGCTTTGTGGTATTGTTTGAAATAATATTTTTTTTAAAAGTAATGCAATGAGACAAATGCAGAACTCTGGATGTGTTTCTGTTCACTTGAGAGAGTTTGGATTCTGTAACTGTTAAGAGAATTAAATAGGTAAAGACAAGTCTGTCATGTAACTCCAAATAGTATATGTTAAGTGAATTTTATATATGATCATGGTCACAGTAATGGGAATTGTTTTCCCTAAATAAATTATATATTTTCTACATTACAAAAATTGAACTATTCCAGAATATTGAAACCATTCATTTTGACATATAACAGGATAAGATTGAGATATATATTAATAATAGTAATCACAGAGAAAGCTCTATTTCAGGTCCCATATGTATTTTAATGAAAATGCCTGAGAACTCCAGAAGCCAGAGTTGAGACTTTATTTCTCTCTACAATGGCCTGAAAGGAGGTTCTAGTGAGGTGGGAGTCAGTCTCTTCTCCCAAATTGCAAGTGATGAGAGTTGTGCCACGGGAGGTTTAGATGGGATATTAGGAAAAATTTCTTTACAGAGAGAGTGGTGAGGCATTGGAACAGACTGTCCAGGGAAGTGGTGGAGTCGCCATCACTGGAGGTGTGCAAAAAACATGGAGATGTGGCACTTCGGGACATGTTTTAGTGGTTATGTTAGTGTTGGTTTGACAGTTGAACTTAACGATCTTAGAGGTCTTTTCCAACCTTAATGATTCTACAATTCCACTGCCAGGTGTGTAGAAAAATTGAAGATAGACCACAGTAAATTAACCACATAGTATGGCTTTAATGCAGTTTCAATTTAAGCATTGTCTTCTGCTGTGGACTAATTAAACTGTCTTGGTTAGGCTTCCACTGGAAGCTCTGCCTGTATGCCAGGCTTTTGTTTTAAAGCTTAAGTTGTGGTTAAATAAACTATCCCAAGCAAGAACCAGTCCTTAACTAAAATGAGCCAGGGAAGCTTGCCAACTAACAGCAATACTAAATGTCAACCTCTCTTTGTTTCAAAAGGGAGGTACCTGCTACTGGAGCATACTTGTAGCAGATTACTTCCAGCTCTGTGCTGACTGGTGGTGATGTAGAGGAAAGCAGGAAACCTGGGATTTTAAATGTAGCTGTAGAGGACAAAGAAAGAGTTTGGTAATCTTCTGAACCTGTACAGAAAGTGTCTATTTTTTTTTTTTCCTTTAATGTGCACAGCATACAGAGGAATTAGGAACTCTCCGCTCACACCAAGTAGGCATGTTTTTAAGATGGCAGATTCAACTGGTGAAAAAATTGCTTTCCTGTGGAGGTGAATGCTAGATAATATGGCCTTTCATTATGTATTTACAGACTGCATTTTACTTACATTCTGTGACTCATGTAATGGACACGATGAATGATATTCAGTCAGAAATTAATCTACATTTTCCTATTTTTTTCACTGCTTATCTCAGTGTGTGGCCTTTAGCCATCTTACTTAATACCATTTACACTATTTTACGAAGAAAGAATTACGTACTTTCATGCGGGCTTTCTTCTGACATTTGCCTGTACAGTATTTCCCCAAAATTAACTTCTCTTCATAAATGCTATCCAGGAAAAGAAAGTTTGCTCTAATGTTTTAGAAATGAGAACTGAATAATAAGACAACTTGAAATCAAAACTCTCCATACTAGACTCATTTTTTTGGGTCTTGGGTTTTGCTTTTGGTTTGTTCTTTTTTGTTTGACTGGGGTTTTTTTATGTGTGTGGGTTTTTTTGTTGTTGTAGTAGGTTTTCTGGAGGTTGGGGTTTGGCGATTATTTTTTTTTTAGAGTGATTTTATTAAGCTGCACTTTGAATATTGAAGTGCAGTCTCTGTTGACTTCATCTGCCATCATGGACCAACCTGCTCAAATGAGATATTAACATCCTTAACTGGATACTGAGAAATGAGGAACTGACAAATCAGAAGTGATGCTTCTGAACTGATAGAATTCAAGAAAATGCAGGCACCAGTAGTCCAAAGACAGAAGCAGACTTCCAAGTTTTGCATTTTGTTGTCTTCATCATGAAAATCATACTTTTTGTCATGAAGTCATCATTGTGAAGAAAAGAAGTTGTTAACAGGAGATCTCCAAATGTTGTAGAAACAAAAGTCTTAAACTTTGCTCAATTGTTTACTATAAGGGAGTGTTTAGGACATGATTGCCAATGATAGCAAAGAGTTCTGTGTTCCAATTAAAACCAAATTATGTCTAAAGACATAATAAATACAAATGGAACCATTTTGTGATTTCTAAATCCATTAAAATCTATTGATAGTATCTTTTTTTTTTTTAAAAAAATTATTTACTTCTCTGCTGTACATTACTTTTCTCTTTATATATATTTACAAAGTAAATAGAGCGTATCTTCCTTGAATGCTGTTTTAGATTGATGGATTTTACAAGCGGTATTAAGAATATATATACGAAATGAGCTTTAACTAGAATATTTTTCCATAATAAGATCCTGAAAGAATGACTAAATACAGTTATTGACATTTTGTTCTGATGTCTGTGTTGAGAAACGTCTTTCTGGTACAAAACTGTTCTACAAATAATCAATGTACTATCCTTCCTTTGTGTTTAATTGCTTGGAAAACTTTGGCATTAATAAAGTATTAAAATAGCAAGGTTTCTCTTAAACAGCAAGGTTTCCCTAATGCAAATGTTGAATTGTTTTCAACCACTGAAACGTTCTTTGATCTGAAACTGTGTAATATGGTTATGTTTAGGAGTCCTTCAACCTTTTCCCAGTATTTAGCTATGACTTGAAAAAAATTAATCTGAAATGCATCATCTGCTTTTGGTCTTGTTATTCTTGTCATCATCCCATGCAATGCCTGCAGCCTTTTTCATTCTGTACTTTAACAGTTCCCTGGACTATTTCCATGCCTTGAAGTGTCTGTCAAGAGATTTTGTTGTGCCAAGATCATCTTCTGGACTGCATTTAGCTTTAAAATACTGTGATAGTAAACAAAGCTAAATGTAGAATTTGTTACCTTCAAATTTGTTACCAGTCAATAGGATTAATAAAAAAAAGCAGTTGCAATTTAAAATCTGGCTATATGTAACAGGATATGAATAAAAGCTGAGCTAAACCGGATGGTCATTTTTGGATGATAAAATATCAAGAATGAATAGGCTTAATGCTAAATCCTCTTTCATTAGTCATTAATGAGTACCAAGTGAGGAAATTTAATCTGAAGCTCTAGGGAGCAAAGTTTTGGAAATAAAAGGAAAGGTTTAAGAGGTTTTTTTTTCTTAGTTGTCCTTCTCAGTGCCTTACTAGTACTTCACTCATGATGCGTCTTTCCTATCAGAAGACCTTTAATGTTCCGTTTTGAACAGTGTCACTAACCTCTTCTTTGACTTTTTCATACAAACAGTAGTCAAAAATATTTTTTAATACAGACAATGATATTTTTTTTTGCACTGTGAGCTTGTTATTTCTCTATCAAGAAATAAGAAAAAAAAGAGGATACAAAATATCTACAGTAACATGAAAAATCAAACTGCATATTATAGATCACACACATGTGGGTAGAAAACTGCAGACTTTGCTATCTCTAATATTGTTTTAAATTTTCCGTGTTTATAGAGTTTTTATAGAAGGAAACAAACCCAACACCCTATCCTTGATTGCGTCCCTACTCTTCCTCCATGCGTATTATTCTCTCCTCCCTGAAACATATAGTGGCCATAAGTAACTGAATTTGCAGCAAATGCACATGTCGTGTAGATTCATAAATTTTACCTTATTTGATAAAAACACTTGCAACTTGAAGACTAAGCATGACTCTTCACTAATTAAAAAAATTTGAAAGCAGAAGAAATTGTAGCAAAAATAATTTTTTTCGATACTTGTAACCGGGTGAACAAAAAATACTTTACTTTCCCTGTGGTTTTATAGAAGTTGTCAGAACGATATAGTTTTAGAGTTCAAAGACTCAAGAGGCTGAAAACTGAAGAGGAAGTGGTAATTGCTTAAAACTAAGAAATGTATCAGAAGCATATGAGGGGTTTTAAAGTGGCTTGGTGTGGAAAATAACAAGGTACAGAACTGCTTATAGCAGAAGATTACCAAATTTTTGATGTTCTCATACTGACTTTACAATAGGTTCCAATTTTGTTTCAGTAATGTGCTCTTTGTATTTCTTTCATTATGTTAAAAATATATGACACTTATAATTTCTGATAACATACGTTGGTAACAAGGTAACATCCTTGTAGTGTACCTTGGTAACAAAGTATAACTCCTCTGCAAGGAGTCACACCTTCTCATTCTGAAAAAGTGCCTGAAGGAGACATTTCCTATGGGTTTTGGAGATTCTCCAGAAGATCAGCTGCATTGTAGAAATTATTGTTGGGTTTTTTTTCCCAGTGGAGAGAATTATGAAGTGGTAATTTTGGGTCTTATCTTTGGTTGATTTAAATCCCATAAATGCAAAAGGTTTTATGGCAATTTAGAACAGAAAATACACGTGTATAAAGAACTTTTCCCATCTTTTTCCCAAAATAACAGAAGATTTTTAAAATCATAAAATAACAATAATTGGGTATAGATGGCGTTAATGTAGTCTCTGAACTAGTAAGCCTGGCTTTAAAGATTGTGAAAACTTCTGTAATGTAGTCAGTATTGTCTTTTTTTCTTTTATCTAAGACCCAAACCCCACATTTCCACAAACAAAATCATAATTGCAGAGCCAGATCAACAGAAATTTTGATGATGTTTAGTTCCACTCTTGTTTAGTGTTATGATTCAAGGATTTATCATATATGTCAATTCCTCTGAGACCAAAATTAAGCACATAAATTAATGTTTTGTTGAACATGACAGGCTTAATGGAATTTAATGGCTTAATAGTTTAATAGCCGGGCCTATTTCAGACTTAAGTGATAAAAAATTAGTTCTAACTATTGGCTCTGGTGAAGCTCTCCCAGTCCTATTATTCAAGGGTGTACAACTGATTTTATTCGTATGTTTTTGATGTCTGGTTTAACTCTTCATATTTCGTCCAGCTTTTCATTTAGGTAGCGGTATGAAACTGATTTGTCTGGTGTTAAGTTGGTTACATTACTGTGTAATATATTAAACAAATGTCTATTGTGATGAAACAGTTTTTAACATATATTATCAACTAAACTCCTACTGAGTAACTACATAATAAGTACAGTTCTGTGGCTATTGAAATTAAGTAACATTGAAGGTTGGTTAGAAGCTTCAACAGGAGAATAACTAATCAACATATTCCCATTTGTGGAAATCAAAATTTTGAAGGAATACTCCAAGGTTTTTTTGATAAAATGATCTTTAATTTGATAATTCACTAAATTTAGGATATTTTCTTTTCCATTCAAGCCAAGGCACTAGAGAGGAAAGCCTCTGTGAGAATGAATGAAGTAGATGTTAGGTCCCTCAGCAGGAAGGTAAACCAGAATGGGTCAAGAACCTAGTGTAAGAGAGTGCAGGTACCTGACTGTGAATTTCTCCCTTTTTCCACGAATATGTTGGACTTTTTGCTGGTCTCTCATGTTTTTCAAAGTTGTTTTTGGTTCAGTTGATGTAGTAGTAGTACTTCTAAAATACCATTACAGTTGTAAGAACAGGAAAATGTGGGGTTTTAGTTTTGGAAGAAATTAACCAATCTGTATTTTGCAGTCTGTGGTGATCTTTTTGTTTAAGTATGAGCTATTGTAATTGAGATAAAAATTTTTAATTTTATTTCATGCCACATAATTCTAAATAAACAGTGACCATAAATTTCTCTCCTTAGAATGTTACCACTTATGTATGACAAGTTTGGTTGTACGCTCTTATAAAATATAATAATTCTTATTTTAGGATCTTGTGACTGATTAATTTTGTTAATCTTAGTTCATATTTGATTTTTTTCAACTACTCTGAAGGAAAAAAAAAGCTGATATCTTTCAAGTTATTTGTAGTGATAAAGCACATTTGCAATTGTCAGTAACTGGATTACTCAAACTGTCAATTTAAACAGGGAGGATTCAGTTTCAAAAGCTCAAAACAATAGTGTTTATGGCACATATTCTCCTAGTTATATCCTATATACATATTCTCCTAGATATCCTAGTTCTGCACACAGATTTCTGCTCTATATTCATCACAACTTTTTGCACTCAATGTTTTAAGAAATTGAGAAAACTCTCTTTATACTGAGAACCCTTTACCTTATATACACCTGTCATGATACATAGCAAAACCTTGCTTATATTTGAGACAGTTTTTCCTTATTTTGTTTTGATTATTTCTACACCCTTTCAATAATTGTTACTTATTGTATTTTTGTACTCTCTTTTTCTTTTGCTTTCCATTGCCAAAGGCGGTAAGTGTGGGAATACTTGAGGACTATCAAGCTTTATCAGAATTTGGTTTGATACAGCACTGTGATGCCAACACTGCATGATTGCAAAGTACCAGAAAATCTAATCTTGTTAAACCTTGAGTTTTAGTATCTGAACATAAGAAGTATCCAAGTTACTTTAGTAGCACAAATATCATTACTTCCAGTCAGGTTTTATATTTGCAGGAGAGTAATACATTTAAAAACTGCAGCTTGTATTAATGATGTGACACTGATTGTGGCTGATGGTGTGTGAAAGAAAGAGCAGTCTGGGTACAGCTATCAGAGATTGATTATTTTTGCATGACACTCGGAATTTTGCATCTTTTCTCCAGATCTATGAAATCTTAGTGATTCTAAAAAAGAGGTATCATAGTATAGAGATGCCTTAGGAATTCTTACTATGCTTCTTTTAACCTTGTGTGTACCACTGGCCATTTTTGTTTTACCTTTTGTTTTTCTTTTGTCTACCTTTATCTTCAATTCATACTGTGTGAATAAACTTTTGTTATCTTACTTTTTTTAACTTTCAACTATTAGTAGTTTCTTATTTTCGCTATCTAATTTTTGTTATCCATCTTGCTTTTTCTTTTTTTCTTCTTCCGGTCATTTACTGAAACATTTCTTCCTGAAGGTTGACAATAGTTTTTGAAAAAATGGATTTCCGTGTTTATTTTTTATTTTAATAATAATAGTAAGAATTATTAATCATAGTTAAATAGTTTATATTTTACTTGTTGACTAAACTGTGGAGCAATTTTTTTTTGTTTTGCACAGTATAGATGACCTTGAAATAAGAGTTAATAAATCAATATGGATAAGTTACTGAAAGTCAAATGTAACTCAAAAGGCACGTCTGTTCTTCTTTCTGCATGAACTGCAGATTTTTGAAGAGAAACTGAAACATCTTCATAGTTTGGAATAGATTTAGACTCTTGTTTCTACTTTGCAGTTCTTTGAGATAGTCTTAAGGACACTAAGAATCATAAGGCTTTTGCTTTCTGTCTCCTCTTATTTAAATGTTCTGCCATATAATTAAATCTAGATAAAAAGCGCAAGACTTCAAAAAAACCCAAAATCTGGTTGCAGAGTGTCTTACTTTGGCCATTAGCACACAGAGCTTATTGCTGGGAAAGACTGATGCTCAAAAGACAGAAGAAAATAGCACCTGCTTTCTCACGCTGGTTTGTGTTTGCAGTCTTGATAAAAATGCAAGACAGCATATGCAGAAACTGTGCAGAAGCACTATTCATATGGTAATTCCTTTGTATTTGAATAATTTCTTTTCAGGTGCCTGAATGAATGCCAGACTAGTGGGAGGATTTGAGCACCTCCTCCCTTAAGTTAATAAGTGCCATATTTAGAAACTAGCTGATTTTTTAGATCAAAGGCCACTACTTCAGGCACTCAAAAATGAAAGGTGGGCTAGCTGGTTTAAATCAAATCCAAATTCATCTGAATAACTTATGTTTGGATAACATAAGCCCAAATGGAATCTACCAAAACCTTGACTTTGCTGGGTGAGAGGAAGTGGCATTGTAAAATTTGACTTTCATTATTTCCAGTCTTGGTTAGTGAAAAAACAGAACTGGGCTGACACTTGCTGAACCTCAGTCAGATGCCAAATGATATTTTTAAATAATATTATGTCACAGGCCAGCAGAAGCATGAAAAAGAAACCCAGATCAAAGCTAACATTCATGACATAACATTTCATATATACAGCATCAATATTAAAGTAGAAATTAAGTTCCTGAGAGTTTGGGGGGGGATTGTTTTTTTTATAAAAAAAAACCCACAGAAAAAAAACCACATTGGAAATATATAGTTCCTTTCAAAGTCCCAGCTTCCAGCCCCAAAAGGAGCAGCCCTTACTTGTGCAGCACTTTGCAGACAAGGTGCTGCATGTCTTCATTCTGCACTGACGCAATTTTTTGCTTTTTCAGCCACGGCACTTCCACCATGATGCGACGCATTTTTGCTGAAGCCTTTAATCTATATGTTCAGCATACAAAACTCCCTGTGAGAGATAAATCTAACCAAACTTAGTACCATGAGTTGAGACTGGTGGATCAGAAATAACAATGTATTTTTCTGATTTTTTCTGATTGTTGTCATTACATCTTAATATTTGTTCAAATTATCAAGATCTTAAGGTTGGCCAGTGATAGTTGGTAAAATAACACTCTGAATGGGATAAAGTAGATGATGAAAATCTGTAGTGCCTCCTACCCTGTAAGTCTGACTCAGCATTGTCTCTTCTGTCAGTTGTAGTTCTGATACATAGGTATACTGGTATGTAGCCTGAAATCTATTTGTAGCATAAATTAAACTAAATGATTGCACTAATACAACGTAAGGGTGTGCAATGTAGCAACTGGTCCTAAGGCTGAAAGCTATCCAAGTCTAAGCCCTCAACTTTCTTTATTATCTGTCAAATAGCTTCTGTTCCAACAGTACAACCTACTCCTGGTGACAATCCTGCTGGACACAAGAGGAAAGTTTTTCACAATCTGAACAATCAGCTATTGGAATAATCCCCTCAGGCAAGTGATAATGTGCCCAACATCGGAGAGTTTTATGATTCAGTTGGACAGGGTGCTGGACCATCTTGCCTAGACCATGTTTTTGCCAAGAGCAGTTGGACCAGATGATCATTGAGGTCTCTTCCATCCTGGTATTCTATGATTCTGTGATTACTGTTCAGATTTTATATGCAATATAATTTAAGATAGGAGTAAGGCATATGTCATTTCACAGTATGTCATCTGTACATGTCTCTGCTCACATTTTTTACTGTGTAGTCATTCAAGTTTTGCTGACCCAAATAAAAGAAAGCATAATTCATCAGAATGTCTTGCTTCCCTCATTTCAAATCAAAAGCTAACTTAATTAACGTGGTTTCCCACACAGTGAATCTGTCCATATCCACTAAAAGCTTGGCCAAGATTTCTAACAAACAATGTTTGTAGTTTTGAAAACCTTTTGGCATCCCTAGCTAAGTGTCATGTTGGCAGTGAAACAATAAACTAGGCTCAGCTTTGCATCTCTTCAGTTTTGATTATGGAAAGATTTTTGGTTTTCTCATTGTTGACATTCATTACCCTGAAAAGTTGGATTATTTTTTCTAGGATTAAAGAATAGTATTAAAGCTTTATAGGACTAAACCCTCTTGAATTTGACATACATTCCTGAAAAGAACTGATCCATTTTCCTTGTAGTACATTATTTAAGGTACCTTCAATATAAAGGGAAAGAAAACAAAAGTGTCACTACTTTTTTTTTTGCTTGCTTTAACTAAAAATATGACTTCCAAAGTATCTTAAAAGTAGAAATAGAAGCTTAGTCAAGCAAATCTGGGAGCTTGATTACTATAAAATAGCTTTTGATAACTCAGTTATTAAAAAAGGTCAAAAGAAAACATGTAAGAATGCACATGGGTAAACTTTATTGATTAACAAAGGTGCTGAATGTGGCTAACACAAGTTGAGACTGGGTCCCAGGTGTTACAAAAATTATTAGAGCCAATTCATGAGCCAAATGGAGAGTTCAGTGTATTAAAATGCAGTCTCTTAGAAGAGACAACTGAAAAGTAAAATCACTGAGCAGAGTTGGTTCTGTTAATTCAAAACACAAGTGCTAACAACTGTCCATTACTGCCTGCTGGAAGAGGGAGGCCCATGTACCCTCTGGCTCAGTGGAATGACAGAGTGGAAATGATTCTGCCCTCACATACCAAACTGTGTGGATGGCACATTACTGTTCTTGATGAGCGTATCATAATAATAAGTAATAATAAAGTAGATAAGATGCCTGTTCCTTTATTTTCTTCCTAGTAGAATCTTCCCAGCACAGAGACATAAGAGGCAGCATCAACTAGAAATGGGGAACTCCATGTGTATAACTCTTTTCTGTAATCTCAGGAGCAAGACGCTAGCAAAGAAAATAGCCTATTGCATTTCATCATTCTGTACTAAAAATACACTCCAGAAGCGTATTATTTCCTAACTTCAGAGCCAGTAAAGCTCAAGTTTTACAGTAATGTAAAGACTGTTTGGCACAAGTCCAACATGCATTTAATGACACGGGGAAAAAACCTCAACCAAACCTCTCCCTTCTCCTAATCATTCTGATTACTCATCTCAATTTTAAGGAAATTAAGGACTTTGAAGGATGCAGGTAAATTTGAGCGAACTGTGTGAAGGACAAAATATGATTGAAATCATTGTTTTGAGGTAATATTTCCAATTAATATTTTGCTGTTTTAAACAACATTTTACTGATCTCTTCCGTCTGATACTAAAGCAGTAAAAATATCTCCCCACTGAATTTTGGCATCATTTGCTGGGTTTTTTCCTTCACCTTCATTTAAGATAAATCTGGGATTTTTTTTTTAATTTATGTATGTTTGAAATGTTTGTCAAACAATTCATTAGTTGTGGGATAACCATGTTATGCTTTTTGTAATAAGATCTTCCACATTGTAAGGGGCTTGTTGGATACAGCATCAGTCAGTAAGCACATTACTAGCCAAGACGAATTATAGATGAGGATATGAGTTTGTGACTGTTGAGGTATTGTATTGGGCAGATTTTCTGTCTCTCTCTGTTTGTATATATGAAGGAAAGGGATTAAATGCAAATATCACAGACAGTGCTTTACTTGTAGGTTAGGGTTTTATCTTTTTCATTTCAGTTGTTCTCAAAATCCAGTTGCCTTAGATTGATCAAGTCTAGCCAGAAAAAAAAAATAGTACACTCTTGTTGTAATGCTGAATGAACAGATTTTCTGAATGTAGTCTGAGGAAAACCACATTAACTGTAATAAATAGGTCTTATAAAAGTTTTAAACTCACTATAGCTAAATAGTTCAAACAAGACATTTAAGCTGTGAATAGCTTTTAAAAGTAAACAGAGCTTTACACTAAGTGACAGCTACTATTACATTTTCTGCTTCTGAGTGTGAGAAAATTAATGTACCAAGAAAGTGCCTACTATTTAAAGGCATCTTGCTACAGACATTTTTAACAACTGAAATTTGCAGTGGGTAGAGCACTGAAGTGTCTTGTCATTAAATTATGCACTGTTCATTAGAAACAGATGTACCACTGGAAACCTTGCATGACAGCACAGTCTTCAAGATTTGCCACTTAAGATGCTGCTAAAACAGAAAACACAACAAGAGTTACGGATTAGTTGGTTTACCTAAGAAAAAAAGACAGGAAAAGAGCAATTGTTTTCTGTTCTTCTATGCAACACAAATTTTGAGAATTAGCTAGTGCGTATATTTTTATTTTTTTAAACCTGCAACATAAAGAGTTTTAATTGATGGAAGGACTGAAGCTTTTCCTGAGGAGTTTCGCAACTTCTGAATTACATAGTAGGGTACAAGAGTAAGATGCACATCTCTTTTTTTAAGATTTAGTCTTCAGAATATACTCACCCAAACTGAGAGAAAAAAATTAGTAGAGGAAGAAATATAAAAGGAGATTTAATCATATCAGAACATTAGATAAAAATTTGCATAACAACGGTTTTGTGAGGATTCAACTTCTATGTTTTAAGACCAAACACTGTAAAGGAGTTTCTTTATGTGTTTTATATCCTTGGTTTGTGGACTTTTTGTTTGATTTTAGTTAGAAAATGAGACAACATTTCATCATGTTGTGCATTACAATTATTTTTATGTCTGACATCTCTAAATATCTCAGAATATTTATATTTCAGAAATATAAATTTCTATTTTAAGCAAAATACTTTATGCAACCTTATATCTCATGCTACTTCTTTATGAGAGATGAAGTTAAAATGCACAACTTCTTTTCTGGAAAAAATCAGTGAAGATGCTGGTTACTTTTGAAAGAGAACTAAAAGGGTGATAAGAAACAAAGTATAACTCTGCCTTTATGTACCTGATCCAATAGCTCTGAGTTGTCTATGTTCTGTAGGTTTAGGAAGATGGGTTATGAGGAAGTTTTATACAGGAAACAAGTTTGACTCAATTTATTTTCTAGTTTTGAATATTTCTATGGACACATACTATGATAATTTCCTCTTTTCAAAAGTTCTGATGTCATGGTCTTCAGACAAGGGGCAGACTAAATGTTTCCTGAAGGAATGATGTTGGCACTGTTCAGCAATGACTATTCTCTGGAGACTTGTTCAGTTCTGTCAAGAAAAATTGACTGAGTGAAGATGAGTAAATCTTGAATCTAAAATTTGTGGGTTTAAGTTACATGTTTGGGTTTTTTTACCTCCTATACAGTTATTTAATCTCTGGGCTATTTCTCTTCCTATGCTTTATCCTGCTGTCACCTCAATTTCAAGCACTTTCACCAACAAAGATACGGTTAGGTGAAAATAAAGCTAATGGCAAAGTCCAGCTTTTGAAAAGGAGATTAGTTGTCTTGTCTATTACCAACATCAGCAATTCAGACAGTGAAACTGAGAGAAATAGAGAAAATGGGAACTGAAAGCACAGAAAAAGAGTCTTACAAAAATATGATCTGTGAGAATGACTCACACTGACTGTTGAGAGTTGCTGAGATTAACATTCACTGGAACAGTTAATTGCAGGGAAATGCTACTTAGTTCACACACTTTAAAGCAAAATAAGGATCAAAACAATTTATTAATTTGTTATCAACATTGCAGACAAGGATTCAGTGGATTACGCATTCAAGGTCGACATCAGTAGTACAACAGTAGACACAAACTATGAATAAGACCTATACATTTTTAAAAACACTGCAAAAACTAATAGCAAGAAATTCTCATCATACACATATGCACACACACAGAGCTACGTGTGTATCCTCCTTCTCTCATGGGCTTTGGGAATCACAAGCACACCCAACTCCTTAGTGTGTAAGTTCCTCTACCTGCACACCTTTCCTAGGAAAGAAATGTGTGCTCCAGCACTACCTGCACCTGCACAACACCCTACACCCTACTGACCCACATGCCAGGAAGAAAGTCCTCCATGAGGTCCTGCATGCATGTCCCACAATGTCAGCCAACAGTTGATTGCAGGCCACTGCAGTGTCCCATGGGAATGTTGCTGTGTCCCTACTGTGCAGAGCTCTTGCTGCCATGAGGTGACATCCAACATTGTCAATCATCCCAAACTGTTGCCCTTTCCAGTGCAATGTCTCAACTTTACAAACTTTCACACTTCTCTTATTTTTCCAAGTTGACTACTCCATTCTTAAGTCAGAAGTCTACTTCAAGTTCCCTGGCTACAGTTTAATCTGGTTGATGGTCATCATCTTCTTTGTAATGCTCTTTTTTTTTGACAAAACATCCTTCAGGAAGTTTTGTGTGTTCGATCCAGACACATTGTGTAGATTCATATCCTACCAAGTACTCTTTTCCAGGTCACTTGTAAAGGATAGTCCATGGAGACACCTGCACCAAGCGTCCTAGTTGTTTCATTTTCACATTAAGAGCATCATACAGAAGCTTCAAGAAGATAGCAAAGAGAATATTCAGTGCCTAATGTTATATATAATGATCAGTTTCTCACTTATGTTAGCATCTTTAAATCTTTGTAGATATATTGAAAGTACTTTAGTGTGAACAATATTTAGCCTTAAAGTTGTTTTAAGATGCCTTTTTCTTGCAGTATAATGTATGTTCACTTCATCAAAACTTGAGCTTATTTAAAAACTAGTAAAAAAAACCTGGAGAAAATATAGATCTAATGGTATCCATTAAATGTGACCAAAAATAAATGCAAGGCTACGTTGATACCACGTCTCTACAATTACAATCATCTAGTCTTAAAGAGAGCTACCAACACCTGCTTTTATAATTCTTATTTTTCAAGAGCTGAAGCGTGGGGTTCCATGGGAGGACAGACAACTCCACACCAATATGATGCTCTAAAGGTCACCATCTTATTGCAAAAGCAGCACACATTTATACTGTTTTCGCTTAGCACGCATCACATTGTTATTGGCTACAGCTGTTCATGCACTTTTCTGACTTTGTTAATTGGTAATTGCCTGACAAACATACATTTCCTGTCCCGCCAGCCAAGCCCTGTGTTCTGCACAGCTGACCCATTCAGTTCTTCCCCAGTGTATCCAAATAACAAAACCCAACACTGAAGTGTGGAATTCAGCTCGTAGAATTAGGGAAACATAGAAAGATTTCATGACCTTACATTCTAAAAAATTGATCTAGCAATGAATTAGAGTAAAATCCTTGTCATGGCTGAGGAATAAGGTGGCTGGAATAAGGTCGAGTTATAGGTGGCTAAGAGCTATTGTTATCATGTCCATTTGATGTGTTAGTTCCTATATCACACAGCACTACAAATTCTGCCTTTAATTGTAACTGTATGAACCCTCTGATTTTAACATTAAAACAGCAAATATAAATGTTTATGTGCACTTATCATCCTTCTAGTGTTTAATTTCTCTGAAAATGTAACAGTAACAGCTGGTTTTCCTAGCATTTGCCTAAACAATGTTACAGCACTCCATGCGGATTTATTTTATAAAATTCTTATGTCAGAAATTGGCAGTTTTAAGAGAGAAAAAAAGTGTAAAAGAAACTATGAAACACACAGTGAAGTGTAAAGCAGCAGACTTTGTTCCAGTAAAGTGTAGTACAACAGCCTTTTTTGAAGACATAATTAGGTGGATGGATGGTGGCCATGCAGTGGACGTGGTCTATCCGGATATTTGACAAGGCATCTTCCACAGCATCCTCATAGGTAAACTGAGGAAGTGTGGTCTGGATGACCAAGCAGTGAGGTGGGTCGCTAACTGGCTGAAGGGAAGGAGTCAGAGAGTTGTAGTCAACTACAGAGTCTGACTGGATGCCTGCGTCTAGTGGGGTCCCTCAGGGGTCAGTGCTCGGGCCGGTGCTGTTTAATATATTTATTAATGACCTGGACGAGGGATTAGAGAATGTTGTCAGCAAGTTTGCTGATGATACAAAACTGGGAGGAGTGATTGACACACCAGCAGGCTGTGCAGCCATTCAGAGAGACCTAGACGGGCTGGAGGGTTGGACGGGGAGAAATCTTATGAAATTCAACAAGGGCAAGTGTAGAGTTTTGCACTTGGGAAAGAATAACCCCATGTGCCAATATAGGTTGGGGACTGACCTGCTGGAGAACAGTGTAGGAGAAAGGGACTTGGGGGTTCTGGTGGACAGCAGGATGACCATGAGCCAGCGGTGTGCCCTCGTGGCCAGGAAGGCCAAAGGCATCCTGGGGTAGATTAGAAGGGGAGCTGAGGAGGGTGCCTTCAGAGAGCTGGCCAAGTAACGACAATCACACTGATGCGGCTACAAGTCGTCCTCACTTCATTGCTCTGGACAGCTCAATGTATACAGTTAAGCAGTGTCCACGTGCCTGCCCCTTAACAGAGTTGGTCAGTTACAAGTTTACATGTGCCAGCGTTTTATTGGAGAGTGCCATTCAACTGTGCAGGTGGCTCTCGCCCCCCTCCCCCCCCGGCAAGGCTCTCACAAAAACAGCTTCATCTCCTCTTCTCTCTGTCCCAAGGCAGCTCCAAGCAGAGAGCCTTCATCTAGGCCTAAAATGGATTGTGCAAACCCTTTAAAGGGATACCACGCCCCTGCTCTACAAGAAAATTCTCTAGAGGGAGCAGCTAATAGGTCAAGAGAGGTCCTTATCCCACTCTAATCTGAGCTGGTGAGGCCACATCTGGAATATTGCATCCGGTTCTGGGCCCTTCAGCTCAAGAGAGACAGGGAATTGCTTGAGAGAGTCCAGTGCAGAGTGTTGCGGGCCTTGCTGGCGCCATAACATTGCAGCCTGCGCTTGGGAGAATACCTTAGATTCTTTGATCCTCGAGGTCAGCCTGCCCGTGATGTGCCTCCCTGAAGTAAACAAGTCACGGATCGTTAAGGTCAGTCTGCCTTTGTTCTGCCTCCAAAAGCAAAACAAGGTTACAAATCTTTCTTGTTTGTCATTGAGAACAAAGACACTAGACATCTGGAGATGCAACGTCCTGACAGTTTAAGTGTAGGCATATTAGATGTAACCGCACCAATCAGTAACTGTTGTAGTAGATAGAATGTAGTAATGACCAATGAGACAATAGAAAGTGTAATGTACTGAGAGTTGAAAAGAGTATAAATGTTTGGTAGAAAAGAATAAAGTTGGATCTGTTTGTTCGCGCTCATATTGAGTCGTTGCCTGCAGTTCCTGTTTCTCCAGCATAAGGCTCCCCGCAGCAGAGCCACAAAGATGATGGAACATCTCCCTTCTGAGGAAAGGCTGAAGGAGCTGGGTCTCTTGAGCTTGGAGAAGAGGAGGCTGAGGGATTACCTCATAAATATTTATAAATACATCAAGGGTGAGTGTCAGGAGCACAGAACCAGGCTCTTTTCAGTGATGTCCAATGACAGGACAAGGGGCAATGGGTGTAAGCTGCAGCACAGGAGGTTCCACAAAAATATTGGAAAAAACTTTTTCACTGTGAAGGTGACAGAGCACTGGCACAGGCTGCCCATGGGGATTGTGGAGTCTTCTTCTCTGGAGACATTCAAAACCCTCCTGGACTTGTTCCTGTGTGACCTACTGTAGATGATCCTGCTCTGGCGGGGGGGCTGGACTAGATGATCTTTTGAGGTCCCTTCCAACCCCTAATACTCTGTGATTCTGTGATTCTGTGAACAAGCTGATGAGTATCTTCAAGGTTCTTTTTGCTGTTTTATTGATAGATTTAATTATATTTATATATTTTTTAACTGATGTTATGATTTATTTCTGAATAGGTCATTGTCTGGAGTCAGCTTTTGCCTATTCTGGCAGTGCCAGTGTTGTCTGGTTTGAAACAAAACTAATGTCTGATGTAAACCTTACCGTGTGATTATCAGGATCCTTGTAGTAAAACACCCACAACGAATCATTCAATATTTTTTGTCTCAGCATGTCAAAACACTCAGTGCCATGAAATCTGTGTCATTATAATTGAACTTTAGGTAACTATGTGCATTGGTTTTGTGTGGCTGGGTTTGGTAATAGGACTCTATAGGACTGGCTTCTGTGAGAAGCTGATAGGTGTTTCCACTAGGTCCAATGGAGCCAATGCCAGCAGACTCGAAAGATGGACCTGCTGCTGGCCAAGGCCAAGCCCACCAATGATGGTGGTAATGTCTCTGTGGTAATGTACTCATGAAATGGGGAAGAAAAATCTATGGCACTTGCCGAAAGAGTGGGAGGAGTGACAACATGTGAAGAAGTTGGGGAGGAGCTGCACCAGGTGTCTGGAGCAGAGATTCGCCTGAGTCATGGTGAAGACCATGATGAGGCTGGCAGTCCCCCTGCAGCTCATGGAGGTGATGGAGGTGTAGATGTTCACCTGTGGAGGATTCTACACTGGAGTAGGTGGATGCCTGATGGGGGCTGTGACACTGTGGGAAGCTTGTGCTGGAGCAGGCTCTTGGCAAGGCCTGTGGACTCACGGAGAGAGGAACCTAAGCTGGAGCAGATTTGTTGGTGTTCCTTTGATCCCACAGGGACCAATCTACTCCTGAAGGACAACATCCCATAGAAAGGACTCATGTCGAGGCACTGTGTGAAGAACTTTTTCATGGGAAGAACTCACACTGGAGAAAATTTGTGTAGGACAGTCTTCTGGGAGAGAGATGCCATGCTGGAGTAGGGAAAGAGTGAGGAGTCCTCCACCTGAGGCAGAAGGAGCAGCAGAGACAGTATCTGACGAACTGACCACAACCTCTGTCCTCTGGTGTCATTTGTGGGGTGGAGGTGGAGGAATTAGGAATAAAGTTAATTTTGGGAAGAAGAGGTGGGGGAAGGTATTATTTTTAAGATCATCTTTAATTTCTCATTCCCCTTCTCTAAATTGGTTGTTAATCAATTCAACTAATTTCTTCAAGTTGAGCCTATTTTGCACCTGATGGTAATTCTTAGTGATCTCTTTGTCCTTATCTCAACCCATGAGTCCCTCGTTATATTTTGCTCTCTCCTGTCTAGGAGAAGGGGAAGTGAAAGAGTGGCTGTGGTGGCTACCTGGCCTCCAGCCATGGTCAAACCACTACACTGCCTACAGATTAATCTCCTGCGTATAATTATGTGACTGTTGTAGGTTCTTGCTGGGTAAAGGCATGACTTTCTTTAAGATAAGATTTTTGCTTGTGGTTTACAGAAAGGCAAAGAGAAGGCTATTTTTATAAGCCAAATCAGGTGTGGGCCTGGCCCTAGTCAGTGCACACCCATAAGGGATCCCTAATGTCTAGCTGCATTAGTTCATCTGTTCACAAGCTAGTTTTTCCTTATGGTAAGAGATTAAAGAGGCACTTCATTATTTTGTGGATAAGTTATTAATAAAAGATTTGATTCTAATCAATCTAAAGAGGAGTAGAAGAGGAAATTAAGAACGTTGAGCTGTCAGTCATTTTTGTAGCCTCATTAAGAGAGAAAGCCCCACAGATTGACACAGATCCAGCCTTCTATGCTCACTGATGGAACAAGTTTCAGGGTGATTCTATGGCGCAGTAATAGTAATAGGACATGTATTACAAGGAAAACAGTCCTCTTGCAGACACCGCTGAACTGTGGGCTACTGTATGTGATGACTTGGAGATCCATCAACAAAAGAAATGTTGATGAATACACTGATAAAGCTGTCAGGTCAAATTTTAGGAACCCGTGATTTGAAAAAAGATTGAAGTGAAAATATACAGTGCCTGAATTACATATTGAGTTTTCAGGAAGAAGCGTAACTGGCATATTTACTGTGCCGTGCCCCATTATGTGACACAAAACTTTTCTCAGTCCATTTGTCCAACATTAGGAGTAATACAACTGAAAGTTATTTTTTAGCTTTACTAAAAAAAGTAAATAATTGTTTGGTTCCAAAAAATGTTAGAAATTATATTTTCTAGAGGAAATGCTGAAATTATTGGCTTCCTTAAAGGTGAATTTAGAATATGATCTGTAATGACCTTTTGTTCTATCATTTCAGGTGGGAGGTGTTCAGTGTGTGAATCATTTACAAATCCTCAGGCACATTTGATAAATTATAAACTTCTAACTCATTTCTTCTGCTGCTCTAGAAATAGAAGTATTATGCTAGCAGTCCAGACTTTCATGTGCTGTCCTTAGTCTCAATGGTACCAAATATTTTTGATGGGGTTTTTTTTGGTTTTGGCATCATTTAACACAGATTTGCAATATTATGCAAGACAAATCATCAGTCACCACTTATAATATATACTTCAATGATAAGATTTATAAATTTTAGTTTGAAAAAGCTGCTGAAAATAGGGCAGATTTTTTTTTTCAGAAGGTGAAATTGTAAAATACTGTAGTGTAGAGAAACACTTTAAAAGCTTGCTCCCTGAAGTGCTTATACACCAGTACACGCAACATGGGGAATAAGCAGGAGGAGCTAGAAACCTGGGTTCGGGCAGGAGATTATGATCTGGTGGCAATTACAGAGACATGGTGGGACAGCTCACATGACTGGAATGTGGTCATGGGTGGCTATGTCCTTTTCAGGAAAGACAGGCCAGCCAGGCGAGGTGGTGGAGTCGCTCTTTACGTGAAAGAGCAACTACAATGTCTTGAACAGCATCCAGGCATGGATGAGGAGCAAGTTGAGAGTGTATGGGTTAGAATTAAGGGGCAGGCTGGCAGGAGAGATACTGTTGTGGGTGTTCATTACAAGCCACCAGATCAGGGCTAGAAAGTTGATGAGGCCTTCTACAGGCAGCTGAGAGCAGTCTCACAATCACAGGCCCTGATTGTCGTGGGGGATTTTAACTTCCCTGATATTTGCTGGAAGGACAACTCAGCCAGCCAGCCACAGTCCAGGAGGTTCCTCCAGTGCATCGATGAAAATTTTCTGATGCAAATGCTGAAGGAGCCGACTAGGAGAGGAGCACTGCTGGACCTCATCCTCACTAAAAGGAGGATCTGGTTGAAGCAGTAAAGGTTGAAGGCTGCCTTGGCTGCAGTGACCATGAAATGGTGGAGTTCAGGATCTCATGTAGCAGAAACAAAATAGCAAGCAGAATTGCAACCCTGGACTTTGCCCAGGCAAACTTTGGATTTTTCAAAGAATTACTCGAGAAAATCCCATGGGCAAGGCTGTTTGAAGGTAAAGGGGCCCAAGATAGTTGGTTAGCATTCAGGGACTGCTTCTACCGTGCTCAAGATCAGAGCATCCCGACACGTAGGAAGTCAAGGAAGGGAGCCAGGAGACCTGCGTGGCCAAACAGGGATCTGCCGGGGAAGCTCAAGTGCAAGAGGAGAATTTACAGATCTTGGAAGGCGGGGCTGGCCACTTGGGAAGAATATAGGGCTGTTGTCCGAGGATGTAGGGAGGCAACTAGGAAAGCCTCCCTTGAATTGAACCTGGCGAGAGGGGTCAAGGACAACAGGAAGAGCTTTTTCAAATACGTGGCAGATAAAACTAACACCAGAGGCAATGTAGGCCCACTGATGAATGAGATGGGTGCCTTGGTGACAGAAGATACAGAGAAGGCAGAGTTACTGAATGCCTTCTTTGTCTCTGTCTACTCTGCCGGAGGCTGTCCTGAGGAGCCCCGTTCCCCTGAGGCCCCAGAGGAAGTCAGGGCAGTGGAGGAGTTTGTTTTAGTCGATGAGGACTGGGTTAGGGACCAATTAAGCAATCTGGACATCCATAAATCCATGGGTCCAGATGGGATGCATCCACAGGTGCTGAGGGAGCTGGCTGATGTCATTGCTAGACCACTCTCCATCATCTTTGCCAAGTCTTGGGAGATGGGAGAGGTGCCTGAGGACTGGAGGAAAGCAAATGTCACTCCAGTCTTCAAAAAGGGCAAGAAGGAGGACCCGGGAAACTATAGACCGGTCAGCCTCACCTCCATCCCTGGGAAAGCGATGGAACGACTTATCCTTGGTGCCATCTCAAGGCATATCAAGGATAAGAGGGTCGTTAGAGACAGTCAACATGGCTTCACTGTAGAGGAATTTCTTGTGGAGCAGAGGTGCGGTATAACTTTAAAAGCGTGGACAACCCAGCTTAGGCCTAAACAGAGGCTCTGTCCTTGAAGCTGCCTTGGAACACAGGCAGGAGGAGGTTTTATCTGTTTTGTGAAGAGCCTTGCCAGGGGGAGAAAGGGGGGGGTGAGAGCCGCTTGCATAGTGGAATGGCACTACCCAATAAAACGCTGGCGCGTGTAAACCTGTAACCGACCAACTCTGTGAAGGGGCAGGCGCGGGGACACTGCTGAACTGTATATATTGAGCTGTCCGGAGCAATAAAGGGAGGACGATCTGTAGCCATATTGGTGTGATGATCGTTAACTTGGCCGGCTCTCCGAAGGGACCCCTCTTCATCTGGCGCCTGAACAAGGGACCCTCTATGGACGCTTAAATGCGGATTGCTTAAATGTGGGAAGACTCCGAAGCATCGGACGTGAGCCGATTTGGGAGCCGGAGAGCTGGAGGCAGGAGAGTTCCGAGTGTGACCAAAAGGGCACCGGAGACCAGAGCTTGAGCAGCTGATCAAGCCCCTGCCAAGGTAAGACCGCGACGGAAATGGACGCGGCAACTCGCCTCCTTAGTATACTCTCTAAGAGAGGAGGAAAAGTAAAGGAGCGAGACGTATTAGCCCCATGGGCTCGGAAACGGGAGAAAATGAACGACCCGCCATTAATCTTTAGTTCCACGGAATGGCGTGAAGTAGGAGACTTTTTGTGGGACTGTACTCTAGAGGGAGGAACAGAAGGAAAGGAAGCAAAAGAACTAGGAACAGTTTGGAAAACCGTAATACGCACTCTAGAAATCATGCAAGCAGAAAAGAAAGTTGCTGCGGCAGCGATCGAAGCGTTGGGGGGAGGGTAGGAAAGGAAAAAGGCAAAGGAAGAAACTCCCTGCTCGTCCCGACTGGGTGGAAGAAAAAAAAAAAAAAAAAAAAAAAAAAAGAAAAAGGAGAAACTGCACTGCGTTGCAGAATTAAGACTTTCGTCCTTGAGCTGAGCTCTTTTCTAAACAAGTGCATAACTCTTGCTTGCTAATTATGAAAAGAGACCCTGACCAGCCAGGTACAGCTCATGTTGAGAGCTTGACCGTGAGAATGAAGATAAGACGCTTCTTGTACACCAGATGTGCATGGCAGTAAACGGGAGAGTATGATCAAAACAGACCTGGGAAATTCTGCTCTCCCTGTGTGATAACAGCGTGATTGAAGTAATACTTGAGCTAATAAGAATAAAAAATAAAAAGGGGGAGGGGAAGAAGGAAGATCAGGATGAACCCCTGAAAGAGATGCTGAACAAACTCGCTGAATTATCAACTAGACAGCAAGAAATAGAAGAAACCCTTAAACCAGTTCAGCTCCCCCATTAACATCAGCTCCCTCACTCAAGCCTGATTTTCAAGCTTGAACCATAAAGGATCCTTTGCAACAGCGATGGAGCGGTGTCATCAGAGACGCTATAATAGAGGGAGATTGGGAAGCAGCCAGTTCGATTGCGTGTCCTGTTATTATTAATAACGGCTAAGGGACCTGGGAACCGCATGATCCTGCATGATGTGGCTGTGCAGCATCCTATCACTTCAACAGCGCAGCAGCAACACGACCGTGCTCTGGGCCTGCCTGTTGAACCCCTCTGTTTCGCCCAGTGACGTGATGGGACCCTGAAGTACCGATTACCAACGACGACATGGGTTGGACTGGCAGAAGATGCTTACAGCTGATGGCAGAGCAATTATGGGAAAATGTGACTGTTCTCAGTGTTACCTGTTGTATTAATATGTATCCTCTTTGTGTGACTAACAATGAAGCTTATATTGGTTGTGTAATCAAAGCCACATAGTAGGTGTTAAGGTTTATGTACTAACCAGCAGAGTGATCTTTCTTTAGCTAAAAGCAAGGCAGGGAAACCAGCTGCCTTTTGCTTTGTTAGAAGTGTGTGATTAAGGATCAAAGTATGATTTAGGGTGATGGGTGTGAGAACTTTGACAGGATGAATTAAGAGTTTAGTTAAGGCATTTTTGGTTATTGCAGTTTTAATTGTTATAGGCTTACTTATGTTTAGTTGTTTGAGAAATATAATCAAGAAAATGATAAGCAAGCTAGCGGATGAAGCCTGGGTTGTCCAAAAAGAAAAAGGGGGATATGTAGAGGAATTTCTTGTGGAGCAGAGGTGCGGTATAACTTTAAAAGCGTGGACAACCCAGCTTAGGCCTAAACAGAGGCTCTGTCCTTGAAGCTGCCTTGGAACACAGGGAGGAGGAGGTTTTATCTGTTTTGTGAAGAGCCTTGCCAGGGGGAGAAAGGGGGGGGTGAGAGCCGCTTGCATAGTGGAATGGCACTACCCAATAAAACGCTGGCGCGTGTAAACCTGTAACCGACCAACTCTGTGAAGGGGCAGGCGCGGGGACACTGCTGAACTGTATATATTGAGCTGTCCGGAGCAATAAAGGGAGGACGATCTGTAGCCATATTGGTGTGATGATCGTTAACTTGGCCGGCTCTCCGAAGGGACCCCTCTTCACTTCACCAAAGGGAAGTCGTGCTTGACTAACCTCATAACCTTTTATGAGGATATAACAAGGTGGATGGATGATGGCAGAGCGGTGGATGTGGTCTACCTTGACTTCAGTAAAGAATTTGACACAGTGTCCCACAGCATCCTTGCTGCTAAACTGAGGAAGTGTGGTCTAGACTCTCGGGTAGTGAGGTGGACTGTGAACTGGCTAAGGGGAAGAAGCCAAAGAGTTGTGGTCAATGGGGCAGAGTCTGGTTGGAGGTCTGTATCCAGTGGAGTCCCTCAAGGGTCGGTACTGGGACCAGTATTATTCAATATATTCATCGATGACTTGGATGAGGGACTAGAGAGTACTATCAGCAAGTTTGCTGATGACACCAAGCTGGGAGGAGTGGCTGACACACCAGAAGGCTGTGCTGCCATCCAGCGAGACCTGGACAGGCTGGAGCGTTGGGCGGGGAAAAATTTAATGAAATATAACAAGGGTAAATGTAGAGTCTCGCATCTGGGTAGGAACAACCCCAGGTTCCAGTATAAGTTGGGGAATGACTTATTAGAGAGCAGTGGAGGGGAAAGGGACCTGGGAGTCTTGGTGGACAGCAGGATGACCATGAGCCAGCAGTGTGCCCTTGTGGCCAGGAAGGCCAATGGGATCCTGGGGTGTATTAGAAAGGGGGTGATTAGTAGGTCAAGAGAGGTTCTCCTTCCCCTCTACTCTGCCCTGGTGAGACCCCATCTGGAATATTGTGTCCAGTTCTGGACATATGGGCTCTAGACAGATGTGTGATCATCTGAACCAGTTTCTATCTCGAACAGGTCAGAAAATTGAAGTAAATAAACATATTCTGTATTAGAACAAAAGAAATGAGCCACTACATTTGACATAAAAAAACTCTAATACTAACAGTCAGTTTGAGAGTTCTTTGTCAAATACCCGAGCTGGTATTGTAAGCTTTAGCTTTCTATTAGCTAGCAAAAAGACACAACAGATGAAGTGTTAAAACAAAGTAATAAAAGATTTCAAGTATAGTTCTAAATGACAGAATTCTTGTTTTCAATATTGGGCTAAAATCTTCAGTACTTCAGTATTCACTTTACTGCAAAGGCAATTGTATGCTGAGGAATAAAATACAGGTTATTTACAGAAAAAAGATTTCTTAGATTTCACTGTTGGACTGTCTTCTGATTTATTACAGAAATGAAATTTCAAACAAAAGTAGCAGGGCTTTGGGCTGGCAGAAACATTCTTGACGGACTGCTTCATGGCCTTAACTGAAGGAAGACTGTTTCCTAGCTGCCTGTTGTGACTGTTGGTCAAAAAACCCCCCAAACCTAAAGAAATAATACCGAAATTATGATAAAATCAGGTGTTTTCCATAGGGCTTGGGCCAGAAGTAATGACTGTGACCTCACCTGTGAGACCTGTTTTCTGACTGAGTGATGTCATGTGAGGAAGGTGCAAGAAGATATGAGCAGGCTTTTTTTATTTGAGGATGACTGACTTCAGAGAGTATCTTCTAAGGAAATGACCTTATCTTTTCAGAGGTATGAAAAGTTGTATGACCAAGACAGGGAAAGGGGAGAAAGGGGACAGAAACTTCCACATGGGTGTAGCCTGGAAGCTGACATCTTCTCACCGAAGTAGAAAGATGGAGAAAGGTATGTGCCAAGGCCTTGGTATTAAAGGGGGATGAACAAGAGAAACACCTATTGTAATGCAGATTGGAGGAAAATGACTAAATGAGGTGTTCATGTTAATAAGATACAGACTTACTCACCCATGACTCACTTGTACAGATCCGATAATGGTACACACCTGAAGACAGTTCCCTCTGATGGCTGCCTGGTAGAATATATGAGTGAACTGGGAGATTGTTAATTTTTAAGGATGTGTGCATACTGCTTATTTCCCAGCTTTCTTGACCAATATGAAAGAGGCCAAGATTGAAAGGTGACTGTTCTGCAGTGGTCTATAAAGAATCGGAAGTTCTCAGACCTTAGGTGGTGTAGCTTGCTTCTTTTACACATTTTGATGGAGACATTACTTTAAGACTGGAGCTTCTTCTATCTTGCCGGTTACAGGAAAGGGGGCAGCAAGATGTAGAAGAATAATGAACATTAATTTCTGGTTACGCAGTTGGTGCTACCATGAAGTTTTGGCTTCTATGACAATGGGGCATTCTATGATGACCATAACCTGCTAGAGTGGGATGAAATACACTTGTTTCAAAGAGGCAAGAGAATCTTTGGGGCCAGGCTGGCAAACTTAGGGGCTTTAAACTGAACTTCGAAGGTGGTGTAGTCCAACATGGTAATGTGGATGCGATTGCACTCAGTGGGCAAATAGATCAAATCAACCACAACAGTAACAGACACTCATCAACTAACTCTCTGAAATGTCTCTATACAAAAGCATGGGGAGCAAGCAGGATGAACTACAAATCTGGGTGCAGTTGCAGAGCTATGATCTCATCACAATTACAGAGTCATGGTGGAATAGTTCACACGACTGGGATGTGGTAATGGACGGTACTTTTCAGGAAGGATAGACTGACAAGGCAAGGTAGTGGAGTTGCTCTTTATGTGAGTAAGCAACTAGAATGCATTAAGCTTAACCCAGAGGAAGATGATGATAGTGTCAAAAGCTTATGAGTAAGAAACAAGGGACATGCTAGTATGGGAGATACAGTTGGTGGGGTCTGTTACAGACCATCAAACAAAGAATTTGTTGATGAGGCTTTCTAAAAGCAGCTGGAAGCAGCCTTAAGATGACATGCCCTGGTGCTCATGGCTGACTTCAATCACCCTGATATTAGTTGGGAAGATCATGCAGCCAAGAATAACCAGTCCAAAAGGTTTCTGCTGTGCACTGATGACAACTTTCTGGTGCAGGTGATTGAAGAGCCAACAAGAAGAGGTGCGATGCTGGACCTTGTATTAACAAACAGAAAGGTCTGGTTGGGAGCCATCTTGGCTATAATGACCATGACATGCTAGAGTTTAGTAATGTTAGGGAAAGAAGAAGGGTAATAAGTAAAAACTCTAGCCTGGATTTTAGTAGAGCTAACTTTGCCATCTTTTAAGATGTGCTCAGTAGTATCCCGTGGGTAAGGGTTCTAGAAGGTAGGAGGGCACAAGAGGGCTGGTCAATGTTCAAACTCTGCCTCCACCAAGCGCAAGATTAATGTATTCCCTTAAAAAAAATCAAGTAGAGGAGGCAGGAGAGCTGTGTGAATAGACAAGGAGCTTCTGGGAAAACTCAAATGGAAGCGGGAAATTTACAATATGCGGAAAAAGGGTGTGGTTAACTGGGAGAATTATAGAAATGCTACCAGAGTGTGTAGAGACTTGACAAGAAAGGCCAAAGCTCTCTTGGAACTTACTCTGAATACGGAGGTGAAAGAAAACAGGAAGAAATTTTTCAAACACATCAGTGAGAAAAGGACAAGTAGGGGAAGGCTGGGTCCACTGCTAAATGAGGTGGGAGATATGATAACAGAGGATGCAGAAGTGGCAGAATTGTTGAACGCCTTCTTTGCCTCAGTCTTTGTTCCTAAGACCAACCCTCGGGAATGTCAGTCACTAGAACTAAGGGAGCAAAATGGGAGCGAAGGAAGAATTTCCACTGGTCAGAAAGGATTGGGTTAGAGGACTCTTGGAGCAACTGAAACACACAAATCCATTGGCCCTGATGAGGTGGATCCACGTGTGTTGAGAGAGATGACTAACGTTGTTGCTCAGCCCCTCCATCATTTTTGAGAGAATGAGAGATGCCTGAGGACTGGAAGAAAGTCAATATCACTCCAGTCTTCAAAAAGGGCAAGAAGGAGGACCCTGGCATCTACAGACCAGTCAGCCTCACCTCCATCCCTGGATAGGTGATGGAGCAGCTCGCTCTGAAGGCCATCTCTAACCAAATGAAAGAAAAGATAGTTATCAAGAGTAGCCAAGATGGTTTTACTAACGGAAAATACTGCTTGACTAATCTGATATCCTTCTATGAAGATGTGACCAAATAGGCGATGAAGGGAGAGCAGTAGATGTTGTATACCATGACTTCAGTAAGGTTTTTGATACTGTCTCCCATAACATTCGCATAACAAAACTCAAAAAATGTGGGACAGATGATTGAACTGTGAGGTGGATTGTGAACTGGCTCAATGACAGAGTTCAAAGGGTTGTGATCAGTGACACGGAGCCAAACTGGAGGCCTGTGGCCAGTGGTGCTCCCTAGGGATCAGTACTGGATCCAGTTCTGTTCAATATCTTCACCAATGACCTGGACGACTGGATAGAGTGCACCCTCAGCAAGTTTGCTGATGATACAAACTGGGAGGGGTGTCTGACAAACACAGGAAGGTTGTGCTGCCATCCAGTGAGTTGGGTGAAGCTGAAGAGTCCTGCATCTGGGGAGGAATAACATCAGGCACCAGTTCAGATTAGGGAACGTCCTGTTGGAAGGTAGCCCCATGGAGAAAGACCTTGGAGTCCTAGTGGATAGTAAGTTGTCCACGGGACAGCAATGTGCGCTTAAGGCCAAGAGCACCAAGGAGGTCCTGGGGTGCATTAAGAAAAGTGTGTCCAGAAGGTCTAGGAAGGTTCTCCTTCCCCTCTACTCTGCCCTGGTGAGACCACACCTGGAATATTATATTTAGTTTTGGGCTCCCCAGATCAAGAGACACAGGGACCTGCTGGAGAGAGTTCAACAGAGAGCTATGAGGATGATTAAGGGACTTGAACTTCTCTCCTGTGAAGAGAGACTGAGAGAACTGGGGCTGTTTAGCCTTGAAAGGAGATGACTGAGAGGGGACCTTATTAATGTTCATAAATACCTGAAGAATGGGGGTCAAGAAGAAGGTGTGAATCTCTTCACAGTGGTGAAGGACAATGAATAATGGGTGTAAGCTAGAACACAGGAAGTTCCACCTCAACATGGGGAGAAATTTCTTTACTGTGAGGGTGACGGAGCACTGACACAGGCTACCCAGAGAGGTTGTGGAGTCCCCTTCTCTGGAGACATTCAAAACCCACCTGGACGAGTTCTTGTGTGACCTACTCTAGATAATCTTTCTTCGGCAGGGCTATTGGTCTTGATGATCTCTAGAGGTCCCCTCCAAACTCTAACATTCTATGTTTTTGTGATTTTATGGAGCTCAGAAATTAATGTATTTATCAAGATAATGAAAATAAGAGCCATTTACAAGTGATTGATAATTACTATTAGGGCTTCCTATGAAGATTTCCTGAGGTCACTAACAGGAAACATGGTAGTTTTACAAGTGTGATGTTCCAGTGAGAAATACAATGGACATAAACCATCCAATATGCTGAACAAATGTCTGTGTAATATACTGATTTAAACAAGATAGTAAACTAAATGTGATACACAGCTCTAATCTCAGTTAAGCATAAACTTGATGTCCTGGCCAAGAATTCCTGATTGATCATTTCGTTTATTTATAGATGACAAAAGATATGTTAGACTTCAAAGGAGAACATAATAGCCGAATGTTAATTCTCTTTCCCTTATTTCCTCCTACTCCCCATCCCACTCTCAAGAATCAATTTTTTTTACTACTGGGCAACACTTTTAACCCAGTAGTTGGGGTAGATTGAGACATGATAATCGAAAGATCACCAAAGCCACCTAAGTGGATTCTAAGCAAGGATCTAAGGCTACATTATCTAATGACTCATAATAATTGTAACCAAATTTTTTGTTTTCTTGGTTTATATGTAATAGTTGTAATCCTTTTTCTTATTAAAAAATTCATCATTTTGAAAATTTTTTGTGTAAAAGGATTTTGGAGTGCTAAATTCTTTTATGTTAACAGTTGTTAGAAATATGTATTAAATCAGAATACAGACAAGAACTTAAATTCAAATCATCTTGTTTGCATTACTGCAGTCAAAACTAAAGCTTTAAATCAATCTAAATGTGTAATAGTACTCAAAATTCTACTTCTAAATGTGAATCCAACTAGCTGGTATGAAAATAATATTTTTTTTCTGAATTGTTGGTTTCTGCCAGGTCCCTTCAGCCAAAGTGTCAGGATTCATTTTCTTCTACCATTGCTTTGTTTCAAAACCTTTTCAAATGTTTTGTTATTGTTGCCATGAAGCTTGTGAAGCCACACACTTACCTCAGAATGGAAAGGGAAACATCTCTGGCCTCAAGAATGATTTTAAATGTAGAAGTTTATACTAAGTACTAAGATTACTCAGATGCCTTTTATCTCTGTGAGACACTCACTGATGTAATTACTTTGAAAGCAAATAGGACTAACTCTTCTGGTTTTAGAGGAACAGAAGCTAATTAGTTTCATATTCTTTAGCTTAACTATTAGGTTATGAAGTCTTTCTCTGAAGTAGTGACCTTCACCGCATAAGGGTGCATAAAGTTCATCAAGTTGTGCTCCCTGCTGCTCACAGTACTAGCCAAAACTAAACTGTATGATTAAAAGCTCCTTGAACTCTGACAGGCTTCTTATCCTCCTCTTCTCCAAGCTGAACAAGTCAAGTGACATCAGCCACTCCAGTAATTCTTGCCCTCAAGGTCTTTCACCATGTTGGTCACTGTCCTCTGCAAGTACTCTAATAGTTTAATGCCCATCTGATACTGAGGCACCCCAAACTGCACACAGTTTTTTAGGTGGGGCCACACCCATGCAGTGTAGAGTGAGATAATCGTCTCCTCAGTAAGGCAATGGTGCTGTTCTTGATGCACTCTAGGGCACAGTTGGCCCTTTAGGTTGTCAGGGTATGTTGTGTTCTCATACTCAACCTGCCATCAGTCCAACCCTTCAGATCTCTTTCCAGGCTCCAGTGCCCCAGTCTATACATATAACCAGGATTACACCATCCCAGGTGGAGAATCCAGCACTTAATCTTGTTAATTTTCATTTGGTTGGTGATTGTCCATCTCTACAGTCCATCCACATTTTTTTGTGAGTCTCCTCTGCCCTTGAGGGAGTCCATAATTCCTCCAAGTTTAGTATCATCTGCAACCTTAATGTGTATTTGATTCTTGTGTCCAAATCACTTATAAAAACATTATAAAGTACTGGCACTAAAATTGAGCCCTTGGATCAACTTGGGTCTATTAAATTATTTGTTATCAAAGAGTATGTACACTCAGATATACTGTTAAGCCTAAGGTGTGATAAAGGATATTTAGGGATTGAAACATGATTATTTGCGTGAGTGATGAAATCAGATTTTTCAAGATCTGAATAAAAGTACATTGAAGTGTTTTTTTAAGTACACCTGATTTTTCAGTAGATCTAAAAACGGATAATGTACCCCAAATCTCATAAATTTAGAAATGTTAATAGACAATAACAATAATAGTGGATTGCACATTGCAGTAGGATTTAATGAAAATGAAAATCAGAGTTGTTACAGAATGCTTGCTAAGAGGAGTTAGTAATTCTAATAAATGTTTTCAATTTGTTCTCTTCTGCAGCTCATGGATAATGAATGTCATCAGTTGCAATATACTGTATCAATTAAAGGATTTTTTAATTTGTCCTTCTTTCACGAATCATTTGCTTCTTTACCATCTACTTTTCTTCTAGTTCGTTCATTTCAAATTTAAGGCTCTGTGCATGTCAAAGATTGATCACATTTCTTCTGAGAAAAAGAGCATTTCCAAGTTAATATTTCTTTCACTTTTGCTCTTACTCTTATCTCTGAAGTTCAGACTTCTAAACTTCAAAAAACATGTGGTGCATTCCTATTTCCTTTGGTCTTTTACTGTTTCTTCATGTCATTCAACCATTACTTTTCTGAATGTCTATTCAGGAAATCCTTTATTATAACTATCTGTAGTCAGTTCCTAAACAAAAACATATGTGTGTGTGCAGTACACCTGATGTGGCTTGACAGACTATCTGTGTGACCAATGTTCAGCAGATCCAATGAACGCTATATTTATAACATTTTTTGTGAATGCATTACGCATTTTAGCTGTGTATTGTGTATATTCAGCATTTCCAAAAATTGTCCAGAAAAGGTATCCAAAGCTTTGAGGTTTTTGGGACAGAATTTTCTGACAGAGAAAGAACTATGGGAAACTGCATTGATTTATTTTTCTTGGGATGTTCAGGGATTTTCAGTTCTTGTTGGACTTTGACAACTCTGAAAGTAAGTGTGAACCTAGAAACGTGGATTGTTAGACAAAGCTGTTCGTATTGAGAGCCTGATGTTCATTCTGCAGCATTTCATAGGAGTTGTCCTTCTGGCAATTGGAATGTATCTTGTTGTACCGTTTCATCCAAAATTCAGTTTATAAATTCAAGGAGTGCTCTATTATATGAAGCAACATGATAAATGTGGGAAATTGGAATATTTCCTTCAAGATCACATGCCTAGTTCAAACAAAAATCTAGTGTAGATACACCCATAGACTGTCAATCATGCTTATCTAATTTCTTGCTTCCTGCAAATCTTTTCCAAATAACTGTTCTCCTTTCCATTTCTTTAGTTTTGCCCTCTATAATTATTTATAGTTTTGTTTTGTGGAATATTTTAAATGAAGTCTACATGAATGTAATGAGAAGTTATGTTTAGAAGCCTACAGAGCTAAATTGAAAAAAAAAAAAAAAGACTAAATTTATCCCTTATGTTCTTGGAATAAAGTTATTTTTCTTGTAAAAATACCTTGTGGCAAGGGGATTTAGGAGCAATAAAAAATCATGATGTATATATAGGGAGAAGAAAGGACAGATTTTACCTGTATATTAAGGAATAAAGAGTCTGGACAGTCACAGATTATTTCTTTGTATGAGTGACAGGAAAAACAATAGCCTTGTTGGCAGAAGTTGAGCAGACTAAAATCAGTCAAAAGATTAACTATGGTGCTTAGTGATGGGTAAAAAGAGTCAGAGAATACATAGTGTTGGCCAGAAGAATACAAGAGACTTCGTCTTTTTGGTGTTCTTGTGTCTCTGAACAGAGTAACAGTGAGAATGCCAACATGAAACATTTGACAGATGGCTTTTATGAACTGTAGAATAAATTTGACACATAATGCTTTTGAAGAACACTGCATAGAATAAACCAGACTGGAATATTTTTTAGATTAATTGTTGTGACTGTGATCTTCTACTATGGTTATAAATATTCTTTATAAAATTTTGAGTTGTGTGTTTTCCTTTTGAACTCTCTCTTTGACAGTAAGACTTTATTCTTAGTATGTAATTTAGAAGGCTTATGCTTAATAAAATGTAGCACACTCTTTCTGGGTCTGACATATTTTGTATTGTGTGGTTTGCACCCTATGTTTCAAGACGTTCATTTAGAAATAAAAAAAAAATAGGCAAGAGATCTTGTGGGGTTTTCAAGTCACTAAACCATATTCTTATGCATTAATGAAAAAAAATTATTTTTAAGGATCATGGTAATCTGTTACCTCAATTTCCTTTTCCATTGATTTAGACAAAAATATCTTTTCAAACTTTAATTTTGTCATGCACCTATAGTCATCCACATAATATTCTTAGAAAGTCAGTTAAAGATTTTTAATAGTCAATGTGTTTAATGATGCTTTAGACATTTTGGATCTCTTTAGAGTGGTCAAAGCTTGTGCGGTACTAGATAGAATTCCAACATTTTAAATAAAATGTGGTAAAATTTGCTCCTACCATGCACTTCCCTTTCCAGGAGCTTAAACATAGCAAGACACTTGTCACTTATAATTTCATAAATGCAACTTGAATAAAACTTTTAAAAATCTAAAAATTAAACCCTCAAATGATCAGCTTTATTCTTGCATTAAGTCTCTGATTTCTTGAAACATCGTAGTTTCAGGCCAAGTGCAATGTTCTGCATGTGGGTGGGAATAATTCCAAACACAGATCTAGGCTGGGTGATGAGTGGATGGAGAGCAGCCCTACCGAAAGGGACCTGAGCGTGTTGGTTAATGAGAAACTCAATGTGGTGGTTGGACTTGATGGTCTTAGAGGCGTTTTCCAGCCTTAATGATTTTATGACCCACCAATGTGTCCTCATAGTCCAGAAATACAATTTTATCCTGTGCTGCATCAAAAGAAACATGGACAGCAGATCATGAGAGTTGATTCTGGTAATTACCCCACTCTGCTCTTGCAAGACCCTACCTGCAGTACTGTGTCCAGCTCTGGGGACACCAACATAAGAAGGTCATGGACCTGCTGCAGCAAGTCCAGAGGATGTCCATGAAGATGATTTGGGGTTGGAATGTCTCTCATATAAGGACAGGTTGAGACAGTTGGGATTGCTCAGCCTAGAGGAGAGAAGGCTCTGAGGAGAGTTTGTAGTGGCCTTTTATTGCTTAAAGGGGACCTACAAAAAAAAGAAGCAGAGGGGCTTTTTACAAGGGCATGTAGTGACGGAACAAGAGGTAATGGCTTTAAACTACAACAAGGTTCTAGTTTAGATTATCCATTAGCAATTTCTTTATTGTGAGGATGGTGAGTTGTTGGAACAGGTTGCCCAGAGAAATTGTGGATATCCCCTCCCTGGAAGTGTTCAAGTCCAGGTTGGATGGGTCTTTGAGCAACCTGGTCTAGTGGGAGGTGTCCCTGCCCATGTCAGTGGGGTTAGAACTAGATGATCTTTAAAAATCCTTTCCAACCCAAATCATTCTGTGATAGAATTATTTTCAGAATAAAAAAAAAGGATAAAAAATTAAAAAAGAAGAAAAAAAGCTATCAAGTACTTTAATGGAATTTACATGCAAGTGAGATTAAAGTAATTGTTGTTAGAGATCTACAATAACATTGAATGGATATTAGTCCTTATTTACCTGTTTAAGTGGAAACAGACTTTTCAGTATTTCTCTTTTTTTCACAGACATATTTATGCTAGTGGAGATGTAAGTTCTTTTGTGTGTGTGTTTGTGTGTTTCATTTTCATATGCATCCTCACTTTGTTTAGTGAAATGGATAAATGAAGGGGGTCTTATTTTTTGAATACTACTATATGTGGTTTATATTTCACATGCTTTTAATTTAGTAAGACAGTACTTTCCATTAAAAGATGGCTCTCATTACAAGGAACGTTCTTATTGAACTGTGTGCATTAAGTTAAATTCTCACTCAATTTAAAAGAAATATTCTGGAAACAAATACATCAAAGCACTGGAAAGCGGTTAGCAGGCATTCTGCTTTTTAAACACATGAACAAATTCATGTGTTGAGTTGGGCCTCTGGGGCAAATAAAGCAATCAAATCATCTTAAATGGGTTGTGGAATCTGTGTTAATGACTCTGATGATCTATCTGCAGCTTTCTGTCTTTCCTTTAATGACCACTCATTCTTTTCCTGCTACTGTAAAAATTATGCATTTTTTTTTCTTCTAAAGTTGACCAGTTAGATGGAGAAAGTTTTTCATTCTTTCTCTGGACATTGATAGAAAATGCATGTCACCTCCATAAAAAGAATTAGTCCCCTTTAAGAACTGCTCTTCACAAAGAAAATTCCCTATTAGGTAGCAAAATGTACTCTTAGTCTCCAAATCAAATTCTGTATTGATTTTCTATTGCCAAAATTTTGCGTACACTAATTTCAGCTTTAGAAAAGGAGTTTAATGATCTTAGTCTGCTTCCTAGCTGTGCATATCACAAGAAAACATTTTAGCAGTGGCTAACTCAGTTTCAGATGTGTGGAAAACTTTGGTAAAGGTAAAACAAGCTGAAAGGATGAAAATACAGAACTATCCACTCATTCTACAAAGAATGTCTTCTAAGAAAATGCACTAAGTTTTCCATAATGAGGGGTTTTGGCTAATGTGTCAATTACCTTGTCAAGTTACATTTCTATTATAAGAAAATGGACGACTGTTTCTATATCACTCTCCTATGCATATAAAAGGCAAGCAAAAATCACAATACTTATTTACCCTAAAATCTGTAAGAAAAGAGATCTGAATTTTTAATCATTCCATTCTTTAAATCCTACTTATCTGTCTTTAAATATCCACATGTGTGTATCTGGAGCATATCTTCACTTGTAGACTTAGTCTTTGATTTTGCAAGCACAGATAAAAAGAACAAAAAGTTATCATCTTGAGGGAAAAATATATAAATTCTCAAGTACGCTGTGGATTTAGTGATGCTTTAAAAAATAAACAATTTATTCATCAGTTCACAAGGGTATTGGTGAATCAAAACTAAGGCAGTAAATTATTATATGCATTAAATATATCTTTAAGCACTATAATTCTTACTCCTGGACAAATATCTGTTTCTGAGTCAAGAAGCATATTATCAGACCCTTCAAACCTTCAGATTTTATAAGTTACCTAATTTCTGACCCCTTAGGCTAGAGATATCAATCTCTTGGTTGCTGGCTTTTTAAACTTGGCTTGATTTTAGCCTTTTGCTTGTTGAGCCAAACTCCCTCATTATTGTCCAAGCCAGCTGGACAGAAAGAGCAGGGCTGTCTGGCTGTCCTGGCAGGCAGAGCTTCCCAGCTGGGCTGTCTATAGTTGGTCTCTGCTATATCTCCAAGTAACTAGCAATTTGGCCCCAGTGAAAGGCTTTTAAATGGGAGGAGGTGCCTGAACCAGACAGTAAACTACTGGCCCTTTCCCATTGTTGGGTCTAACAAATATAATATGCTTAGTGGCATACACTTGTTCCCTAATTCCTTAACATTCATCTTCTATTCCGTCAGATTCTGATGGGTGATTTCTTTAGGAGAGCTGACCAAGGTCCTGATGGAAGTTAGTAACAGAAATTACACAATTAGGTGTCTTATTAACAAAACAAAACACACCAAAAACCTCACAAAAAAAAATCCACGAATAAACAAATGGCAATCAACCAAACCAATCAACAACTAAACCAAAACAAATAAAAATCCTCAACAACCCCAAAATAACAATTTTTTTTTCCTCCTTCATAGATTTTTGGAGTGAATGTGCAAAAGAAATTTAGTATGCATAGTTGTTCTATGTAATCCACACTTCAAGTTAAAAGTTTAGGCTTCCTTTGCTGTTAATGAGTAGAGCAAACAGGACTGTAATTCTGATGTTTTAAGACAGTGATAGTTCATCTTCCTCACATTGACTGAATATATTTTCAGTAAAGAAGCAGATTCCAAAACATGCTGTGGTGGTTTGACCCTAAGTGGAGGCCAGGAGCTCACCAAAGCCACTCTATCACTCCCCTTTTTTTTAGATGGGTGGGGAGAGGGAAGATATAACAAGAGACCTGTGGGTTAAGCTAAAAGCAGTTTAACATAGCAAAAGCAAAGACTGCACACGGAAGCAAAGCCAAACAAAGATTATTCTCTACTCCTCATCAGCGGGCGATGTTCGGCCGCTTTCCCAGGAAGCAGGGCTCCAGTATGCGTAGCTGTTGCTCCGGAGTACAAACACAAACAGCAAATGTCCCCCTCCCACTTCCCTCTTCCTTCTCGCTTTTATATTTGAGCTGACATCACATGGTGTGGAATACCTCTTTGGTCAGTCTGGCTTAGCTGGCCTGGCTATATCCCCTCCCAGGATGTTTCCCACCCCCAGCCTACTGTTAGGGGAATGTTGGAAAACCACAGTCTCGGTGCTGTGTGAGCACTGCTCAGCAGTAGCCAAAGCACTGGGGTGTTACCAACACCCTTCTAATTACCATACAAAAACACAGCACTGTGAGATGTGCTTTGGGAAGATTAACTCCACCTTGGCCTGACACAATACACATGTGAATGGTGATTTCCCAAAATCACCTTTTGAAGAGCAGATAAAAACAGTTTATGAATTCTCAGGCATCTGTGGATTGTAACGTGAACATTTTTAGCTGGTGAATAACAGACAAGGTTTATAAGGACAGATGATAAGTTTTTATCTAACTGCATCACTATATTGTTGGAAAAATAACATGCTTTAAGCATCCTAAGCCCATCTTCAGGGGAGAATTATGCTCTAAAAAAGATATGTAAAAGCAAGTTTAGGAAAAAGTCAGTGAAAATGCTTGATGAAAAGCGTGTGTTTAAAAAAACACAGATGCTCATAATAATATTTTTTCCCATCCATAGTGGAAATTCACAAATCTAAAAACTGTTTTAATTTTTAATTTTTAATTTATACTATGTTTTTATTGTTTTATATCCTGTGAGTAGACTTCTACCATAAACATAGTAGCATATGTTGAAAATATTCACTAAGGATATGGAACAAGTGATTTAAAAGTGAACACGACAGTTGCATTTGAAGCTTAACTTTTAACGTATTCTCTTTGCTTGTGTACTTAAAAATACAGATACTTCCTTAATGTTGTGGGATGCAGTGCCACTAACATATTCATATTTCTCTCCCTTATTCTGGGCAACACAAATATCTATGGCTAAGTATGGATTAAAATAGGTATGCAAATAGGTGGTTGATTTATAGATCCTAAAACAATACTTGGAGCTCTTTGTTAGTGTCTGTTACAAGGCGTTTCTTGGCATAACTGTAATGAGATTTTCAGATACCAGTAAGGTCTTATTAGACAAAATCTAAGTTCCTTTGCACTGAAGAATGCGTTGTGAGTTTGAGTGGGGAGCTACATCTTGTGTTAGAAACTTGCAAGAAAGCCTACATCCTTTTACAGACCTGCCTCCTTGATTTTAAAAAACGATACTCCCACTTAACCATAATACCTATTCATAGAAGAGAAATCTCCTTTCCTAAAAAATGGCTTCAGCTGTTTTTTGATCCCTAAGTGAAACAGTGTTAAGTGTTACTTCTGGCAATGAATTAAATATTTTGATTTACGTTTAGGTAGGTTTATCAAGATCCATTGTACATGAAAGGTAGAACATTTTGAGCAAAAAATAAAGCTTTCCTTCACCTATTATATGAATTTGCTATAATGTTTGAATATTTTTCAGACAAATCACTTGAATGCAAAACCCAACTGTAAGCAGTATTTTGCATATCACCTAAATTTTGGAGATCTGCAGAGTTATGAGACTGACCTGCGTCAACCACAACTTGTCATTTCTTCTGCACTGCACAGAACAAAGAGACGATCTACGTGAAAAAGATGTGGTTTTTTTGGTTATGCGTACTAAGAAAAAAAATCACATAACGCCTTCGGGGCAGCTATATTTGGGAAAGTGACTTACTAGTTAATGAGTAATTGGAAATTGATAAGTTCATTTTAGACAACTGGAGACTGATGCAGTTGATATAAGAGACTACTTTTGAAAACAATTTCCTAATTCATGTGCAGTTTATAAGCTTACACTTCTAAAGTACTTCAAAATATCTACATTGAAATTACATAAAAAAGTACATTTTCTTGTGTTTGAATATTCTAGAAAAAAAAAAAAGTCAGTCTTTTGCTCTTCTTGCTGGAGTGTCAGCCATGAGGGAGTTGGAACTGGCTTCTTTTAAGGAACAGTGTAGGGAGTATTCTATTAAACTTGAGATTGCCTTCACAAAAGAGGACGACACACTGACAACCTGAGCATAGGTTAGTAAATCTTTTTGACCAGTTCAAAGACTGTACATGTGAAATATGAACTTCAGTGATCTTTCACATTTTTAGATTTTGTGGTATTCCTTCTCTCTCTCCCTGAGATCCCATTCAGTCTAAATTTCAGTGCAGCGGAGCTGACACAATGGGACATATTTTCCGCTAGATACACAGTTCCAGAAAACCTTTTGACGTCAATGGGAGTTCTGTGTATGCCTGTCAGGGGAAAAATTGTCTTTCTGTGGTTTTCTTATATTACTGTGTATTTTCCAACAACAATAAAGGACAGCCTCTGTCTGTCTTTTAAAGTGCATCTTTGCCACCCAGATTCAGAGGCTTTGGCTGGGTTGTTACTCAGTATGGAACTTGGAAAGGACAAGGAGAGATTCACATGTACACAATAGAAATACATTTTTTTCTATATGAAAACCGATGCTCACATGTGTGGGAGGATTTGCCAGTTTAGCAGTTAAGTGGGGTTTAACACAGTACCATATGACACCACAAGCTATGTCCCCACATCACAAATCTCTCAAAAATTGTTGAGTACATTGATATATACTGTTTGAAGTGAAAGGAAGATGACAAATGAGTATTTTTTACTGATCAACATAAAAATTATTTTACAGATATTGTGGCCTGTAGATCCATTGAAACTTATTGGTTTGAGTGTAAAGTCATTGCTTTAACAAGTCCTACTTTACAAACTGTCAAAATAAGCTATAAAGCATGTGTACTGCATATAATTACCTATTGTGGTTTGACTTCACAGACCAGGGTTTGGAAGGTGTTCAAATTTATATTTTTGTTTAATTAAAGTGTTTTAATTAACCTACTGATATAGTCATTCATTCATTTTGTAACTGATTTCCAAGATGTTTTATGTACACATTTCTTAACTTTACATTTTTGGTTTGTACATTTTATCCTTTTTTTTTCAGTGGATATTAGAAATTTTTTACTTTTGTCATTTACATTTTCCTTTAATAGTCTGGTCACAGACCAATATATCAGACTGAAGCATTTAGAAGACCGTATGAACTCAGAAGAGAAGCTGATTTTCTTCTCACAAAGATAAGTTTAGTTAGAAGTCTAGATCATATTTAGATCAGTGGATTGGGATATAACAAAAGGAAAAAAAAAAAGAATAAAATTGTTCATTACAACATCTGTACCCGAGCTAAGAAAATTTAGTGAGTAATTATCACATATTCAAAGGAAATTGCACAAGTTAAAAAGCTGAACATGGAATCATAGAATCATAGAAACATTCAGGTTGGAAAAGACCCTTGGGATCATCAAGTCGAACCTATAACCCTACTCTACAGAGTCTACACCTAAACCATATCCCCAACACTACGTCCAAACGACCTTTAAACAACTCCAGGAAAGGTGACTCAATCACCTCCCTGGGCAGCCTATTCCAGTGCCTGACTACTCTTCCTGTGAAAATTTTTTTCCTAACATCCAGCCTAAATCTACCCTGTTGAAGCTTGTGGCCGTTTCCTCTAGTTTTACTACCAATTACCTGTGAGAAGAGACCAGCACCAACCTCTCTATCATGTCTTTTCAGGTAATTGTAGAGAACAATGAGGTTTCCCCAAGATTGTGTTCCTTTTGTTGACAACTAGATTTGGAATGTAACAAACTGGTGAAAAGTCAAACAAACTCTTTTGTAAATAGATCACAAGAAATTGGTAGCATACCTCTGGGAGCAGGAGGGAGATCACGTCAGATTATTGATCAGGTAGGTTCTTCTCTCACTTGCACCAATTTACCATGCCTATGGGTGTATTTCTGGAATCACCTGGTTCTTCCGCAGAGGTTGATGGCTAGCACATTTCATGACCAAATACAAGAAGAGATGTGAAGCTTATGTACCTCATCCTTATGTGTTATGGATGCCACTATGCCAGAACCATCTCTCTTTAGTTACCTATATCATAAATAGGGGGAGACCAAGGAGGAAGCTTAAGCCGATGAACCTCAAATCTAAGCATAACTATAACATGTATTTCTTCTGCTTTTGGAGCAAAACAGGTTTAAAGTGTGGAATTACTGAAGGCTGCCTTTTTTTCTCTTTTCCATGATGTCGCCTGTTACATTTATAACTCCTTATTCTTTTAATTTAGACCTGTACTTATCATTCAGAACTCCTATCTCCCTGTTTCTTCAGCAATGAGTAAGAGTAAAAGTGGGAACATTCATACTTCCATGAATATTGGCCAAACACATTTGAAATAATTGCTTTTTTCTTTAAGATGATTGCAATTAATTTAGGTTTCTATTTAAAATTTAATATTTATGCATTATGTTGAGTAAAAAGGGACTTATTTGTTCATGTGATTCTGAAAAACTTGCAACAGCAAAATGAAGGCAATCATGGCTTTATAAAAGTGAAACACTACAGTCAGTATGACTGAAAAATAATGTTCTTTTTTTCTTTTTCCTCTTTTTTAATAAAAGTTAATTAAGCAATTAATACTCTAATACAAGTAATTAGTAATTGATTTTTTTTTCTACAGAATTCAGTTTGTTATCCTCCACAGCTATTATTTCATAGTGCTTTTTTTTTGGAAAAATTTGCGAAAATTTACCATTTTTTTTCTTATTCAAGGAGTTAAACACTTATTGCCAGTTTTAAATTCTTCAAATGTTATTACGGTTTAACATATTTATACTAGATTCTTTCTTGATTTATGTATTTACTTATTAACTTACTTACTGTGTAGAGCTTTTGGATTATGTTTTGTTGTCTTAGAAGCATAACCCTGTTAAATACTGTATTATGGATACCAGATCCACAGTTTTTTATTAAAGTATACTCTGTCATGAGTGTATGGAGAGTTTTCATTTTTATTAGAACAGAGACTGTAGATGAATGATGTGAACAGTGATGAACATAAACAGGGAATGTTTATTCATTGTTATCTGTAAAGTAAGAAATAGAAGAAAACTAACAAAATTAGTAGGCATCAGCTGTTAAACAAAAATATTTTTTCTACGGAATGTGCAATGGAACCATAGAACTGAATAGCACAAGATTTTCTGAGGGCCAGAAGTACAAATTAGTTCAAATAGTGAGTACACAAACCATGGAAGAAAAGTCCTATATGAAGGCAATTAATCCAAAGATCTCGTTACAACCATTAGCTCAGAAAGATTTTTAGTTCAGATTGTCAGAAAATAGACCAGTGGAAGCAGTCATGGCATGCTATCTTGTTCATACACTCTTTTCTTAAACATGCACTCTTGGCTAGTGTTAGAATTTTCAGATTAAGTGGCTTTTTGATTGCAATTTGTACGGAGATTCTGTTGATAGATGCCTGAATTGTAAAGGGCTGCCAGTCAGCCTGGAGTGTTGGTTAAGAGAGTAGCCATCATATGTGCTTCACTTTTAAGCCCATAGAAAACATCATTCAGAAAGCAATTGTAGCTTTAAGGGTGAATATGAACAACACCACAATGAAAATAAAAGCATCTGTGTTACCAGAATCAAAGTCACTAAATGAATATATCATTGATGCAGTTCTCCGAGCTTTGAGCCAGGCAGTGGAGAACATGACTGTAGAGACAACATCCAGATTTTATCTTACTGAAGCGCGTATCTAATTAACATGCCCATCCTTCCCTGTTTATGCTCTTGTTTTCTTTGTGTAAACAAGTTAAGATATATGTCTTCCCCTTGTGTTCAAACAAGTAAAGACCTTTGATACTGTGAAGAAAATTAGTAACAGGTAAAGGATCATGTTTAACGATGTTGGAACGAAACAGCTATTTGCTTTAAAGTGTTTCTCCCTTAATCTTCTTTAATTCCTGAAAGATAACAACTGCTGGAACTCACTGGAACTCACACACACCAATTTCTCTGAAGTGTCTCTATTGTAAGAATAGATATGAAAAAAAGCCTTTAGTAACTTTTCATTACATGCAATAAAGAAGTGTGAGAGAACTTACGAAATAGCAGATTTACATAGGTGCATTTGGCCTCCTTTTCTTTTTTACTTGAACCACACCTGAGAAATTGAACGTGGTTCCCCCACTCTAAGAATAAAGTATTATCAGAATACATGTGTGCTGTGATCAAATGCAGTTTAAGGTGTTTCTGGTGTAGAAAGAGATTGTAACACGCGGTTCCACATAGATTTCAATTTTGAATTATTTAATTTGTTTCTTTCATTGTGTTTGGTCACAGCTGTGCTGTTTTAAGTGTTGTTTTTTGTGTACAAAGAAGATGGAATATATTTTTTAGATATTATGAATAAGTTCCTATCTATTTCAAAAGTCCTCTAAAGGGCAGATATCCTCTTCACATTTAAATATTCCTTAAGATCCTCTTCTGCTTTTTTTTCATTTTCAATATAGAAAATATTCACCCAAATTTCCCTCAAATTAATACATTTGTATTCTTATTGTTTAAAAAAGCCTGACAAAACAATTTATCTAATTTGTAGCCAATTCAAGTTAGAAATCTCAGTCATCACAACACCGTTATATCAGCTCTCAGAGACATTTCTGCTGAGAGCTTAGCAGTTTGTTCCTATATGGTGAACTCCATGAAAAAAATAGTCCTGTCACATAGCCACACATTCTAAAAGGACTTTGAAAGACTCGTATTGTTGAAGGTTGTGGCACCTAACCTGCACTAAGTAGCACCAGTTTGATTTTATTCAACATATTGCACAGTAATCCTAAGCTTCTGGTACATACCACAAATTCATGTATTTGAAATTAGCGGCTCCTACATATTCAATATACTTCACAAAAAGGTGCGAATCATAGAATTATAAGAATGTTAGGGGCTGCAAGGGACCTCTAGAGGTCATCTAGTCCAATAGCCCTGCCAAAGCAGGATGCCCTAGGAAGGCCACACAGGAACGCATCCAGGCAGGTTTTGAAAGTCTCCAGAGAAGGTAACTCCACAACATCCCTGGGCAACCTGTGCCAGTACTCTGCCACCCTCACAGTAGTTTCTCCTTATGTTGAGGCGCAGCTTCCTATGCTCTAACTTATAGCCATTGTTCCTTGTCTTGTTACTGGGCACCACAAAAAAGAGACAGGGCCCTCGTTCTTGACCCCCACTCCTCAGATATTTATCCATATTAATAAGATCCTCTCTCAGCCCCAGCTCTCTGTCTCTCTTCACAGGAGAGATGTTCAAGTCCCTTAATCATCCTCGTAGCTCTCTGTTGAACACTCTCCAGCAGATCCCTGCCTTTCTTGAACTCAGGACCCCAAAACTGGACACAGTAGTCCAGGTGTGGTCTCACCAGGGCAGAGTAGAAGGGGAGGAGAACCTCCCTAGACCTGCTGGAGACACTTTTCTTAACGCACCCCAGGATCCCACTGGCGCTCTTGACCACAAGGGCACATTGCTGTCCCATGGACAACTTACTGTCCACTAGGACTCCAAGGTCTTTCTTGATGTAATAATCTGTCCTGGTGCCTGGTGTCATGCCTTCCCAGATGCAGGACTCTACTCTCATCCTTATTGAACTTCATGTGGTTCACCTTCACCCAGCTCTCCAGCCTGTCCAGAACTCATTCGATGGCAGCACAGTCTTCCTGTGTGTCAGCCACCCCTCTCAGCTTCATACCATCAGTGAACTTGCTGACAGTACACTGTATCCCTTCATCTGGGTCGTTGATGAAGATATTGAACAAAACTGGCTTCAAGTCTGAAATTCTATTGTGTAAGTGGTCACACAGACACACTTTGTTCTTACAAGTATACTGAGAAAAAAAAAAAGAGATGGAAAAGCGATTTGAATGCAACAAACTGTAATTTAGCTTCTAAACAAAAGAAAGTATTCCAAATTATTTTTTTCTCACAAATTGCATGAAAAACATTAAAGCCATTACTGACTTTCAATAAATGCCTGTATGGCCAAGGCTGAGTGAAAAAAGACTACTGGCTAGAGCATCAGTCTAATGAAAAGAAATTACTTTCTTCACCAGTTTCTCCACCAGTAAAGAGTGATACTTTCTGCAATGGATTGAGCCATTCTTCATGTGATACCAAATGAGACAAGTATACGTCATGGTCTGAAAATGAGTTTTTGTATTGCTCTAGCATTTAACATATAAGAACTTAGTTTTAGCATCTGGAATGTTTAAATTTCCTTACTGTAAAATATTCAAAAAGTTTTAATTCAAATATGGTACTACCTATGTCTTCCTCCAAAAATATTCCCGAGATTAAAAATGTGCCACAAATGCAGCTGGGATGTTACGAAGCTTATAGCCCATGTATTATAGAGAGGAATCACCTTTTATGGAGAGAAATAAGCTTCTCTACTTGCTTACTTAATTTTGTAAATGCAGTTTAGCAGCCTGACAGACACTGAGACCGAAAAATGAGGATTCTTAGCAAGGGAGTTGTGGCTTTTTTCTCGTCTTCACATCTCTCTGCCATGAGTATGCTGCTTGTCACATCAGAAACATGAACAGACATGAATTTTGGCTTTGTTCCCGGCTCCCCCCTCCACCACCACCCCCAACACACATTTTGGCAGTAGCTCGTTTGGGGTAAATGTTTTATTTCCTGCTTTACACTAGAATAAAACTGGTTGAAGTCTTTCAGAAACAGGGTGGAAAAAAGACTTTCTATGTTAACTAGGACATTAAATTAAAAATGAAACACTATGTTGTATGCCACTTAGAAAACATTTTTTGGTGTGCCCTTAGTAAATAATAATAAAAAAAATGCAAAAAGTCCATTAGAGTTCTTTATTCTTTCACTTGCCCTCCTTTCTTCCGTCCCTTCCTACTCTCTCTCTTATCCTCATCTTTCTCTCTCCCTTCAGCTCCTCTTTTTATTCCTGGAACATTCTGTTTCTCTTATGAGCTAACAAGTTTGATGTGGCCCTGTGTCTCATTCCCTTCCAGGCTTGCAGCTGTTTTGGCAACAGAAGAAAAAACCCCATAACAAATCAAATAAAAGCTCATTCTGTGAAGAGGAATTGAAAACAGCAGGCTTCAAAGAGGACTGCACATGAGATGCCTTGTTCTGGCTTTCAACACAACTCAAATCAGAAACACATTACCATAATCTGAAACAGCCCACTGCTAACACAAGACAGATGGTGGGTAATAACCCATGCATCATTAATAAATAAATTCCAGCATTAAAGGCTTTACAAAGTATGACAACATTATCCGGGCAAAATTACTGCCCCTTTTCCACCCCCAACATTATTTCACTCTCTTGTGGGTCTCCTTCACTCCCTTTCTCTCCCTTTTAAAGTGATTGTACTTTTGAAGGAAATTAAATATGGTGCAAGTTTTAATCAGATGAAAGCCATCTTATTGTACAAGTCTGAAACTCCAGAAGGGAAAATAAAGTAGCTGCCAAAGTGCAATAGTTCCCATGTACTTCTATTGGATCAGCAAATGATAATTTATTGCATTGCACTCCACTAGCAGTCTTTTGCCCCTTTTGTATTCTACTATTCTTATATTTCACTGAAAATTTCAACCAAGAATTTCAGCTTTGTGTTTTCCAATAAAACGAAAGACGTATGTATAATTTCTCATCTTTTCTTCTACAAACTACACCATCTGTCTTCTCCCGTTTCTTCCCTACATGTATTATAGATAATTCTGGGTAAAATATAGCCATTTTAAATTTAACGAATGTTGAAAAATATTTAAAATAAAATAAGATGGACCTACCACAGTGCATTTTTGTCTGGCCAACGTGAGCGTATCACTTGCAAGTGGAAGGGGGAACAGATGGGATGAAATTTTTACAGTGTGTTACATGGTTAGAAGTACAGAACTTCAGTCCCAGGTGGAATTTGAAATCTATATATTTCCACAATTCATAGTGTTACACTCTACATTGGTCAATATTGCAAATCTAAAGACAGAAACGGACATTAATATTTGTTTGTATATGTTTTGTATGTGTGGTATGTCAATCTTGACTAGACACCAAATGTCCAAGTCACTCTATCACTCTGCCTTTTCAGCAGGATAGAGGAAGAAAAGAATGGAGGGAGGGAGGGAGTGAGGTAGGGAGGGGGGGGAGGGGGGAAGGAAGGGAGGTAATTTATGAATTTTCCTGTGGCTAAAAGGAAAACTTTCAGGAGACACAGTGTGCACAAATTTCATCGGTACTTGTAAGTCCATCACATTTTAATGTTATTTTGCACAAGAACTGAATTAAACTTGATTTCCATTTAAGCCACTGGTTGTAGAATGACAAGCCAAAAGAGAAAATTATTTAAACCTTTCTAGAGAAGATTTTGGATAGACCATTATTAAGAATTTCATCCAGATGTTTGAATCTTAGGAAATTCAGAAAAGAGAAAAGCTTTCTTTTCTAAACATGCTCATGCTCCTTCAAAATGAATGTCATTCTCCAGACCATACATACCACAGATGTTATTCAAAACTGAAAACTCTTCAATTTGGTGACAGTTGTGTCGTTACAGAAAGTGTAAGGTTGATACTACTTGAAAAGAACTGACTTGAGTAAAACCTCACATTTACCTACACAAGTAAATATTTTATACATTTATTTAACACATTTCCACTACTCTGTTGTGATTATAGATAATAAATAATAAATGCACAATAGTTTTCAATCTCTATTATGATATAAATGCTTTAAATACAATATTTGATGCAAATAAGTTAAAATAGAACAAAACTACTTTTGATGTCAGCAGGCATTGTGCATATTAAACATTCTTGTTAAAACTTCATGACAGCTCGGATGATCTCTGAGGCTTTGACCACATACTGTGAGAAAGTATATTGGCAGTTCTTTTATCACCTAGCATAGAACTTCACTATAATAATTTGTTTAGCCATTATATCATTGTGCTCACATTTTTAAGTTTTGCATTGTACTGTTCATCAGAAAATCCAATGGTTTTATTGGAAAGACTGGTAAAATCCTCTAAAGTTAATGTAATGAATGTCTTCTTCAGCAAAATGACAAGAGCACACATTTAAACTTCTACATTTAAAATCTGCCTGAATAGGTAATTTTGAAGGATTAAGAATATGTTACAAGCTTTGATATATGATAGTTTTGTTGTAGTCAAACACATAACATCTGAAAGGCTCTGTTATGTCTTGATTCTGTCTTTGTGAGTTAAAAAGAAATCAGTCATATAAATTCAGTTTTGATAGCATTTATTCTCAGAAATGCCCGTATATTAAAAAAATAATAAAATAAAAGGAAATGGAGCAAGGAGTTACAAATTCAGGCTTCTTGATATTTTGACCCACTTTTCACTATATGTTTGTATTTGTGTTACAGTAGTGAAAAGGATGAAACAAAGGTATAGAACACTCTTGCAGGGTGTGTTTTGTAAACCCAGACAGGGAATTGTTACTTACCAATTTGTCACTGGTCCTTTGTCTTTAGAAGAAGGGACATCCCAGAAGATGCAGCCCCTAACCTTGAAAAGCATCTGGTTTTACGGTTTGCTGTCTTTTACAAGTATTGTACAATTCTCACTCCCTCTTCAATGATCATAATTTATGGACTTTGGAAATAATGTGATATTCTTTCTTTAGTTTATTTATTAAGTAGCTGGGTAGTGAAACCAGAACTGTCAACCTATATCATAAATTTCTGGACATGACAAGGAAAATATTGCTTTGACAAATATGGAAGTAAACATCAGAAATGCAAAGAATCCATTCAATAATGTTTCACTTATATTATTTTCAGTGTAAAATAGTTTCAGGTTTGTCCAAAGGAGTAATCTGAGTAAAATAATCTACTCAGGGAACAACATAATGCAGGCAGAAAGGGATGATGAAATAAATCGAGATTTGTCTGAAGTGGTAATATTTTTTTGGAAGATCACTGTCCATAGTAGTAGTGCAATAAAGCTTTTCTTAGGCATTATAAACGTCTTTCTGAGATGTAGGCAGTGGTTCAAGGTGTTAAATTTCCCATAGTATGAGGATGTCTCTAATTTTCTAAACCAAATGCTCTCCAGCAGACTTAAACCAAGATCAGTGCTACATGTGCAGATGTTCAGAAAGTGCTAGATTCTGCTTCGCAAATGTGGAAGACTAGTATCTCAAATTAAGCATCTCTTCTCAGTGTGGAACGCAGAATTGTTCATATTAAATGTCCACTGGAGTATTCATACTAAAATGGTGGAACAAAACCAGATTTTTTTCTTAATTTCTAATTGTATCAAAATTCAACAAAGGTGATTCTGCACAAGTAAATGCCATTTTTCTATTCATGAGAGAAGTTATTTTGTTCTAGAACAAAATCTAAAACTTGTATTAGTATTTATAATTGGATGATGACAGTACTACATATTTTTATGTAGAAATGTTATTATGTAGAAAGATTAGTATAGCTGCATAATATTTAAACAAAAATAAATATTTTCTTGTATAAATAAATTCCCATATACAGGGGACAAATGAAGTACAAAATCATTTTAGTTGAATACAGGTATAAGCATGAAAAACAAAGTTGTAAATGTAGTAATACAAATTTATTAAAAAATGTATATTAAATTAATCGCTTATGCATTTTTGTTACTGAGCAAGATATGCCTTTTCTGCTTATCACTGTCCCAGTTTTCAGTTCTTGAGTGTTATCAGTCATATACTTCTTGTGGAAACAAACATATATTTATTTTGTGAGCAGCAACTAAATTAATGTTAAAAGAAGAAAAGAGAAGATATAACCCAAATTATTAGCTAGGATGCTGAACAAATAAAAATGCTGAGAAGAACAAAGTAGCTTTTGCCTTTCAGATTCAGAATTCTTAAAAATGTTAATTGTAATCAGATGCATAGCACAACTAATTTCAAGAGTATAGGAACACTGACAAGAATAATAAAGACTTGGGTTAAATAATGTCTAGGTAAGTTATACATATTGTACTTTGCAGGCTATTAGGAAACCTGACTTTGACTGTTAGAGGCTTAGCTGAAGCAACCTATGAACCATTACCAAAGATCTCCGGAAAGCTGTAGACCACAACTGAAGTCCCAGAGGAGCAGAGAAGGTCAAATGCAATGTCTATCAAAAGACAGGAGATGGAGCACCTAGGGAGTTACAGAGTGTTCAGCCTACCAGAAGGCTTCTGGAACAAATTATTGAACAATCACTTTGTAGGTTCTTGGAGGATAATCAGATGTTAAGTTATGGTCAGCATTAATTCATCAAGAAAAAATGGTGTCACACCAGTTTAATTACCTTTTCCTACAAAGTACTGTCTTTGTGGTTAAACAACACTCAGCAGAAGTGTTGTTACTTGAGTCTATTAAATTTTTGTATGCATCACATCTTTTATAAGCAAACTAAGAATCATGGCTTGCATATTACTACTGGTAGATAGGTCACAGCTGGTTGAAATCTCAAAGGATAGTTCAAACACAATTTGGCACTGTTTTGTTTTTTTTTTTTTTTGTATTCAGTACTATTAATTATACTAATTTTCGTACTAGAAGTTTTCAGTCTTTTACATGATTGATGGAATAATAATAAAGCAGTGGACTTTACAGGTGATATACAGGAAGCAGGGATGATGAGCCCTTTAGAATACAGGTCTAAAATTCTAAAGAATTGATCTTGATAAATTGATAAATGAGCCAAAATCAGGAAGATGAAGTTTAAAAGAGATAAGAATAATGTGCTAGGTTTAGGAAGAAAAATATTTTCGTTTAGGAAGAAAAATATTTTCAAACTGAAAAATAAGTACTTAGAAAGCAATACTACTGAAAAGGACAGAGATACCATTTGCACTGTAGTGCAGACTGAATGTAGACTGACAATGAGATGACATGACAAGACAGGCTACTGTCTATCAGGTTGTCCTAACAGAAGCATTAAGACACGTAAGAGGTAACTGTTCTTCCTCATCTCAGTAGTCAAGATGTTTCACCTGGTGTAGGATACACAATAAAGGTCACACAGATTAGTATGAATCGATAAGGTAAATACAGAGGAGTTTTTTTAATTCATTTTGTGGGTGAAATAAGATGTTATGCCTCTATTACAAGATTTTTTTCAGCTCTGTGAAAAGACAGGGATTTTCATGGGTGTATTCTAATACTAGTAACCATGTTATAAGAAAGTGTCCAAAAACTCCAAAGTACTTTCCCTGAAGTACAGGAAAACAATATTCTAGTATTAGCATGCTAATTATCTGACTGGAGGAATGGGATTTATGAGAAATTGCTTTAGAACCTTTACAAGTAAGTCAGAATACTGGTTTAGAACTGTTGGCTGTGAATTCATTTTCAAGTTACAACTTGAGGACCTTTTCAGCAACATCAAGAGCATCTTGCTGCAAAGGTACACAATCGGAAAGCAGAATCTATTTTTAAGAAAATTAATCAGAAGACAACTTTATCAAGCCCTGCATAAGGCAGAAGTGAGGGGTTTTTCCCTAAACACTTAGAAAAGGTCTCATCTTTTACCTGATGTGTTTTTGTTCTTATGTACATAGTTACATATTGACACAAGAACACGTCATGTGAGTTCTGATGTCAAGAACTAAAATAAGTGAGGAAGCATGAATTAAGGCATCCTTTGACATTTTATGGTGAAGTGCTGGAGGGTTCTAGTGTTTCTTCTTAACAATTTAATTGGTAAATATAAAGACAGCATCTAGTCTAGCAGACTCCTAACAAAGGTATCCAAGTCAAAGGGAAGGAAAACATGACAGAGTTTTAAACCATTTAAAACTAAAATTAAAATAAGCTGAGAGAAAGAATACCCTTGTCTGTAAGTTGTCGGGGAATGTCCACTGGCCATGAGTGGTCCCAGTGACATCCAAGAGCTTCAGGGCCAGACTCTTCAGCTATAGTAACACTTGGAATGACGAACAATTGAAATTTCTGCTGAAGTGAGGAGACCCATGTGGACAAATCACCTTTAGAAATGACACTAGATTGCACACAGAGTCAAGCTTCACATGCAAGTGCTAATAATGTGTTTTCAGAACATTGTCAAAACCGAAGGAACAGATAAGAGACATATCTAAAGTTTGAAGCATTTATTTTACAGTCCTTAAATTTCCCTAAACGTTGCAAGGTTTGGCTTCTCTGTCTTCTTCCTCATTTAGTGAAAGAATATGTCCGTGCTGAAGATTCTGGCTATCCTCCCACACTTTCAATGGGTTCACGTGTCTCTTTCTAGTTTTAATTTCCTGTCCAAGACAGCTGAAACCTGATTCACATTGCCAGTTTATAATTTGGGCTACAATGTCCAAACCTCCTAAAGGACTAAATTGTTGCCATTTTTCCTCCTTCTGTTACTTTTTTTTTTTTTTTCATTTTGAACAAAGCTTTCTAAAATTCTGCTGATTGTAATTGAGGAATACAAATTCCACTCTGCTGTGTACAATCAAACACCTACCGAACACGTGGCCTTGTCTTTTCTGTTAAGACATGAGTAGAACAAGTGAGAGTCTGAAAACAATTTCTCAGTTCTGCTATAATGAAAAGATTTCTTTCAGTCTAGTATATCTGATGCCAATACCAAATACTTAGCACTTTTTATAAATATGGACTTCTTTGGACCCTTGGAAACCTTAAAAGATAATTTCAAAATTTTATAAGTGTAGAGGATATGAAGAATTTCCTGAATGAAATGCACTCTAAATCATTCATGGTTAGATAGCTTCATGGAATCATCTGATCAGACATGAAAGCAGATGCTATACAAATTTGTTGAAAATGAAGAGGCAGGTTGAGATTAATTATTGCCCCATTTATAAATTCTTAGAGCAAAATTGCCTGATCCTCTATATTATTTTTTTTTTATTGTAATGTCTCCCTAGGAGATAACTATACTGTAAAACTTCTAGAGAAAAAAAAATCGGTGTGGTAAGAAAGGGTGTCAAATTTGCTGACAGGAAAATCATCTTGAAAAGTAAGGTCATTAAAAATTAAAACTGCTGTCATATCTCTAGTGTGATCCTGTGCAGATCTATGATGTTACTCATGGGTATATACAGTATATGGTTGTCAAGAGCAAGGGCTGGGCCAACCACTAAACAAATGACAGATGTACTCTAACTCCTTTCTGGAAAGCAATTGTTAAAAAAGGCTGCAACTCATTTCAAGAGATTATTAATTTTTTTTGTGCTAACAAGTAGGGGAAGAATATGCTCACAAGATCTTTACGTGTGTATCTTCAAGTTCTGTTCAGGTAGGTGTTTCATAATATGAAACAGTTATTTGGATTTTTGATGGGGCAATTGTATAGTCAAGTGCACTGGCTTACGTCTGGAAAAAAATAATTAAAAGTTATTTTCTACAAAGATTTTTTAAAAGACATTGGAAAGATAACCCTAATAGTTCACTGCTTGTCCTTTAAGCCATATTTTATGGTGTTAGGGCATATATGGCATTTGACTTGGTTAAAATTATTACATTTAATAGAGATTATGTAATGCGATATTTTTGTGCCTCCAACAGTTTATACCTCCGACTACCTATCATGAAAAAAAAACATTTCCTATTTATGGAAATTGTATGGATCACTGACATGCCAGTCCATGATTCTCCCATGTCTTGATCTGATGAATGAGGCTGTTTCAGTGTCTCTGTGGCTTCTTAATCTTAAACATTGCTTACTATAGCTCAGTTAACACTTTCAGGTTTTGTTTAACGTTCCCATATTTATTTTATTTACATGAGCAGTGTATTGCACAGTATCTACTCTGGAAATTCTAATAATCAATACTCTAAATACATTCCTAAATTCACACGGCTGTGACTTTGTTTATGTTAATGTGCATTGGTCATATTACAGAGTTGCAGTACACTTAGAGTTGCAGAGTATGTTGGTATAGCAGTTATATTTAACAAAAAAATCAAACCCAAATAACTTCACAAATATCATTAGTGAACTTATAAGGCAGTTGTTCCAACCCCAAAAATTTTACCACATTTTCTACTATGACAATATTAGGCTAATTATTTTCAGAACTGTGACTTTATGAAGTAACCATCATTATGAGACTGTTAAATAAACATGCAGAATACTTTTTTTTTTTTTCTCGTGCTTTTCCTCAAAACAAAACTACAAATAAAGTATTTTAACGAGGTCTATTCTTATAGGGAAAAAACCCAAATATTATCCAAGATCACAGTCAACTACATAACTTTACACCTTGTCTGAATCCTGAAGACAAAGACATTGTAGAGCCTTAGTTAAAGCATTTAGGAACTTACAACTTTTAAGTCTACTTCTGTGACTAAGTTTTGTGTAAAAAAATAATTGCAAAACTGTGTAAAAAATAATGGGCACTAAAAGTTTCCCCTAATTTGGTGGCCACTTGGTTAGCTGGACAGGAATATTTTGTGATGTTTTCCTCTTATTGAATATAAAGTAAATCTCAAGTTGCAAGGTCTAAGACTGTAAAGAAATAATGTCTTTACTCTTTGCCATTGGGATAGCATATGGTTATCAAATGAAAGAATTGGCCTTTTGTTAGTATATGAATAACAGTTCTTCACACTTTTTCTCTGTGTCTTAAATTCATAATGACAAAGCTAATAAACAGAAGGGAGTTTAGATAAACTTTGGAAAAAAGACATCAAGTTATTTCTGATTTAATTTGAGCATGAAATTGGAATAAATAGCATAGTCCATTTAAGTCACTGAAACCAGAACTGAATGTCTTCTTGAACATTCAACTGAAATTCAGGTGGATGAATGATTTTTAGTTTTGATATCTAGAGAGAAATTTACAATGTAAAAATAAATAAAATGTGTAGTACAATTATTCACTGTATCTGATGTGCAATCAGACAGACTTCTTTGCTGAATATGAAACTACTCATTTGCAGAACCAAATTTGACATGGTGGCTTAAAGAAACCTGCTTAGCATTCTGTTTATTTTGGCTTCATAGACCTTGCTCATTTTACCAGAAATCCCACAGAAAATAATATTAGGATTGTTGAAGATAATTTTCCATCTTTTTGAGAAGAAAAAAGATAAGATAGTAAAAAATACACATATGGTGATTTTTTTTTTTATCTGTTTCTTTGCAAATCCTCCAACAGGGATTGATTTGTTTTTTCAGTGATATCCAAAAGACCATGACTTTGCTAGTGAGCAGACCAGTGAGGCTTTTGATCATGAGTCAGGAATGCCCAGACGTTAGACTCAGCTCTGATTTGAAGCTGGGAGAGATCTTTGTAGAGTATGTTTCAGCTCCACCCATGCCTTTTGTAAACTAACTTCTTTTAAGATGAAATGCTCTCTAGGACGGTCGTGAATACACAGGCTGTGTAAAAACATGCAAAAGATGCCTCTGGGCCTCAAGGTGACATAAGGCTCTGGGGATCTATCCACTCAACTTTATTCTTGAAAACAAGATAACACAGAACCATAGAATCATAGAATCATAGAATGGCCTAGGCTGGAAGGGACCTTAGAGATCATTTAATGCAACCTCCCTGTCATGGGCAGGGACGCCTCTCAACTAGGTCAGGCAACACATGGAGACTGAACAGGGATTGAACCTGTGACTTTGAAATGTACTGTGGCTCTTTTCTACTCAGCAAAGAACAAACGTAGAACATTAAAAAACCTTTGACATTGAGTGTTTATAGTCTAGATGGATAGAAGATTGCAGAGAAAAAGAATGAGTGAGGAAATAATGGCATGTAAATGACAGACGCTATTCACCCTTCATCCATAAGTCTGGTCATTTTACCACAGAAGGCAGTCAGCTTGCTCAAGTCTATTCTACTCTTAGTAAATTTGTTCTAACTATCCCCAATCTCCCTCCTCACTCTTCTCAGGATCTTGAAGATCATTATTTCATGGTCACTGTACCAGGGCTGACACTGATTACCACATGCCCAGCCAGCTTCTCTTTGTCAGTGAACAGCAGATCCAGCTATGCGTCACCCCTGCTCAGCCAGCCCAGTACCTGTATCGCTAACTTTACCCTGATACTCATTACAAATTTTGACTGATTGTGTCCAGCCAAACTGTTCCTCCAGGAGGTGTCTGTGACACAGAAACTTCCTCAAATAGTTTAAAGAAGTCTTCACCCACTTCCTCACCCAGACTGCCTGGTCTGTAACTCACCATGTGGTCGGCTTTACTGGCCTCTCCTCTGACCCCAGCTCACAAGCTCTGCCCCACCTGCCGTCTGTCCCACAAATCTGGCTGCTCCTTCGCACAGAGCATCCCCCTCCTCCCTTCCCTGTGTGTGCCACCTGAAGAGCTTGGGTCTGCCCACCACAGCACTCCAGTCTCTTGAGCTGTCCCAGTGATGTCCCAACTGTGTAACTGAACTTGATCTTTTTGAAGATAAATGGGTTTGATGTGCCTTAAAATAAATGGGTCGAAACAATAAACTTCCATTTTCATTCCTTTCACATTATTGCAAGATGAAAAAACTTTCAAAATCAAGAATGTTGCAGGTACAAAAAGTACATAAAGTTATAAGAAAGGTAATCCATGACACTTGTTTCTTGATTAAGAGACACTTAAAGCCATAGCTGCTGCGAAGTGTGCAAGCAGTAATGTGAAACAGTCTATCGGGCATGAAGTTTGTAATTTGGATAAGTACCAGTCTTCGTTTTTGCAATTGTTGAACTTGAGTTCAAAGAGTGTGTACCTTGCTCTTGGTTTGGTCGTGTCTCATAGTAATTTTTAAGAGTGTGACTTCACAAGGTATAATGCTGTGTGACTGTTTGCCTAAGCAATGTTTCTGGTGAGGACTGTTTAATACATTAAACAGTCAGGTTCATGGTAGTCATACGGTCTTAACTGAAGTCTCAGAGAGTGGTACCATTTTGTTTTTCATTTAACAATCATTCCATGAACATGAATTCTTATTTTTCAGTTTCTGGAAAACTAAAATTTACAAGTTAATAGTACTTGTAGTAGGGAAGAAATTGAAATTAAAACCATGTTTCCACAAAAATGATTTTACCTGAGAATAAAAGTGAGTTTTTCAGTGTAATTTTTTTTGCTCTGTTGACGGATTAATCAACAACAGAAGAAGAGTCCAAGGATAAGTTTGTGACACTGGTAGTTATAACACATATTTGTTCTTACAGAGCTATGAATATTGTCACAGTAATACTTCCTTCAAAAATGTCTTCATTCACGTAAAAATCATTCTGTACTTGAAAGATAAAGAACATAGCTTAACAGTACAAATTTAATGAATTGACATCTCCTAGAGTGGAAGTAAAAATTTGAAAGATGCACTCCTTCACCTATGAAATCCTGAGTAAATTTGAATCACTCAAAATGCATGAGATACATAGGAAGTAAGAAAACACAGTGCTAGCTGTACAAAGACCAAGAGACAAGATTTTTGGTAACATAATCAGATTCCTCAACTGCAACTGTACATGTCTTATTCCTCAACGGCAGGTAACTGGAACAATTCAGAATGAATATCACTTAAACAAAGATAGGACTGTCCTGGCTCTGTACAGAAATCACTGGTCTCATCCAGACCTTATCGTATTAACTTGTGACCTTAACAGGAGCCAGAGGTGCAAGTGGAAAAAAAAAAAGAAGTTATTAACAGCTTTTCTATGAGCAATACATCTTTTCATGGATTTCTAGACAAGTGGGGACAATTAGCTTGACTCAAATAGACCCTTTACTAGGAAGAAAATGTCTGGGTTGAAGGCTAATTGTGTTTTGCATCTGCCACCTAATAAAATTTTGTATCCCTCAGGGTTTTCATATGACCAAGATTCATCACTTCTCATCATCTTCAATTCTGAATCCCTGGAAGCCCATGCAAGAGCTGACAGTGTGACCTAGGTTCATCTGATAAATCCCTTGAGGAATCAGGAGGGCATTTTGTTTTAGTCAATCAATTTAAGACTGGCTTATATTTTAAAGAGCATGGAGGCGAGGTTTTAGGCTTAACTGGTTTTATTACGGAAGCCACCTTGAGCATTCTGAGAAATATTCTCACTCTTATAACCAAGGGAACAAAATAGAGTCAATGGGAAATTGAATAATATAGTAGATTATTCAGCAAAGCCTTACGGGATGGAAGCTCAATAATGTTAATTTTGGTTCTTTTGTACAAACCTTCACTCATTTGCTACCTGTAAAAAATATATCTAAAAAAATTACCTTTATCTATTAGTATGGTACTTTGCAGAATGGACTTTGAAATGCTATATAAGCAAATCATGTTATTTTAAAGAATAAACTCCAGTGAAGAAGAGTAGTATCCTTGCTCTCTTATGCCTCCTGCATTTTCAACACTCAGAACATGTCTTTTGAACCTAGTCAGCAATGAGCTGAGGCAGGAATTAGCATAGTTTTCACTACTCTTCTTTTGAGATAGAAATGAGAATTCTCACTAACAGGAAAAGAAGTAATGGCTTGTTTTCACTAAATGGGAGATGGCATTTCTGTAAAAACTACGGAAAATTTCTGTTTGAGAAAACACCAATGTAAAACTTGTAGGAAGAAAAAAGACAGTATGGAGCATAGAGATCAATCAGAATTGTTTCCTGTGTAAGATTGATCATGAAGTGATGAAATTTAGCTCAAGTGTATGCTGAAGATTTCATTTAAACTCCTTTGAATGACCAATATCTTTTGTCAGTCATCTGTTTAACCTGATAGCAAGCAAAAATTTGAAGTCATTCTGGTTCAGAAATGCTGCTACAATGAAGACATGGCTATTGCTTCTGTGAAGCAAAAAAAAAAAAGGTGTTTATGTTCCTGCATACTTGGCCTTTACCCAGTTTGTAGATGGCACCTCAAACAAGCTAGTAGAAAGGGAAAGTATCTTTTGAAGGTCAGAACTAGAAATACTGTGTATTTGGGTATTTCTAGTGCTTTTATTACTTTATAAAGTCACAAACATATTTTACAACACTGAGTAATAAATTTTGTGTCTGATTTTTCTCTCATTTGCATGACTGTTGCTTTAGAAAAGCACTGTAATGACTCTCAGAGATCGTTGAAGTGCACAGCATTGACTTCCACTTCCAGTCATTTAAAGGACAAAGCTCAGAGTAATTGCATTTTGTACTCAGTTGCTAAACTAGAAAAGAAAGGGTCACAGACTGGAGAAAGACGATAATTAGAAAAATGGTATAAATCAATCTGAAGTTCCTGTTTTAAAGAACTACAAATCTGATATGGATTCTCCCCTCTAAAAATTTCTTAAAATGTAAAACTTTCCCTATTACTAGAACATTTCAAGTCAGGTACATATACTTCAGGGACATTTTAGGGCATGAGATGAAGAGATAAAAATTATTTTAAAAGATAAAAATTATTTTAAAACATGGTGTTGCTAAGTAGGCTGACTCACTTAAGGCCCTGTTTTCAAGTTTTCTATGACAGTTTAAGTCTTAGTGCAAAATATCAGTATATAACCATAGAAACATGTAATGGTTTGGGTTCGGAGAAATTTTTAAAGATTCTCTAGACCAACTTCCGTGCCATGAGCAAGGACATCTTTCATCACATCATGTTGCTGACAGCCCCATCCTACCTGGCCTTGAACACTTCCAACAAGAGAGCATCCACAACTTCTCTGGGTAACCTGTTCCAGTGTCTTACCGCTCTCATTATATAAAAATTCTTTATAATGTCCAATCAAAATCTGCCCTCTTTCAGTTTAAAACTAATGTCCCATTTTGTGCCACTTGGTAAAAAATCTTTGTCAATCTTTCTGTTGTAGTTCAAAGTGACAGGAACAAAGAACCACATGGTCTCCAACTCACGCCTCAACCCCTCACCCCCCCAATACCACAGTGATGTAGAAGGAGACAATTCAACTAAAAGGCTCAAGGGTTTCAGATTAAGGATAGGAAGGGTAATAATCTACCATTTAAGATAACAGGTAAAGAACCAGAGCGACTTGGGGAGAAAAAAACAGATTTAATTCACCACCACCATTTACGAAGTAGTATGGTGAGAGAAGTATATCAATAAATACAGCTTGATCTTAAATACACTTTGCCTCCACCCCTCACATCTTTCCAGCTACCTCCTCCCCCAATTAGTGCAAGGAGGGCACGGGGTGGGAGGTCATTACTCTGGCCATTACTCATTTTCCATGGCAGCTCCTCTGTGAGGAAGAGGACTCCTCACAGTCTCTCCTTTCTGCCACGTGGTGTCCACCTCACAGAAGGTAATCCTCTTCCTCCTCATGAATCCATCAGGGCCACGGATCGGTTCAGACCTGTCCTCCACTCATGCTCGGTCTCTCTTCCCTCTCACATGGGGCTCTACAGGTACCAACGCATCCTGGACATTCTTGCCACCACCCATTCCCTCAGCAGGCAGTCACCTTCCTGCCGTCTCACCCACCATGGGCTTCAGGGAGAGGTCCTGCTCTGGCAGCCTTATCTCTCTCCTTCCCCACTGGAACTCTCATCTACCTCCTCCTTCTCATGTTTCTTTGTTCTCTTCTCGCCTTCCCCTCGCCTTCCCAGCATAAAAGACAGGACAGCTCAAAGCCAGACAAAACCAAAACATAGAACAGAGGGGTTGGCTCTTAAATACCTTGATGGCAGAGGCACTTATTGGCCTGGCCCTGGCCAGAGGTAGGTTCAACTCCTACCTGGCAGTGGGAGAGGCTCTCAAAGTTTTGCATAAGTCTACCCCTGCTTTTACAAAAAAATCCCACCAGATTTAAAACCCATGACACTTTCTTGCAAGTCCCCTTTATGTATTGAAAGGCTGCAGTAAGATTTCCATGGAGCCTTCTTTTCTCCAGGCTGAACAACCTTAACTCACACAGCCTGTCCTCATAGGAGAGGTGCTCCAGTCATTGATCATTTTTGTGGTCCTCCTCTGGAACTGCTCTAACAGGTCCATGTCTTTCTTGTGCTGGGAACCCCGAAGCTGAATGAAGTACTCCAGGTGCCCCGCTAGAGTAGAGTAGAGGGGCAAAACCACCTCCCTTAACCTGCTGGCCACACTTCTTTTGATGCAGCCCAGGATTTCATTAGCTTTCTGGGCTGCAAGCACATCTCGTTGTCTCATGCCAAATTTTTCATCTCCCAGTATCTCCAAGTCTTTTTGTGCAGGTCTTCTCCAAATCAGTTTATCCCCAGCTCTGTATGGATTTTGAGGTTGCCCTGACCCAAGTACAGAACCTTCCACTTGGCTTGCTGAATCTCATGAGATTTGCATCCACTCACTCCTCAAGCTTATCAAGATCCCTCTGGATGGCACCCCTTTGCTCAAGATCAGTTGCACCAATCAGCTCGTTGTCATCTGCAGACTTGCTGAGAGTACCCAGTATGGTCCCTTGAAGGACATCACTAGGTACTGGTTTCCTCTGGGACACTGAGCCATTGACTGTAAGTTGGATATGGTCGTCCAGCTGATTACTTATCCATCTCAAAGTCTACCCATCAAGTCTGTATGTCTCCAGCTTACAGATAATAATATTGAGGGGAACGCTATCAAAAGGCCTTACAGAATTCCAGACAGGTGACTGCAGTTGCTATTTCTTTGCCCACTGACGCAGCCACTCCATCGTAGAAGGTCACTGGATTAGTCAAGCACTATTTATCCTTGGTGAAGCCATGCTTGACTGTCTCTGATCCCTTCCCTGTCTTCCATATGCGTGACATAATTTCCAGGAGGTTCTGTTCCATATTTTACCAGGCACAGAGGTGAGGTTGAGAGGTCAGTAGCTCCCAGGGTTCTCTTTATTACTCTTTTAAAAAATGGATACAGTGTTTCCTTTTTTCTAGTCACTGGGAACTTCACCTGATTGTCATGACTTTTCAATATGATGGATAGTGATTTGACGATTACATCAGCCAGTTCCCTCAGCATCCTGGGAAATATCTCATTGGGTACCACTGACTTAGGTATGTTTACATTCTTCAGGTGGTTTTGAACGTGATCTGCTTTTATGGTGAGTTGTTGGGTAGCCTGTAGTAAAAAAACGGAAAGTTTCCTTTGTTGGCTTGGCCTCTGATTTTTACCCATAAGCTCTCAATCTTTTCATCACTGTTTTTCAAAGTCAGCTCTGTGCAATCAATCAATTTTTTTTTTTTTTTTTTTTTTTTTGCACAGAGGGAAACCACGGAGCCCCACCTCCTTCCTGTCTGTCCCTTCTAGCATGTTTTTAACCACTGCTTGCAACACTGCAGTTGCATGTTTTGTTCCACCAAGTACCAGTAATAGCAGTTAGATCACAGCTTTCTAGCTGCACAGTGATTTCCAACTTATCCTGTTTGTTTCCAGTGCTACAGTATACAGGCACTTCATCTAGGTTATCTATCATGTCACCTTTTTAGAGGAAGAAACAAGAATTCCTTTGGGGTATTTCACAGGTGTTTCCCTTTTGGTTCCTCATATATCAGCAACCTCTGGCTCCTTCTGCTCAAAACACCATCCCCTTCCCCAAGTAGGTCTAGTCTGGATATCCTGTTGGCGAAGACGTCCCTTTTAGTCTCCAATCAACTGCCATCAGGCCTCAGTAACGAATCTCCAATTACTAATGCATAACATAGTTTTTTTTTGATGGCACTGGTTTTAGTACAGGGAGGTGGTTGGATCAGCTTTACATTTCTGACTTCGCCTGGATGTTGTCCATTATTTGCCTCATGGTTTAAACTGGCCATGGGCACTGCCAGTACTGGTCAACTTTCTCCCCCCCCTTCTGAGTACCTGACACACCAGATATTTTCCCCTAAACTTAGCTATTCCTACTTTCTTCCTTGTCATCACAACCGTGTTCTATTTGTGTTCAGTTGTGTGCATGTTCGGCTTATAGCAGAATATTTGACTGAAAAGATTATAAAACAGAGATATCATTTCCTCTTGTACCTGTCTTATGACTTCTGCTGTTGGCTCACCCACAACAAATAAAATAGCCCTCCCTGTAACAAGACTGTGCAGTAACTCTGTCTCAGACACGACTACCTGTAGTGGGTAGTAGGTAGGTTTGTCTGCGATGCAGTCCCATCAACTGTTTCTGCATCCAGAAATTTGCGGATACACAGCTTTCCTGAAGTTTTTATGTCGTTTTGTTGTGTTTTTTTTTTTTTTTTTTTTTTTTAAAAAAAACCACCATAGTATTTATTAGAGATGTCATTTTGAATCAAAATTTCTTCTTCTCGGGAAGAAATACTCTGAAATTTGTCCTGAGGAAAAATAAGATAAACTTTTAAATACTTAAATTTCATACTGAGTAGATATTGTCGTCTAGAAAATTCCACTGTAGAAATTTTGGAGAAGAAATTCTGATGAATGTATTAGAAAGACATTGGAAAAAAAGCTAAGTGTGCATCTCAACAATATGGTATCACAGAATTGCAGAACTGCAGAATCACAGAATGGTTGAGGTTGAAAGGGAATTCCAAGGGCATCTGGTCTAGCCACTTTGTTCAATCAAAGCTGTCTACAGCCAGTTGCCTGGGACCATGTCTGAATACAACAGTGTACCTGTATCCTCTCTACAATCAAAAAAAAATCTGAGAAACACAAATATTCAGAATTTTATTGCCTAATTAGCAAATCCCATTGATCCTTACAGTCCATAAAATTATAAATTCACAATTGCATGCAACCACATAGAATTTATCTTAAGAAACAAACAGACAGGTGTCTATATTTCTAGAAATAGCAAGTATATAACACAAGTGGTATTTCATATTTTTAAAAATATTTTCCTATATTATTTACCAGATTAAATTAATTCAGCTTTCCACTGTTGTTCATCATAATTGTTCTGGATGGTGTTTTTCATGGACTTTTATATGTAGTTATCTGTTTCAGGCTTCAATCTGTAATTTCAACTGTCTGTCCCACATACAATTTGCTCAACTAGCTTTGTTTTACAGTTATTGAAAGAGAAATAAGGTTAAGCTTATTTTTCTTTCATGATACTACAAGGTAAATTCTTGTTTAATTGCTTATCGTATCATTATTATATGAATAATTAGGTTATATCAAATTTTTGATTTAGTGTTCAGATAGACAAACGGAGTCACCTGGTAGTTTGTTTTAGAGTTTTATACTTCATTTTAATCTTTGAAATAACCACTGCTTACAACCCAGTTTGTAATCCTCAGACAAAAATGGACCTAAGTCCTGATGAACATACACATCTCGCAAAACACATAGAAAATGCAACATTTTTAAACCTTTTTAATTACCAGAACTGTCTTCCCTAGTAGTTATTCGTATTTGATGAGGAACAGTCATTATTCAACCACTACTGAGACATGATTTTCACATCTCTGTTCAGTAAAAATTTAAAGAAAGGCTTTCCCAAAGAAGGGCAAGCGAAGCTGTTCTGCATGCACTGATAACTCTGTCAAATGATAAATGTTTAAAAAGTCCCTCACAATCACCATAGCAAGCACTGGTTATAGTATATAGTGTCTGGTTGCAACGTAAAACATGTTAGTTTAGACTTCCTTAGAAAAAGACAGACTTGCAGACATTGTATTTATCTCCTGACCTACTAATAAGGGTATGCCAGACTTCTGGGTGCAAAAGAGGAGACAAACTGCATTTCTGCAGCACTCTGCCTAGGCTTATTATTTCTAACAGCAGGGCTAATTAACCCAGGTGCAGTACCACACAGCAATGGATGTTCTGCTTTGGGAGTTATCATCTGCTCTAGTATTTGCATGGTACAACTTGATCTGAAGAAACAGGTCTCTCAGAATTAACTGGACGTCTTTAGGATGGTGAGCTTTGTAGTTAATGCAGACATTCACCTTAAACATGCTGATGCCATTGTATCATCTCTTCTTTTTCACTGGGAAGGTACTGTAAAATTTTTTTTTCTGGAGGATATCTTTTTATCACATTCCAGGCCCCAGCAATTTAGTGCTCAGGGCACATTCCCAGGTTAAAAATATATTTTGACTAATGTGTCTTGGACACAAACCTTGAGTCCAAGAAGAAAGTGTACAAAAAAAGAAATATTTTCCTACTAACTCTCTAGGACTCCACACTAAACTAGTGTAAGAAATGTCACTGTCTTATGAATAAAAACTCTGATTTTGTGTTCCATAAAATACAGGTTTTTTCTTTGCTTTTGTACTAAATCAAAATTTGATGATTTTATATCACTTTTGCAACTGACTCTATCCACTGTGTTTTTCAACTGTCCTTTCTCTTTTTATTTATCTTCATATCACGTTTTAGTTGGTTGGTTAGTTAGTTATTACCGTGTATTAGTTCTTATGTTATTTTTACAATATTAATTAGTTCTTCACTCTTTCTAAATAAAAGGAACTATAGAAGAAAGTAAAAGTAGCTATAATGTTAGTGCATATATATTCTAATAACATTGTTTGCATATGAAATAATGACAATGAATCACTTCAACTATATCTTACAATAAATATTGGTGTGAATTAAGAATGAGCAGGTCTTTAGAAATCATCATTCTCGTAGACTCATGTATAAGCTGAATTGGCATGTTTGGGAACCCTGAAATCAGCTGATGTAAGACATCAGATATTATGCTCTTGGCTTTGTTGACCCAGCATACTTTAGACATTATCTTTTTCTTAGATTCTCGAATATACAATGCTAATTTTTTCAGAAATTATAATATTATCATACTACCTAACTGCACTCAGATTCAGTAATTTGAAAGTGTAAACATCCAGACATTTGCATGTCAAGTTAACTGTGAAAACAAAACTGCATATGTGAAGGGAGGTTTTATAAATCTGTCTTTCTCTGTAAGAAAGTTAAATATGGAGTTTGTTTCCACTCTCTTTTGAAATCTACAGCCACGTCACTGCTAAAAACCTAGAGACTTCTTATAGGTTAAAAACACAGACTTAATCAACAAGCTGATGGAATATCTTAATTTCTTTTCATTAAAACATGAGCTACGCACTTCATTTGATACCTTATTTCACTGGCTAGGATGGCACTATCCTTTAGCAGGAAAAGGAAAACAAATAGTTGTGATTTCTATTTGCATCACAGATTCAACTGCCAGATATCAATTTTTTTTTCCTACTTACAGGGCTGTGCTAAGTAGCAGTTTACTTAAGAGCTGTCCATCAGTTCTACTTCTGTGATTCCTGTATTTCAAAAGCCAACTTATTTTCTCTGGCAAACATGCCTAGCTAGGTAAGTAAAGTTAGTAAATGTCATTTTCCCTCTTATACTAGCCAAATATTGATATGTATGTTTGCTAGCATTTTTTTTTTTTCTAGCAGCAGAGATTTAGTCTATTTAACACATATAAAATTATACTAAATGTCCAATCCAACACCAACACTTCAAATCTCTTCTTAAAGAAGTAAAGGACAAATATTTTTATGACTGATTGTAGATTGCAAATAATACTGACGTTTGAAAACTTGTATTTGAAAAGTCAGCTAAGTTAGTAAAACTTACAAAAAATGAAAATAAAGACAAATAAAGGTGCAGATTTTTGCAAAATGGGTTCAAAATAAATACCTAGAAAATATTTGCCCTACGTTATGGTAAAACATAAATAATCTGGCAATGATATAGATGATTTGATGACACTAGTAAAATCCATTTTTTTTTGCAGCCTGACTTTATTCATTTAAAATGCTTGTCAAAGCTTCCTGTAAACATAAGTGAAACAATAAGGGAAGAAAATACTCTGCTGTTGCAAAACTGAATACATTTGTGTTCAGTAAAGTAAAACCTACCTCTGTTGTTATTTAATGCATTAGCGGAGCTTTATATAGCATAGCACATTTATTATTAGAGAAGTTGATTTTATATCTAAGGCTTGAATCATAAAAAGTTTTGCATCAGTTGTTACCATTTACTGTTTCTTGAGGTACATTACTTTTCAAAAGGTTTAATCAGTCCTTTACTAAGGGTGCAAATACCCATGAATCTATCTGTCAAAATGTGACTGGAAAGGGAAAATATGTTACTGTTTCATCTAAAGTGGTTTAATCTCTTTAACATGTATGTGTGTATATATCAATCATAGAATCATAGAATCAAAGAATCATAGAGCTATAGAATCCTAGAATCATAGAATGTGTTGGGCTGGAAGGGATCCTTAAAAATTATCTATTCCAACACCTTTGCAGTAAGCAGGGACATCTTTAATTAGATCAGGTTCCTCAGAGCCCCATCAAGCCTGACCTTGAGCACTTCCAGGGATGGGGCCTCCATTACCTCTCTGGGCAACCTGTTCCAGTATTTCACCACCCTCATAGTAAGGAACTTCATGATATCTAGACTAATTCTATTCTACTCTAGAACCATTGCCCCTTGTCCTGTCACTACACACTCTTGTAAACAGCCCCTCCCTAGAATACAATCCCTCCCCACGTATATGTGTGCATGTGTATGAACACTCACTGAGGGCAGTCATAAATCATTATATAAGGAAATAACAAAGTGCCATCTATAGTGAAGTTTAAGTAATTTGTACATGATAGGATCTATCCTGTGAGGTATGAGACATGACTGATAGAGCAAGGATATTTAAAACTTTATGTATACACATCACTCATCACAGTTTCTAAAACCTAGCTTTATTTCAGGATTGTTATAGACTTTACAACAAATAGCTGAGGACAAATGATTTCTGCACCAAAATTTGTGTTGGAACCACCTACAACCAGACGACGTTTCATCTCCAGCTGTTCTGGAACACCAGGAACAGGTCAGCCCTTATACGGTACAGAGGTAAGGTGGAAGAAAGGGTCATTAGAAATCAGATTGAAGTGACTTTTCCTCTTTTTACCCCCACCTGTCCAGTCAGTCTTGTGTTAAAAAGTTTTCCATTACTCATGAGTGGACTTAAACACCAAAGGAAAAATCTTAGTCAAAACCAGACAGACACCGAGGCTTAACTATTTCTCAGCTGTTTATCTAGAAAATAAGTGATAGCATGGTCACTAACACTGTGTTGCATGGCCAGGATGTGTGAGATGACTAGGAGAATCTTGCCACAGATGGTACTGCCTTCAGATGACTGTGCATGAGTTTCTATGCAACTAGACTTAATCACATGCATGAAGCTGCTTTAAACTTTAGATGCCAACAGTTCAGGAAAAATTACAAATGAATGCTGAATTTCAACCATTTTTCAAAAGCACATCTATATTAGCTATATATAATAAAACACAATAAAATTATCATTAAAACTTCTCCCTAAGATAATGTTGAAAAGACAACACTGTGTGTTTTCTCTGGATGTTTATATTTATGAATGAATCAGTTAGGGTCCAGAGCAAGGTTTTTCTTTTCAGTTATCTTTCTAGTGGGTAGTATTATCTTTATAAAGTTAGTTTGTTATCCAAGTAACTTACTGCATGCTCATGATCTTAGTGCTTAGTGCTTAGATCAAGGTTTAGTTCATACTCATGATTTCTCTTCTTTTTTTTCCTTTTTTCACCTCTGCATGTTCCCTCTTTATCATCTGATGATGGATCTACTGAGATTTTATTGATGAATCAGCAACTTCAGTCTTCATTTACTTATTGATATTTATAACATAGACAAAATCACTTTTGTTAAACTGCTTTACACTAGAAGCGATCCCTAACTCCTCTTTTAGTTAGCAAAGTTTCCATAAGTGCAGTTTTGAGTTCAGAGAACAGCAAAACATTCCCTAGTGACGGAAAGAGACCATGCTGTTAAAATAACAAGTTAACAAATCATCCTCAAATTCACGAAATTAAACATTTCACCCCAAAAATGCAATCCACACAACTCATTGGAGACTCATTTATATGAACCTGGCAAACTATTTATGACAAAACACCTTTTACTCTTAGGTGTCTATTGAAAAAGTAGTATTTTACTCCCTCTCCCCCTCCATCCACCTTGAGCCAATTTTCAGTAATTCAAGTGGAAAATTTCTGATCTGAACATATGGGAAAAGTGAATTATTTTCATGCTTAAATAACTCAAAAAACTCTTGAATCTTTCCTTAAGCAGAGTTCAATCAAGAGAAAATCCACTCCAAGAAAGTCAGAAGCAAATGAAAAAAAACACCAAAGCCAAAAACCACCATCGTCTTGTGTTGCGGGTTAAGGCTGGGCCAGCCACTAATATGGACAGATACTCTCTAACACTGTCTTCCCTCCCCAAACGGGAAGGAAAAGCGAATGAGGCAGAGAGACTTATGGGTTAGAGAAGAAAAACTAGAACAGCTTTAATAAAGCAATAACAGAAATAATAGTGAAATGATAAAAGTAAAGAACTATATGCAACTACAGATATTAGCCTGATATCAAACTCGACTCCCTTTCCTGATATCAATCACCACTGGTGCTGCAGAGCAGGAGGCACTGGGGAAGCCCCAGGCTCAGCGGCAGCGGGAGCTGGATACAGGGAGCTGGATTCGGGAACTCAGGATCCGGATCAAAAGCAGGAGGTCAGATGGAGTCCTCTCTGGACACCGGCCATTGAGGAAACAGGTCTAAACTGTCATGATCACTCAGTTTATACTGAATATGGTGTATATGCGATGGAATACTCTCGTTGGTCACCTGTCCTGTCTATTACTCCCCAAAGGTGCAACCTTTTACTTCCTTGTGACCCCTCTTACTCCCCAGCACCCCCAGTGTGGCACACAAGAGCCAGCAGTGGCCTTGGTCACTACAGGAATAAGTATCAGCAAGAGCCTTTCTGCATCCCAGTCCCAGGCAGTGACTGCAAACATCAGGTGTTCTCACTGCCAGTAGCACACACTGTCTGCGAAAACATGCTGCTGACTTCAGAAAGTGCAGCCTTTTAGAAAAGACTAAACTGGAAAGTAAAAATCACTAAACAGGATTGGGGTTTTTAGCTAAAACCAGGACAACTTGACAGAAGATACAAATCAGTACAGTTTAGTTCTTACAGCAAACATTTTACCTAGGTGATAAAATACTTGGCCTTATGAAATTCGGCAGCAGAACTTCCATTTACTCTGGTGGGGTAAAAACTTTGTTGACCTTTCCTTTTGTAAGCCCTCTGTACAAACTATCAACGAAAATCTTTCTATATTTCTAAAAATAAACCAAGTAGTTTTGCCTCCTATTTTGTAGATGGGAAAACACAGAAAAATTAAGAGCTTCAACACAGTGACAAATTAGCCATTGGGTAGCACTGTGCCAAGGACTTAACTTGAGCCCTGAGAACAGCAATCTCATCCCTGTGCTGGTGTGGACCTCATCAGTGCTGATGCACCAGGGCCAGATGGCTGTGATGCACCAACACGGGTTAAGGTCGTATGTTACTAATACTGAACTGGTTGCAGGATCACTAGCTGCATTTTGCTCACCCAGTGATACGCTGATCACTGATCACAGAAACATTCCACAGAAAAACTGACACTTCATCCTACAGCAGTCAGGACAGTCCCTGTTTCTCATTACACGGAATCATTTCTCTAAAACTAACTTAATCATGAACTAACATTTCATGAGGTTTTACCTTTGTTTTTTTCAACTTGGATGAAGCTGTGTTGTGAATAAAAAAGTACCTGTTAATGGGAATAGAAGCATGGAAGTGAAAATTACTTCTGAGGTAAAGTCATATTCAATTCTTTAACTGAATGTATCAGAACATGGTAATTACTGGTTCTAAATGTTAAAACACTTGATACATTAAAGCACAACTTCAGTAACAACTGTTTTCTAAGCACTTGTGGAAATGACTTCTGTCTTATACTTGACTTACAGAAGTCCAAAAAAAATTGTATTGATTTTGTTTTAAACTTACTTCCTGACAGTTGAATGAACGTTCATTACTGTTTATGCTAGGACGTGGTGGGTTGACCTTGGCTGGCTGCCAGATGCCCATCAAGCCAGTCTATCACTTCCCACCTTCAGAGAGGAAAATGTGACAATACGCTTATGGCTAAAGATGAAGATAGGGAGTTCATGTACAAATTACTGTGATGGGGAAAAAGATGCAATTTAGGGAAATTAATTTAATTATTGGCAACTAATTGTAACAGTGAAGGACACTGAGAAATAAGAACAAAACTACCTTCTCCTTACCTGTCCCTTCTTCCCAAGATCAACTTCAGTGCTTACTCTTGTACTCTCTATTCCCAAGGGAAAAGTTGTAGTCAGTTCACAGCCCTTCACCTCTGTCTCTCCTTCCTCCTCATGCTTTTCCTTTGCTTTGGCATGGAGTCCCACTCATGAAGCTCTCACTTCACCAACTTGACCAACGTTGTTTTTTTCCAGAGGGTGCAGTTCTTCGGGAAGTAAGCGTTTCAGTGGAGGTCCACAACAGAGTTAGAGGTCCAGCCAGAAAACCTGCACCTGTGTGTGCTCTTCTCCACTGGCTGCAGGTCCATCCAAGCGCCTGCTCCTGTACGTGCCCTTCACAGGTTGCAACCTTTTTCAGGGAATATCTTCACCATGGGGTGAAGGGTAATCTCTGTTCTGGTGCTTGGAGCATGTCCTCCCTCTCCATCTTTGCTGACCTTGATGTCTGCAAGGCTGCTGTGCAACACTTTTTACCCATAATTATGTTATCATAGAGATGTTACCAATGTCATTGATTGACTCAGCTTTCACCAACACTGGGTCCGTCTTGAAGCAGCTAAAACTGGCCCTGTCCATCTTGGGGGCAATTTCTGGTATCTTTTTACAGACTCTTCTTTACAGCTCCCTTCCACTAGCAAGACTTCACCACAGGAACTCAATATATAAGAGAAAGAATAATTGTTTCTTATTCAGTGTCTCCATCAGGTTCGTGATTTTGTAGACATGTAGAATACTTTTCTTTCCTACCTGCTTTTTTTTTTTTTTCCCCTGAGGTAAAAGATTCCTGGCTAATTACTGTCTCTTTGCATGGACACGTATTTTCCTTTAAGAATACTTTTCACTATTTTCTGATTTCCTAGTCCTGGTGGTTTCTTTTTTAGATGGAATGACCGGAAACATATGTTATATTTTAAATGTGAATGTATAGAGTAGCAGGGTGATAGTGATTTATCCTCAGTTCTCTGCTGTACACTAGTATTTTGTACAACATTTTACGTTTTTTTTTAGGGCTTGAATTGACCATTTCAGATATCTATTTTTCTATTCTGAGTAGTAGAAAGGCATCATTCGAGGGGCATAGAGATCATGGGGAGCTGGAATTGTTGAGTCTGGAGAAGGGGAGGCTGAGAGGAGACCTCAATGCTCTCTACAACTACCTGAAAAGAGATTGTAGTGAGGAGGGTGTTGGTCTCTTCTCCCAAGTTACTAGTGATAGGACAAGAGGTAATGACCTCGGGTTGCACCAGGGGAGATTTAGATTAGATATTATGAAAAAATTCTTTGCTGAAAGAGTGGTGAGGCACTGAAACAGGCTGCCCAGGGAAATGGTGGAGTCACCAACCCTGGAGCTGTTCAAAAACCATGTAGATATGGCACTTCAGGACATGGTTTAGTGGTCATGGTAGTGTTGGGTAGACAGTTGGACTAGTTGGGCTTAGGAGAAATAGAGCTTCATCTTCTCCTTCATTGCCACAGAATGCATGCAACTCATACCTAAGCATGAGCTCTCTGTCCAAATTCCAAAACTTGTACCAAGGCATGAATTTTTTTCTAAACAGTTTGATTGAGGGACAAGTTGATAATCTGTAGGAAAAAAACTTCATAAATATACAAAAATTACCAGTCACCACAAAAGAATCAGATCAACATCAGCTGTCAGTCATCCAGATGTATTTCATTCTTGGCTGCACATAAGGATAAGGTCTACAAGTTATTTCTGTCACATTTATCTTTGGTTCTCAAGCTACAAAACTGGAATGTTAATACTTAGCATTATGGGATGAAGCTATTGATCATTATAAGACTTTCACATGTTATCAAGTTAGTGGCCATTTATGTGTTTAAGAGGATAACAGAAGGATAGTGTGTAATGCACAGCATACGTAACATTTTGTATAAAATGACATTCAGTGATAAATCTGTTTTAACACATGCAATCACTGTTACTGTGTGCACGTTAGGTGGTTGTGCGCACACAACTAGATATACATTTTCACAAAAAACCTTGAGCCTTATAGTAACAAAGAAGCCCTTGATTCTTCCTGGATAACAGTAAAGTAAATATGTGTATCCTTTAAGAAAAAAATGCGAAGGATTTAGATCCCGATAAATCATGCATAAACAAGAATTTTCATTTTAGTTTTTAATGAATGCAATAGTAATAGGGCCAGAACACAAACCTCCACTCATGTTACCCATATTAATTATAAAACACATGACAGCAAGAAAATCCTTTACAGTTTGTTGAACTCCCCAAAACAGCTTTCTTTCAAACTATAACAATGCAGTGTACAAGTACTTTTTAGTGCCTTGACATTTGTGTGAAGTACTGGAATAATCATTTAAATGATACTAAATGTATTCGTATGCCTGTTTGGGGCTGAAATATTTTTAGCCTTAAAAAATTCAAATGTACCAAACTTTCATGTGGAAGGCCAACTATGTAGAGGAATAAATAAAGTTCTTTGTAAATTTTTTATCTCAGTTAGGTAATCTGTTTATTTTTCTGTTCAGACATCTGGATTTTCAGAACAGCTGGCCAATATTACAAATTAAAGTCCAGTAGTAAAACAACAGCCCTTCCAAGTTAGCAGCATTAGAGGAAGGAATGCATCAGGGTGATCCACACCATCAAATTGATTTATTAGTACAGCTGGTAAAAAAGGCCCAGCCAAAGCCCTGTATTCAACTTTGTTGTTTATTTATGTCACTGCTAGACCCTCAGCTATTTCAGGAAACTGGCTGGAGAAGCTCTGCCAAAATTTTTTAATAGTTTTTCTGAAGATAAACTTCAAGGATCACCATAAAATAGTGGAGAAAAATCCCAATATAAAAACGAACATGCCATAGTAAGTTGTCCCAAGACATACACCTATATTTGTTTTTTTGTTATTGATGTTGTCTGTGTGGTATTTCATGATACTGCAAATAATTTGGAATTCTGCAATAACTGTGTTGAAGCCCTCACTTTATTCCAAGCATGTGCTTCTCTTCCTATATATTCATATATATACGAATAGCTCTAATTACTTCAGTAAGAGTATATTCAAATATTTAAAGTGTAATTGTGACCCCAAAAGTCACCTTATAGGGGATTGCTACAAATGCACTTTTGTTTTAAATGCACAGAAAGCCTATCAAGCAGTATTTACGTGTACTAAAAAAAAGATTTTAATTACTAGAAGTAATTTGGTTGTTAACTAAACTGTTTGGTTGTTTTTTTATGAATTTTTCAATCTTTATAACATTTCTCAGTTTTATGTGTTTTTATGTATATCTCTGTTCTTAGTAAACATATTAATTTGTGTTACTGATATTGTCATTCTATTTAAGTTGGAGGAAAAAAAAGTAATTTAACTGAATTGCTTCGTGAATAATTTCTGATTTATATTTATTTATTTTAAGGTTTCTGATTTATATGTATGTGTATATATTTCAACATTCTTTCCTTTTTCGTTTCCATTTTTACTGACTGACACAGAGATGCCATGACCCTCATTCATTCACAAAACATTTATTTCATATCTTACGGTATTTTCAATAACATATGAAGATTAAGAAGAGGCTGACTCAGTAGAGCCTTTGATTATATACTCAGTTTCAATAGGTTTATAACATACAGATAATTCCCTTAGGTCCTCTTGATTTTAACCTACATACCTGATTACCTGATAAGTCAGGACCTAATTTAATATTGGATTTCTGAAGTGATATGACAAAGTCAAAAGACAATATCTTAACTATTTCTTCTTGTGAGAGGGTAATTACTAAAATGAGGAACAGAAATAGCCTTTTTACTTTTCAAAAATAGGACTAATATCTATTTCAAATATAACCATGTATTACTGCTGGTAGAGAAAAACTACAATTTTTCATAATGGAAATAATGCCATGTATTTATTGATATTTTTAAGGTAGTTGCAAAGGTGAACGTGCTTATGTGAAAGTCTCTGGTATTTTATGATGAAATATGTTTCCTGAAAAATACACAGCAGAAAGAATCTTGCCTGTGTTTCACAGTCTCAACTAGATTCACCCCTCTACTACACAGAAAAAGAAACATATTGCTGCTACTCTGTGTCAATATATGACAAAATGGCAAGAGTCAATCTAAATTTTAGTTCTTTCCTGTCAAAGGAAGGCCATAGTCTTTTTTCTCCTGTAAGGCTCATTGTTTTTCAAAAGGAACTGGCATGAGAGTCTGGATAATAAGCATAAAGACTGCATACATATCACTTTTGCAGCTAAGTCCCTGATACTGGAGGAGAAAGTGTCAAGTTAAATGATTTAGCCAAACAGTAGCATCCAAAAATAAATTGTATATTGGATTGACATGTGTAGTGTGACAGCCTTAACCAGTACATCATGTTTCTGGTTACCAGAAGTCAGGTGTGAAATCTTATAACATCCTTACCAAAGATTGTTTATTTATTTTTAGATGGGTAAATGTGCCATCAGTCAATGGAGTCAAGCTTTTAAATGGGGTTTGGTTTTAGCGTGATAGAGAGAACAAGTTTGTTCAGTGCCCTCAGTGGTCACACATCTAACATAATGCATGCAAGTTAAGCCTATCTGGAGAGCCAAGTGTACCTCAAGAGCCAAGAAACAAGTACATTGTCTTCAGTAATTGTTGGGACTCTGAGAGACTTTAAAGAAATCAGGAAAAGCAGATTAGAGTAGTAGTATTACCTTGTCCTGCTCAAAATTCTTATCTAACACTGTGCCAAAAACTACACAAAAAAATAATGGTGAAAGGAACCTTAATAACTCATCAATAGGTAGCTAAAATAATGAGACAAAATACATTGGTTAAGAAAATATTGGCTATACTATTGTGTTAGTGACATCCTTTTTAATATGCTTGATTATATCTAATACCAAAAGTATTCTTTATCCAATATTTGTTTACCAAAAAAAATCTTTTATTTGACAGTTTATTTTAAAGAAAAGGTTTGGTCACATTCCACTCAATAAGAGCAGTGACTGCAGATATTTACTGCAGGGAAACAATAGTATAGTTAATTTTAGACAAACAGGAATAAAAAAAATAATAGTTGAATGTGAACACAAATTTGTGTCATATAATCCCTTTTATTAAAAATGTTTGTGTCCTGGGTTTAGCTAAAAACCCAGTCCTGTTTAGTGATTTTTACTTTTCAGTTTAGTGTCTTCTAAAAGGCTGCACGTTCTGAAGTCAGCAGCATGTTTTTGCAGACAGTGTGTGCTACTGGCAGTGATAACACCTGATGTTTACAGTTACTGCCTGGGACTGGGATGCAGAAAGGCTCTTGCTTATACCTATTCCTATAGTGACCAAGGCCACTGCTGGCTCTTGTGTGCCACGCTGGGGGTGCTGGGTAGTAAGAGGGGGGCACAAGGAAGTAAAAGGTGGCACCTCCGGGGGGTAACAGACAGGACAGGTGACCAACGAGAGTATTCCATCCCATATACGTCATATTTAGTATAAATTGAGTGATCACGAGAGTTTCGTCCCTTTTCGGCCCTTTTTTTCCCCTTTTTGCCCTTTTCGGCCTTTTCGCCCTTCCTTTTCTGCAATGGCCGGTGTCCAGAGAGGACTCCATCTGACCTCCTGATTTTGATCCGGATCCTGAGTTCCCGAATCCAGCTCCCTGTATCCAGCTCCCGCCGCCACTGAGCCTGGGGTTTCCCCAGTGCCTCCTGCTCTGCAGCACCAGTGGTGATTTCTATCGGGGGAGGGAGTCGGGTTTGATATCGGGCTACTATCTATAGTTGTATATAATTCTTTACTTTTATCTCTTTACCATTATTCCTATTACTTTCATTAAAGCTGTTCTAGTTCGGTTTTTTTTCTCCTCTCACACGTAAGTCTCTCTGCCTCATTCCCTTCTCTCTTCCCGTTTAGGGGGGGAAGAGGGGGTTAGAGAGCGTCTGTCCGCGTTAGTGGCCGGCCCAGCCCTAACCCGCGACAGTTTGAGACATAACTATGCTAACATAATCAATCTTCCTGCTATAAGTACTTTCCCTACCGATTAGGTATAGATATCCAAACAAGCTGAGGTTCTGATCCTGTTCTCTGTCAGGTTCCACGATTGTAACAAGACCCAATTTCATCAACACTTCTTAGAAACAAACTACCTGAAGATTATGTATTTTTAAAAATTCATCTTTTTGGCCATCTGGGTAGGAAAGAAAAGAGGACTGAAGTTCATACATGGTAATATTGAACTAATTACTGATATTGAATAAAGTTATGAATGTTAATAATCGCTTAGCATGTTAAACTTTTCCTCAGTAAACAGAAAAAAAACGAACAGATCTCAAATTATTTTGCTTGACGTGCATAATAAACCCATCTCAAGAACTGTAACTACAGGTTATTTGGATAGTAGTTTGTGTACTACAAATCACAAATCTGTCCTGCTACCAAAACTTATTTGGGGGAATGAAGAGATCTGAGTGGTCAAGAGATGAGCCCTCTGGGCTTAATGACTCTATTTCCAAATCAATTCACTTGTTGACATACATGATGTAAGTCATACAGATTTCATATGGGGTTTCTTTCATCCAGAGTTCTTGTCTACAGATTCTCTCTGTCTTTGTGCCTTTGCAACACTTGGTAGTTCTATGACATGTATAGAATATATTCCTATAATATGTATTTTTTATATTTATATATTTTTGTATATAATATGTAATTCCTATAATATATAAAAACTTTTAAAGCAGCTTCAAAGCATATTTCAAAAGTTTATGCTGTTGTTACCACACATCTGAACAAGCAGTTCGTGTTTATTTTTGGAACAGCTGGACACGTGCTCATGCTCATGTCCATGTGAGGGGATCTTTTTAGAGACACATGCATAAAATTCTCATTTTCGTGCTTTAACTAGTACTTCTTATTAAACAATAACTCTTGTCATGTTACTCCCGTGGAGCTTTTGCAAGAGTTCAGTTCAGAGGAAACATGACAAAGTATGAGGAGAGCAGTAGTACTTCCAAGAAACTTAGCTTAAACGTTTGTAGATTCCATTAAACACATCAGTAACCCTTCTAATGGATCTATCACATTCATTCTGCATTACGCACACTGTTCAGTTACGTGTTTTACACACTTCAATTTCAGTTCATTGATGATACTTTTAGTCACAATTATTCCTTATGTCCTCAGTGTAATTAAAGATAGAAATAGCTGCCTCATTCACTATTGTAAATTTTTAGTTTTCTCTCAATAAGGAAAAACTGAGAGAGATAGGACTAGGCAAGCCAGAGAGCAGAAGTCACAGAAAGGAATCTCATCAAAGTATATAGCTACCTTTAAGCACAGTGCAAAGAAGACAGAGACAATGGTGCCCAGTTCAAGAAGTGATGGGCACAAAGCGAAGCATGGGAGATCTCCTGATGCTTTTTTTTTTAACTGTGAGGGTGATTTAGCGTCCAATGTGGTGGTGTACTGTGTTCTTGTAGATCATTAAAAGCTGAGTATGACCCTGATCAGCCTTGCTCTACGTGAGCCTGCTTGAGCAAGAGAATTAGATCAGATGGCCTCCATGGGTGCCTTCCAATCTCAACCGTTCTACCATTCTATCGTTTTGCCATTTAAGAACTTTTTTAACAAACACTTGAAATACTCCCTTTGTCAAATCATCTTGTCACCCACTTCCTTTATCCAGGAGTGTGCACTGTATATTTCGCGATGCATCTGATTGCTTTTCTTGAGGTCACATGCATTCTTCTCTATCCCTATCTTTGTGAGGAAGGATTCTTCTTTCTCTCAGCCCCTTTAACTGAATACGCATCATTTTAGTGCAATATTTTTGCATTTTTCTTTTTATTTTACTTTCACGACCTTTACACCAATTATTTTCTTTTCTAAATCTCAAATTGGATCACGTTTTCTGAAGTCCGAAAATTTATATCTTCATCATTTCTTCGTTTTCCTTTGTCCTCAATACAACTGCTTCCTGCCTGAATGTCTTTCTACATTATTGTTCTAAGTTTTTTTATCTTTTGCACATCCCTCTCTCAAAAGAAACTGTATACTTCCTTCTCTGTATTTAATTCATTGTCGACTCGCACTTCTGTTATTACCCACTTCTATCGCACTTCTGTTGTATGCTGAAAACTTTGAAATAATGCATCTATATTAGTGCCTTTTGTTTGACTCAGTCCTGGAGAAGTAGAGTATTACCTATTGCAATTTCAGTGTATTAAAAGAGAGGTCAGTAACTTTTATTTTTCCATTTTTTTTCCTTTTTCTTTTTTTTTTCTTTTCTCTGCCTTTGGTTGTTATTTGCATAGTTATTGTTAGAGAACTAGAAACTGGGAATGCAGAGCCAGAAAATTACTACTGAATTTTGGTAATGTTTACATACTCTTTCCATGGCATCTACTACTGGTTATTCTTCTGAGTGATCCTGATAGCTGAAGTCCAATTTGAAAAGAAACCCACCACAAACAAAAGTTTCCTTGGAAAATAAGAGAGTTATAAGGAATAAGTAAGCTGATGTAACACCTGCTTTCCAACTGACTACAGCCCTAGCTGGATGAAGAATCTGGTTAAGTATTTTAGTTAATATATCCCATATTTTGTGTCCTTTTAAAATGAGGCCTTTAACAACAAAAGAAACTATGTTCAGGCATAATCAGATAAAGTATAAAATCTGATCTCTTCTTCTGTGAATTATCTGGCATTTTTCTTCTAACAGACCTTTGAACTGCTTGGTGCAGCAGGGCTTCCTTGCAGACAAGTGTTAAAAAAAGATTTTTTTCTCTTTCTGGGTAATTGGTTTATCTTCTACTAAATTTTTCTTTTCTTTTTTATTTTTTGCTAAGTAGGTTGTGCCCATATGCACACAGAACACCTCTGGATTTTATTGCATCATATTCTTTTTGCCCAAATGGTTTTATGCCGGGTAGTTTTATTTAACCAACATATCCTTGTCAAATGAGTCATCTTTGGAGACCACAAGTTTCTCATCCTAGAGAAATAACTGCCTCAGTTAGAATGATCTATGTAGACTACCTTGCTCCACAATTTTGTTCTTTATCCGAATGTAGCAATCATCAAACATGTTTTTAGGAGGAGTAAATAAATATTTTTGGCAATGGCAACTATGTTGACATATCCTGAATACTGAGATATTGTCTAATGTGGCTTAGAACTACCATGTGATTAAAACAGTCAAGGAAAGTAATACCTTTTAGATGCCTTAATGACTTTGCATCTTAGTTATAATGCATCTGTCTCAGCTCACATTTCCATTGCTTTTGCTGAATTTAGACAGGTATAGAAAATACAAGGAACTCTTGAGGAAAAAGCAAAAGCTTTACAAGAAAAAAACAGAATGGTCTTAACACAGCTGTATCTACTTTAAGGGAAACTAAGTATGGGCCCCCTTTTAGGCTAGCCAAACTTAGTACCTACCATACAATGCACTTAGAGCACAAAACCAGGTATAATGATATGTAAAAAGAAATACCTTGCCTTTATGTTTATTTTGCCACCTCTCTCTAGGAACACTGCATAGTGCAAGAGTTGTCTTTCACTGTTCAGGGAGAAGAGAATGAGTGTGTCTGACTGTCAGTGAGTGAGTGGGTGGGTAAATGAGTGAGTATGTGCCCCTCTGAGACAGCACAGACAGTAATATACCCTAGGGGAATAATGTTTTCTCCATCAACCACATAACATAGTTGGCTCCTACTGTCTTGCAGCACATTCTAGCTGTTATTTTCATTTTTTGAAAAAGAGGAAAATGTATTTGAAATACTTATATTAACTGATTTGTATTTAGATTACGGAAGTGTTCAGCAGTTAGATACATAACTAAGGTCTTTGTGACCTTACTTCTCCTTGTGCCCATGCACGTCCAAGTCTTTATTTAGAGAATTTGTGTTCTCTTCTTGTCTATTCACACATTGTTCCTTTCAGAACTCAAAATATATGTGTACATTGTATAACATGAGAAAAGGATTATTTTTAATAGGTAATTAGAAATATAGGATTTGTTCACTTTTGAGTATTTTGTTCTTGACATGCATATTATCTTTTTAAACATGTTTTAATTATGTAACTCTATATCCACTAAAATATGGAGGTCTTCAGTCTTCCATGGAAAAATGTAGGATTGCAAAGGATTAGGGCTATGAGATTATATCAACGGATTCATTTAAGCCTGTGAAAATTGTTCCCTGACATTTGAACTGCAGTTTGAGTTTCATCTGCAAAGGTCCCTCCTGACCCTGATGTACACTCTCTTTGAAATGGAAATTTTCAGTTGTTACCTCTAGACAGCTTCAAAGGCTCGACTGCCCACTCTAACTTCCTTTGAAATGCTTAATTTGAATCATAAACTATCCTTGAAAACAGTGTCATTTTCCTGTTAGACAGTCATGTCTCTTTTGAAATGGGTTTCTGTCCATAGACTTCTTTGATGTGATGTTTAATATGAGGAATTCCTTAGAATTTTTGACTTTTACAATGATAAAACTTAATCTTTTCAAACCTAAACTTAGTATGTAATGCTTAGGTTAAGGGATAAGACCAATAAAGCTGATATTGTGCTCCCAAGCAAAGCAATGAGGTGGATGAAGCACTTTGGAGAAACCTCATGGTCACTTGCTGTTGTTCTTGTGGGGGACTTTGACTTCCCAAGCATCTGCTGGAAATACAACACAGCAGTGAAAGAACAATCTGGGAGGTTACAGGAATATGTGGAGGATAATTTTCTTACACAGCTGGTAATTGAAACAACCAGAGAAGGTGCCCTGCTAGACCTCCACTTTGTGAACAGAGAAAGTCTTGTGGAGGATGTGATAGTTGGAGGTCGTCTAGGAAATAGTGACCATGAAATGATTAAGTTCTCTCTTCTTAGAGATGTTAGGAGGAGGGACAGCAAAACTGCCACCTGGGAGTTCCGAGAGGTGGACTTTGATTTGGTTTTTGGAGGTTACTTGATAGAAAACCTTGGAAGTCAGGGTATAGGAGTCCAGGAAGTCTGGACACTCTTTAAGAAGGAAATCTTAAAGACACAGGAGCAGGCCATCCACATGTGCCTTAAGATGAGCCAGTGGCAAAGAAGACCAGCATGGCTGAAGAGGGACATTTGGCTGAAAATCAGGGGAAAAAGGAGAGTTTATGGCCTCTGGAAGTGGGGGCAGGCTACTCATAACTAGTACACGAAAACTGTTAGGTTATGCAGGGAGATAATTAGAAGGTCCAAAGCCCAGCTAGAAATTAATCCAACTTCGGAGGTAAATGACAGCAAGAAAAGTTTCCATAAATGCATAAACATGAGAAAGATCAGGGACAGCATTCATCCCCTACTAGACCCAGGAGGAAATACGGTAACCAAAGATGAGGATAAGGCTGAGGTGCTTCTTTGCCTCAGTCTTTAGTAATAGTAACATTTATGCTGAGGGAAACCAGACCCTCAAGCCAAGAAATAAGGGCCATGAGTAAAATGTTCCCCTCCACAATCCAAGAGGAGATGGTCAGTGACCTGCTGCTCAATATCCATGTGCACAAACATATGGGACTGCATAGGGTTCATCCCAGCTTGCTGAGAGAACTGGCAAGGGTGCTCACCAAGCCACTGTCCATCATTTATCAGGCTGGGGTTGTCCTGGCTTGTTGGAAGTCAGCCAATATAACACCCATCTATAAGAAGGAGTGGAGAATGATCTGCGAAATTACAGGCCTTTGAATTTGACTTCAGTGCCAGGGAAGATGTTGGAGCAGATCATTCTGAATTCTAATATGCAGCACATGCAGGACAACTAGGTGATCAGACCCAGTCAGCATGGGCTTATGCAGGGCAGGTCCTGTTTAACCAGTCTGATGTCCTTCTGTGACAGGGTGACCCGCTTCTTGGATGAAGGAAAGGCTGTGGATGTTGTCTGCCTTGACTTTAGTACGACATTTGACACTTGCCCACAGGATTCTCCTAGAGATATTGACTGCTCTTGGCTTGGATGGGCATATGCTTTGCTGGGTGAAAAAATGGTTAGACGGCTGAGTTGTGGTCAATGGAGTTAACTTCATTTGGTGGCCGGTCACGAGTGGTGTCCCGCAGGGCTCAGTACTGAGACCACTCCGGTTTAACATTTTCACCAATGATCTGAACAAGAGGATACAATGCCGTCCTTTGTGATGTTTAAGAGACAGTAGATGCTGTGATGAGGCACATCGTTTAGTGGTGTTAACAGGGCTAAGACAAAGGTTGGACTTGATGATCTTGAGGGTCTCCTCCAACCAAAACTGTTCTATGACTCTATGATTCCATGATTATATAATTCTATGATTCTATCGTTCTATCATTTGATAACTCAGTACAATAAATCTAGTTAGAATTGTTGAGAATTGTTGAGGTTGGAAAAGACCTCTGAGATCATCAAGTCCAGCCTATGACTCAACGTCATCACAATAGCTAGACCACAGCACTAAGTGCCACATCCAGCCTTTCTTTAAAAACCTCCAGGGACAGTGATTCCACCACTTCCCTGGGCAGTACATGCCAATGCCTGAGCACCCTCTCCATGAGGAAGTGCTTCCTGAGATCCAAACTAAACCTCCCCTGATGCAGTTTCAGGCCATGCCCTCTTGTCCTGTCACTCATTGCCTGGAAGAAGAGCCTGAATCCCACCTGACTACAACCTCTCTTCAGGGAGTTGTGAAGAGTGATAAGGTTCCCCCTGAGTCTCCTCTTCTCCAGGCCAAACACCTCCAGCTCCCTCAGCCTCTCCTCACAGGACTTTCCCTCTACTCCCTTCCCCAGCTTCATTGCTCTTCCCTGGATCCGCTCCAGCACCTCAAGATCTTTCTTGTAGTGAGGGGCCCAGACCTGCACACAGGACTGGAGGTGAGGCCTCCCCAGTGTTGAGTACAGGGGCAGAATTACATCCCTACTCCTGCTGGCCACACCGTTCTTGATACAAGCCAGGATGCCATTGGCCTTCCGGGCCACCTGGGCACACTGTTTGCTCATATTCAACCAGTTGTCAACCAGTACTCCCAGGTCCCTCTCTGCCGGGTCGTTCCTCAGCCTCTCCTCCCCCAGTCGGTAGGGCTACAGGGGGTGATTGTGGCCAAAGTGTAGGGCTCTGCATTTGGTCTTGTTGAACTTCATCCCGTTGGCCTTGACCCATCGACCCAGCCTGTCCAGGTCCCTCTGCAGTGCCTTCCTACCCTCCAGCAGATCGACACTCCCCTCCCAGCTTGGTGTCATCTGCAAACTTACTGAGGGTAGACTCAATCCCCTCATCCAGGTCATCAATAAAAATGTTGAACCGGATCGGGCCCAGTACTGATCCCTGGGGGACACCACCGGTCACTGGATGCCAACTGGATGCAGCACCATTCATCACTACTCTCTGGGCCCAGTCATCCAACCATTTTTTTACCCAGCGAAGGTTGCATGCGTGTAAGCCATGGGGTGCCAGCTTTTCCAGGAGGATGCTGTGGGAGACTGTGTCAAAGGCTTTGCTGAAGTCCAGGCAGACCACATCCACAGCCTTCCCCACATCCACTAAATGGGTCACCCAGTCATAGAAGAAGATGAGACTGGTCAAGCAGGGCCTTCCTTTCCTAAACCCATGTTGGCTGGGCTTGATCCCTTGGTTGTCCTCTGCATGTTGCTTGATGGCACTCAAGATGATCTACTCCATAACCTTGTCAGGCACCGAGGTCAGGCTGAAAGGTCTGTAGTTCCCCAGAACCTCCTTCTGGCCCTTCTTATGGATGGGTGTCACGCTGGCCAACCTCCGGGCTGGACTCATGGACTTGCTGGGATCTAACCGGCACAGCAGGTCACTAACTACTTCCTCTTGGATTACAGGAGGGGTATTCTGCTCCCCATCCCTGTCCACCAACTCAGGAGCCCAGCTGTCCTGAGGACAGCCAGTCTTCTTGTTAAAGACTGAAGCAAAGAAGGTATTAAGTACCTCAGCCTTTTCTGTATCTTTTGTTACTGTGTTCGCCCCTCATCCAATAAGGAACTGAGATTTTCCCTGACCCTTCTTTTGTTATTAATGTATTTATAAAAGCACTTTTTGTTATTCTTCACAGAGATAGCCAAATTAAGTTCTAACTGAGCTTTCTCTTCTCTAATTCTCTTTCTGCATGACCTTACAGTATCCTTAAATGCTTCCTGATTCACCTGCTGCTTTTTCCAGAGTTGATATACTCTTTCTTTTTTCTCTGAGTTCTTGCAAAAGCTCCCTGTTCAACCACGTCAGTCTTCTTTGCTGATGGCTCATTTTACGACGCACAGGGACAGCCTGCTCCTGCGCCTTCATAATTCCATTCTGAAAGTTAGGCCAGCCTTTCTGCGTCCTTTTGTTTTTAAGGGATGATTCCCAAGAGATTTGCCTATCCCTTCTAAAGAGTCTGTAGCCATTCACTGTGGCACTCCAACTATGCGAATCATCCCACCATGTTTCTGCGATGGCAATTATATCATGGTTTCCCTGGTGCACAATAACTTCTAATTCTTCCTGTTTATTTCTCATGCTACAGGAATTGGCCTAAAGCCAATGCACTTGAGCTGTGGTACAGACATCACCTCCAACATCAGTATGTCACCCTGAGTCCTATCCCTGGCAGTCCTGGGAGTGTCACATATGACACCATTATCCACCTCAAGTGGGATGGCAGACTGAAGGCCGTCCGTAGGCTCATTTCTAGTGAGTCTGGTTTTATCCCCTTCCTCCTTCAAGCCTAGTTTAAAGCCCTCTCGACGAGCCCCACCAAATCCTCTGCTTGGATCCTTTTCCTCCTTTGGAACAGATGTATTCCATCTGTCACTAGCATACCCGATGCCATGTAAACTTCCCCATGATCAACAGTCTCTGAGTCACATGTTGATCAGGTGTGTTTTCCACCCACTTCCAGTGTTTTTCCCTTCCACTAGAGGAATTGATGAAAACATCATCTGTGCACCTGATCCATGTATTAGTTGCCCAAATACCTTAAAGTCCTTTTTTATCACCTTTGGACATATCTGTGCAACTTCATCACTACCAACCTGGGCAATTAACAAAGGATAGCAATCAGAGGGCTGCATCAGACCAGGCAGCTTCCTCTTCACATTCCTGACCTGAGCACCAGGGAAGCAGCAGTCTTCCCTGTGGTTTGCGTCTGGTTGAGAGATGGAGCTCTCTGTTCCCCTCAGAAGAGAGTCGACAACTACAATTACCCTCCTTTTCTTCTTAGATGAGGAAGTTTTAAGGCTTGAGGATGAGAGATAAGCCCTGGGCAGCTCACTGGGTGGATCTTCATCTCCACCTCCACCCACCCAATCCTCATGTCCTAAAGCCCCACATCTATTATGCAAGGGTAAGTTCTACAGTAATATCTGTGGAGTTATAATAGAGTATCCTTCTCTATTGTTTTGTCTACGTGTACATTTTTACTGAAATTTCTTCTAAAACACTGAATGATTGAGGTTGGAAGGGGTACGTGGAGGTCATCTTGTCCAACTCCCTGCTCAGAGGGCCATGGTTGAAATATAGAATCATAGAATCATAGAATGGCCTAGGTTGGAAGGGATCTTAAAGATCATCTCATCCAACCTCCCTGCCGTGGGCGGGGACACCTCTCAGCTACACTAGGTTTCTCAAGGCCTCATCCAACCAGGTCCTGAACACCTCAAGGGAACAGACATTCACAACTTCTCTGGATAATTTATTCCAGAGTCTTGCCACCCTTGTACTGAGGAATTTTTGCCTAAGATCCAATCTAAATCTGTTTTCCTTTAATTTAAATCCATTTCCCCTTGTCCTATTGGTGGACACTTTTGTAAAAAGTCCCTTCCCAACCTTCTTGTAGATTCTGTTCAGGTATTGGAAGGAGTTATGAAGTTCCCCCCGAGTCTTCTCCAGACTGAACAATCCCAGCTCTCTCACCCTGTCCTCACAACAGAGGTGCTCCAGCCCCTGGATCATCTTTGTGGCCCTCCTCTGAACTCATTCCAACAGATCTGTGTCCCTCTTATGGTGGAGACACCAAAACTGGAAGCAGTATCTGAGGTGGGGTCTCACAAGAGCAGAGTAAAGGGGGAGAATCACCTCTCTCAACCTGCTGGCCACACTCCTCTTAATGTATCCCAGTGTACAGTTGGCCTTCCTGGCTGCATGAGCTCACTGCTGGCTCATGTTGAGCTTCTGTTTATGAACACAGAATCACAGAATCACAGAATCACAGAATTGTTGAGGCTGGAAAAGACCTCCAAGATCTTCAAGTCCAGACTATGACTCTACACCATCACAACAGCTAGACCACAGCACTAAGTGTCACATCCAGCCTGTCCTTAAACACCTCTGGAACGGTGATTCCACCACTACCCTGAGCAGCGCATTCCAATGGCTGTTCATCCTCTTCAAACACCCCCAAGTCCTTCTCTTCAGTGCTACTCGCAACCCACTCTGTGCCCAGTTTGTACTTGTGCCTGGGATTAGCTCGACCCAGGTGCAAGACCTTGCATTTTGGCTTGTTGAACCTCATGCAGTTTGCACTGGCCCATTTCTTAAGTCTGTCAAGGTCCCTTTGAATGGCCTCCCTTCCCTCAAGCAAGTCCACCACACCACACAGATTGGTGGTGTCAGCAAACTTGTTGAGAGTGCACTCGGTGCCATTGTCCATGTCATTGACAAAGATGTTGAACAGCACTGGACCCGGAACAGATCCCTGAGACACTCCACATGTCACTGGTTTCCATGTGGGCATTGAGCTGTTGACCACAACTCTTCGAGTGCGACCGTCCAGCCAGTTCTTTATCCACTGAGTGGTCCATCCTTCAAGTCCATGTCTCTCCATCTTAGAGACAAGGATGTCTTGTGGGACAGTGTCTCATGCCTTGCACAAGTCCAAGTAAATGACATCAGTCACTTTTCCCAGTCAACGAGCACTGTAGCTTTGTCATAGAAGGTCACCAGATGAGTCAGGCACAATTTGCCTTTAGTGAAGCCATGTTGGCTGTCACCGATCATCTCGTTATCTTTCATGTGCCTCAGTACAGCTACCAGTAGGATCTGTTCCACAGTTCTACCTAGCACGGAGGTGAGGCTGATGAGTTTGTAGTTCCCTGGGTTTCTTTGTTTCCCTTTTTTTAAAAAAAATGAGGCCTATATTTCCCCTTTTCCAATCTGTGGGAACCAGACTGCCGTGACTTCTCAAATTATATGGTTAGTGGTCTAACAACTTCAGCTTCCACTTAGAATCATAGAATCATAGAATCATAGAATGTTAGGGATTGAAAGGGACCTCGAAAGATCATCAAGTCCAATCCCCCTGCCAGAGCAGGAACGCCTAGATTATACTACACAGGAATGTGTCCAGGCAGGTCTTGAATGTCTCCAGAGAAGGAGACTCCACAACCTCCCTGGGCAGCCTGTTCCAGTGTTCCATCACCCTCACTGAGAAGAAGTTTCTTCTCGAGTATAAGCGGAACCTCTTATGTTCCAGTTTCAGCCCATTACACCTTGTCCTATCAGTGGTTGTCACCGAGAAGAGCCTGGCTCCATCCTCGTGACACTCACCCTTTAAATATTTGTAAACATCAATGAGGTCACCCCTCAGTGTCCTCTTCTCCAAACTAAAGAGCCCCAGCTCCCTCAGTCTTTTCTCATAAGGGAGATGCTCCACTCCCTTCATCAACCTAGTTGCCCTGTGCTGGACTCTCTCCAGCAGTTCCCTGTCTTTCTTGAACTGAGAGGTCCAGAACTGGACACAATATTCCAGATGGGGTCTCACCAGGGCAGAGTAGAGGGGAAGGAGAACCTCTCTCGACCTACTAACCACCCCCTTCTAATACACCCCAGGATGCCATTGGCCTTCCTGGCCACAAGGGTACACTGCTGGCTCATGGTCATCCTGCTGTCCACCAAGACTCCCAGGTCCCTTTCCCCTACACTACTCTCTAATAAGTCATTCCCCAACTTATACTGGAACCTGGGGTTGTTCCTACCCAGATGCAAGACTATACATTTACCCTTCTTATATTTCACTAAATTTTTCCCCACCCAACCCTCCAGCCTGTCCAGGTCTCGTTGAATGGCAGTACAGCCTTCTGGTGTGTCAACCACTCCTCCCAGCTTGGTGTCAACAGCAAACTTGCTGATAGTACTCTCTAGTCCCTCATCCAAGTCATCGATGAATATATTGAATAATACTGGTCCCAGTACCTACCCTTGAGGGACTCCACTGGATACAGTCCTCCAACCAGGCTCCGCCCCATTGACCACAACTCTTTGGCTTCTTCCCTTTAGCCAGTTCACAGTCCACCTCACTACCCGAGAGTCTAGACCACACTTCCTCAGTTTAGCAGCAAGGATGCTGTGGGACACTGTGTCAAATGTTTTACTGAAGTCAAGGTAGACCACATCCACCGCTCTGCCATCATCTATCCACCTTGTTATATCCTCGTAAAAGGCTCTGAGGTTAGTCAAGCACGACTTCCCTTTGGTGAAGCCATGCTGACTGTCTCTAATGACCCTCTTATTCCTGATATGCCTTGAGATGGCAGCAAGGATAAGTCGTTCCATCACTTTCCCAGGGATGGAGGTGAGGCTGACCGGTCTATAGTTACCCGGGTCCTCCTTCTTGCCCTTTTTGAAGACTGGAGTGACATTTGCTTCCCTCCAGTCCTCAGGCACCTCTCCCGTCTCCCAAGACTTGGCAAAGATGATGGAGAGTGGTCTAGCAATGACATCCGCCAGCTCCCTCAGCACCCGTCTGGACCCATGGATTCATGGATGTCCAGATTGCTTAACTGGTCCCTAACCCAGTCGTCATCCACTAAAGCAAACTCCTCCACTGCCCTGACTTCCTCTGGGGCCTCAGGGAACGGGACTCCTCAGGACAGCCTCTGGCAGAGTAGACAGAGACAAAGAAGGCATTCAGTAACTCTGCCTTCTCTGTATCTTCTGTCACTTCTTTAGGAGCTGTGGATGTAGCTCATCAGGTCCCAAACATACTAATATTCTTATATTTACCATACTAAATGTTAGTTAGGTAGGTGGGTAGGTAGGTTTTTATGTAGGTAGTTAGGTAGTATGAAACATCACCACAAAGAAGATATACCCTAAATATAAAGTAAGAAACAATAACATTTCCATGTTAATGGTTCTTCCAGACTCAGGAAAGCTACCTTTCAGTCCAGTGAATCACCGTGAGCTGGAACACCTTCTTTACTAGTCGCTAGAGTCTGACTTAAAACACCCAACTTACAAAAGGTACCAACAAAATTTAAAACATCTACTCTGGATTTCTATGTTTCTTGGCAAGCAACCTCTTCAAGTAGACAGCTTTGTCAGCTGAAGCCTTGCATAAAGGCTGCTGCAGCCAAAGTGTTAAAATGGCTTTTTTAGCATTTGGAATTGTTATTATAAACATCGGATAAAAATAAAACTTCTGATTAGAATGACATGAAACAGTTTCCACTACAGAATATAGTTCTGTTGGAAAATACCAGCCTCTTAAAACTAAAATATTTATGAGAAGGACATAGATTTTAATAATTCCAGTGATTTGTTCAATCTGCTTTTGACACAGGGCATCAGTGTTTCTAAAATCCATAATCATTTGATCCACTTGTCTACTTTATTCCATGTGTAGATATTTCAAGTGCTTCACAGGAAATTCTGAAAACCTAGCAGCACACTACACTGTAGAAAACCACTATTTATTTTGACTGGGAATAACTAGGTATAGGATAGGAAACAAAGAAATTGCTCCTGCAGTTCTCCTCTGACACAATCCCATTGTTACGGACAAGTTGCATAGCTCTTTAGTATAGACCCTCATCTTTGGGAAGTTCATGTTAAGGCCATCATGCCAAATGCACCTTATTTACAGCCATGCTTATTAAAACCTGTAATAAACATTCCATACAAGAAAGCATATTTGAAGTTATTGTAAAAGGAATATTTGTTACCAAGGTAACAAATAAAATCTGTACTACTATTGTGTATTTTATTTTAATGAAGAATTGAATCCTTTTCAATTATTGGGTGGGATGGGAATGTAGTAAACAAGGTTATAAATCTCTGGAATTTACTTCATGGTAACAGTACATTAAGCAGGCAGCTAGTATTCTCCGTGCATTGAAGTAGAACTACCATGACCCACTACATTATAATTGTGTGAGGATTATTAACACAACAGGAGAAGGAAATTGGCTACTAAGCACAAGTACCACTCTGTGTCTTAGTTAATTGCATGTATCTTGGGTTAGCTGAGATAGACAGATCTCCTAGTGTGCTTGAAATTGATAGATGTATATAAAAATGGTAATAATTTACAAGGTAAAGTTGGTGTTGAAAATGATAAAGGTTCTCATAGGATTATTCAAATTGTTTGATAATTTATATTTTTTTTTAGTATAAATATTATCATAGCAATTAAATTCAGGAAAAAAAAAAGGAAGGAAAAATTCCGCCACCTAACACTCCATAAGATTTAATTGAAATTTTATGTCTTATTACTATTATGTACCCTTGGATAGCATCTAAGTTTAACACTGTAAGGTTAAATGAAGATATACACTAGTAGTGAATTGTTAATATAACTGTATCTTTCCTGAGTAGTTACTAAAATCACACATGATCACAGTGATCTTACTGCCTGCAAAAAAATTATGCTTTTCAGCATGCATGTGCCTGCATGTGTGTATAAAATAAATATAAAATGGCATTCTGTGGGTGTAAATATATATTGCTTATGATAAGAATGTATATATTTTTGCTGTGGTTTTAGGGAAGCAATGCTAATACGAAAAAGATTTGACAGATTTGGAAGAAGTAAGCAGTAGCAATGCAACAGTATTTAATGAAATGTGTTATTAAATGCTGTGAAAGCTGGCTCTAGAAACATCAAGTGTGTGAAAAACTTTTTTTGAGTAGTTCGTGAAGTAACTCCCAGAAATCATAGAATCATAGAACAGTTCAGGTTGGAAAAGACCCTTGGGATCATTGAGTCCAACCATTAACCCTACACTACAATCATTAACCCTACACTACAAGTTCACCCCTAAACCAGATCACCCAACACCACATCTAAGTGACACTTAAACACATCCAGGGATGGCGACTCAACCACCTCCCCAGGCAGTCTGTTCCAGTGTCTGACCACTCTTTCTGTGAAGAATTTCTTCCTCATGTCCAGCCTAAACTTGCCCTGTTGCAACTTGAACCCATTCTCCCTGGTTCTGTCCCTAATGACCTGTGAGAAGAGACCAGCACCAACCTCTCTACAATGTCCTTTCAAGTAATTGCAGAGCATGATGAGGTCCCCCCTCAGCTTCCTCTTCCTCAAACTGAACAGTCCCAGCTCCCTCAATCGCTCCTCATTAAGATCTATTCTTCAGGCCCTTCACCAGCTTTGTAGCCCTTTTCTGCACTCTCTCCAGCATCTTGATATGTCTCTTATACTGAGGTGAAAAATGCACACATATGCCTAGGAGTCTCATCCTATGAACCTTTATGCAGTGGCTTACTTGTGGGAGCACAAATGACTCTACTGGTTTTAATTACTTCATATACAACTGGCCAATTTAAAGATCAATTTGCCTGTGACTGTACAATTTTTATGAGATTAATATGGAAGTAACAGAGGAATAAGATTTTTTGCAGACAGTTTTGTCTAAATCTTGAAAAGAGCTCAACAAAATGGCTAGGTATTTAATGAAGTGTTGTAGGATTAAGTGTCTTTAGTTTACCTCAATTCTAATCACAAATGGAAATTAAAATTGTTGTGATGGTCACTGGTTAACTAAATTCAGTATAACAAAAATTTCTTGAAAGAAGTACATAATGGCAAATCCTTTGTGTTTGTGTGTTCAAGAGTATATTTTCACTTTCATCTTTGCTTTTAGTAAGAAAAAATAAAATATCCATTGCAAATACATTTTGTAGAATATCAGTAGTGGTTTACATATACAGCCAAATACAGAGTGTTTCCACAGCATCAAAGACAGCAAAATGACACAAGTATATAATAATGTTCTGATTTTTGTCAAAATAACTCTGTGGTTTTACTCTCCTTCTTACCAGTTTCTTTCACTGTTGTTTGATACCTGAAGGTGTAAAATAGAAACACCTAACATTATATGTGAAAACAAAAAAAAAAGGTATTGTTTTAGTTGACACAAATGTGCTATATAAAGAATGAAATACATTTGGCAAAGTCTTCTCTTAGGAACTTAATTGTGCTGGTTTTGGGTGGGATGTAGGTAATTTTCTTCATAAAAGCCTGTATGGTGTTTTGTTCTGGATTTGTTGGTAACTCCGGGATGTCTCAGTTATTTCTGAGCAGGGTTTGTACAGCATCAAGGCCTTTATTGCTCTTCACATCGTCTCGCTAGTAAGTGGGTTGGGAATGCACAGGTAGCTGGGAGAGGACACAACTGGAACAGATGACTCTGGTTGGTTTGGGTCAGAATGGCCATGCCATATGGCATCGTGCTCAGTAATAAAATCTGAAGGGAAGAAGAGGGAAGGGGAAGACACTTGAGGTGATGGTGTTTGTCTCCCCAAGTCACTGTTACATGTGATGGACCCCTGCTGTCCTGGAGATGGCTGAATACCCGCCTGCAGACTGAAAGTGATGAATGAATTCTTTGGTTTGCTTTCTTCGCACAAGCAGCTTCTGCTTTATCTACAAAACTGTCATTATCTCAACATACAATTTTTCTTACTTTTACCCTTCTGATTCTTTCCTACATCTTGCTAAAGCAGATTGAGTGGCTGGGTGAGGCTCAGCTGCCTCCCAGTTTTAACCTACAGCATCAGACTAGATACATTTTCCTTTAGCTCAATTTTACTACATTATGACTGAGGTTTTGGGAAAATTCCTTAGAATCTGCTAATGTAAATTCAGTCAGGGCTCTTATTATTCAGAATAGACAAAATAAGTCTATGTTTTGTTGGTGGTCAAACATTTCTGTTAAACACCATTGTTCATGGCTTTAGATAAGTGTTTCTGTTTTCTGAAATGTAGTTGCAAAAGAGATTTTATTATTTCATTGCTGTTTCACAGTCCCATTGTAGTTGCTTGAGACTGAGTGATTCTCATTTTCTTTCTGGGACCTAATGAAATTGGACCATTAGGCAAGAGTATCTTATTATTTCATTTCAATGTAACATAGATTATTATTAAGAAATACTTTAAGATAGAGCTTTGTTATACACATCTTCACAAAAAAATCTGATTTAATCTTTCTGTTTCAACTTTCAGATCTGATTGTTGGTTAACTTAGCAAATTGTTTATTCATTAACTAAAACCAAAAAATGACAGATCTATGAAAGTTCAGAATCCTATTTCTGAGCTAATAAAAAATTAATTCTTGAAAATCCTGTTTTGAAATTGATGGTAAATCAGAGATAGAAAACCCTCCAGAAAATGTAAAAAATATTTTAAATTGTTAGATTTTTTTTGACATCCGTGAGAGGACTTCAGAATGTCAGTTTTATAGTTCTTTTGTTTCAGCCAATGTTTACCAATCTCACTACAGACAAGGGACTATGGAAATCAATAAAATGGATTGTCAGTGTCTCATTCTAGTCATGGCAACTCAGTTTAGACATCTATACTAGAAGGGAAATCCAGGCAGTATTATATTGGAAAGCAAAACTGGATTTGAAATAAAATACAAATAGGGATCTGAATGACAACTATTTTACACCAGAAAAATAGGACTGACTTTTCTACTTGGTAAATAGGAAAAAAACCCAACCAAACCCACTTTTCCAATATACATATTGGGAAAAAAAAAAATAGTCCATTTGTATCTTTTGGAAAGCAATACACGCCAAGAATATCACAGGATCACAGAATGTCAGGGATTGGAAGGGACCTCAAAAGATCATCAAGTCCAATCCCCCTGCCAGAGCAGGAACGCCTAGATTATGCTACACAGGAACCTGTCCAGGCAGGTCTTGAATGTCTCCAGAGAAGGAGACTCCACAACCTCCCTGGGCAGCCTGTTCTAGGGCTCTGTCACCCTCACTGAGAAGAAGTTTCTTCTCGAGTTTAAGCGGAACCTCTTATGTTCCAGTTTCAGCCCATTACCCCGTGTCCTATCAGTGGTTGTCACCGAGAAGAGCCTGGCTCCATCCTCGTGACATTCACCCTTTAAATATTTGTAAACATTAATGAGGTCACCCCTCAATCTCCTCCAAACTAAAGAGCCCCAGCTCCTTCAGCCTTTCCTCATAAGGGAGATGCTCCACTCCCTTCATCAACCTAGTTGCCCTGTGATGGACTCTCCAGCAGTTCCCTGTCTTTCTTGAACTGAGGGGCCCAGAATTGGACACAATATTCCAGATGGGGTCTCACCAGGGCAGAGTAGAGGGGAAGGAGAACCTCTCTTGACCTACTAACCACCCGCCTTCTAATACCACCCAGGATGCCATTGGCCTTCCTGGCCACAAGGGCACAGTGCTGGCTCATGGTCATCCTGCTGTCCACCAAGACTCCCAGGTCCCTTTCCCCTACACTACTCTCTAATAAGTCATTCCCCAACTTATACTGGAACCTGGGGTTGTTCCTACCCAGATGCAAGACCCTACATTTACCCTTGTTATATTTCATTAAATTTTTCCCCGCCCAACCCTCCAGCCTGTCCAGGTCTCGCTGGATGGCAGCACAGCCTTCTGGCGTGTCAGCCACTCCTCCCAGCTTGGTGTCATCAGCAAACTTGCTGATAGTACTCTCTAGTCCCTCATCCAAGTCATCGATGAATATATTGAATAATGCTGGTCCCAGTACTGACCCGTGAGGGACTCCACTGGATACAGGCCTCCAACCAGGCTCCGCCCCATTGACCACAACTCTTTGGCTTCTTCCCTTTAGCCAGTTCACAGTCCACCTCACTACCCGAGAGTCTAGACCACACTTCCTCAGTTTAGCAGCAAGGATGCTGTGGGACACTGTGTCAAATGTTTTACTGAAGTCAAGGTAGACCACATCCACCGCTCTGCCATCATCCATCCACCTTGTTATATCCTCGTAAAAGGCTATGAGGTTAGTCAAGCACGACTTCCCTTTGGTGAAGCCATGTTGACTGTCTCTAATGACCCTCTTATCCTTGATATGCCTTGAGATGGCAGCAAGGATTAGTCGTTCCATCACTTTCCCAGGGATGGAGGTGAGGCTGACCGGTCTATAGTTTCCCGGGTCCTCCTTCTTGCCCTTTTTGAAGACTGGAGTGACATTTGCTTCCCTCCAGTCCTCAGGCACCTCTCCTGTCTCCCAAGACTTGGCAAAGATGATGGAGAGTGGTCTAGCAATGACATCCGCCAGCTCCCTCAGCACCCGTGGGTGCATCCCGTCTGGACCCATGGATTTATGGATGTCCAGATTGCTTAATTGGTCCCTAACCCAGTCCTCATCGACTAAAACAAACTCCTCCACTGCCCTGACTTCCTCTGGGGCCTCAGGGGAACGGGGCTCCTCAGGACAACCTCCGGCAGAGTAAACAGACACAAAGAAGGCATTCAGTAACTATGCCTTCTCTGTATCTTTTGTCACCAAGGCACCCATCTCATTCATCAGTGGGCCTACATTGCCTCTGGTGTTAGTTTTATCTGCCACGTATTTGAAAAAGCTCTTCCTGTTGTCCTTGACCCTTCCTGCCAGGTTTAATTCTAGGGAGGCCTTTGCTTTCCTAGTTACCTCTCTACATCCTCGGACAACAGCCTTATATTCTTCCCAAGTGGCCAGCCCCGCCTTCCAAGATCTGTAAATTCTCCTCTTGCACTTGAGCTTCCCCGGCAGATCCCTGTTTGACCACACAGGTCTCCTGGCTCCCTTCCTTGACTTCCTACGTGTTGGGATGCTCTGATCTTGAGCATGGTAGAAGCAGTCCCTGAACACCAACCAATTATCTTGGGCCCCTTTACCTTCAAACAGCCTTGCCCATGGGATTTTCTCGAGTAATTCTTTGAAAAATCAAAAGTTTGCCTTGGCGATGTCCAGGGTTGCAATTCTGCTTGCTATTTTGTTTCTGCTACATGAGATCCTGAACTCCACCATTTCATGGTCACTGCAGCCAAGGCAGCCCTCAACCTTTACTGCTTCAACCTGTTCCTCCTTGTTAGTGAAGATGAGGTCCAGCAGTGCTCCTCTCCTAGTCGACTCCTCCACCATTTGCATCAGAAAATTTTCATCGAATCACTGGAGGAACCTCCTGGACTGTGGCTGGCTGGCTGAGTTGTCCTTCCAGCAAGTATCAGGGAAGTTAAAATCCCCCACGACAACCAGGGCCTGTGATTGTGAGACCACTCTCAGCTGCCTGTAGAAGGCCTCATCAACTTCCTCGCCCTGATCTGGTGGCCTGTAACAGACACCCACAACAGTATCTCTCCTGCCAGCCTGCCCCTTAATTCTAACCCATACACTCTCAACTTGCTCCTCATCCATGCCTGGATGGTATTCAAGACATTGTAGTTGCTCTTTCACGTAAAGAGCGACTCCACCACCTCGCCTGGCTGGCCTGTCTTTCCTGAAAAGGACATAGCCACCCATGACCACATTCCAGTCATGTGAGCTGTCCCACCATGTCTCTGTAATTGCCACCAGATCATAATCTCCTGCCCGAACCCAGGTTTCTAGCTCCTCCTGCTTATTCCCCATGTTGGGTGCATTGGTGTATAAGCATATCAGTTTTGAAAAATAACAAAACTGACAGTTATCTGGGAGAGAATCCAGAATGCTTCATCATGATGAAACATTGTTTCGTGTGATTGTTGACTGTTTTCTTCAATTATAATAAAAATATTCTTTGGAAAAAAACCAAAACAAACAAGCAAACAAAACCAAAACAGAGAACACCAAACAAAAAACAAAACCTGGGAATATTTCAAAGAATATGACCTATCAAATAACTAACAACAGCAAGCCCAGATTATAACAGACTGCCAACATGAAGTAATTGTTTTTTGCATGTTGGAAGGGCTGGAGATGAGACAATTCCTTGCAGTTCAGTCATCTTCAAATTGCAATAAAGATGCCCATTTTCATTCTCTTACCCTCACTGAACCAGCCAGCCCTGTAACTGTGCTCCTCTTGTACTCTCTGTCACACTGGGTATCATCATTCCATGGCAAGGAAATATGAGGACAACAACATTCAGAGCAGGAAAATTCCTCATTCTGCTCAATTATGGGTTTAATTTTTTTTTTTTATGCTCATCTAGACTTGCCCAGCAATGAATTTCAACAGTATGAAGAGCCTGAGGCAATGGCAGGTTTGCTATTAAGAGAAGATGGTATAAAAAATCCAAGGAGATTAACAATTTCTTAAAGGTCATTTTTATAACTAACTGTATCTTATAGACTAAGTAATTTTACATAATTCTTTTGACTAAATACAATGTGTATATTAGAATTTTTAGAAATGCAGTTTTTCATACTAAAAAATCCTCCTGCAAGAAAACTTCAAGACCTGTAAAAGAGCCTGACTTTTCCAACTAAAATTAAAGTCAGATCAATGAATAATAACAAGAAAAAAATATTAATTTTATTGTGTAACGTATATCTAAGAGGCATTTACAATTTATACTTGTGTATATAGAACCAGATAATATTCATTTGTTTGACAATCGCTTGTTTTAGAAATTTATATTTTTAAAAATAATGTGTTTAGCATCCACATTTTTTGACCTCTTTCTGTTGTGTGAAAAAACCCCACAGTATTTCATTGAAATAGTTTTTCAGTATTTTCTAAAATCCTTTATTCTTTCCATTAAAAAAACCACCAAAAACAAACAACCAAAACAAAAAAACAAAACACAAAAAAGCTTAGTCAATTTATTTTCCATGAAATTGCTCTCAGATTCTTCAACAGCTTCTTTCAGAGCTGTTCTCTTGGAGCAGTAATTTTGCCCTGAAAGCAGTGCTCATCTGATTTTACCTCTGCAATCATTGTTCCATATGAACTTACTCCCATGGACAAATTTAAAAGCACTAATGCAGCTTTATCTGTTTGGTCTCCCCTGTTATCAACATTCACTGAGCATGAGGACTCAAACTGTAGTGCTTTTCAGAGAGTACCACCAAGTTTTTATTCAGCTCTCATGAGAGTGCTACACTTTTTGGCTCTCAACAATATCACAGATGATACTTCTGGGCAATCAAAAAAAAAAAATGGCTCTAGCCTGCAGCCCAAAAACTAACAGCACATTTCGGAATAGATCATGTGAAAGAGTCATCAGAGAAAAAGGCTTCTCAGGGGTTTGCAGACCTCTTTCAGGGTCTACTAGTATTTTGCTGCTTTTCTCACAGCTGAGTAAAAAATAGGTACTGGATATCAGAAAAAAAAATTCTGGGAAACTGTTTTTAACTAAAGCCAATGTTTTTGTCTGGTTTATCATAATCCTAGGGCTGGTCCCACAGTTCTAAAAAGAAGGAATAAATTAAGAAGGTCCCTCTGCATTCTGAGATGTTGGACTCATTTGTTATCACCAATCGGAAGTAAGCCTCTAACTTCAGTGTACTTAAAAATGAAATTAGAGGTATTTTGTTACTCCTTCCTCTACAGAGTTCTTCTTTCTGAAAGCTCTGATTGGGCTGGTCTGTTGGATTCCTTATTTAATTCAATTTGCCCATTCTTTGGTTTTCAAAATTCTCTATTTTCTTGGGTTTATAATGTGTTTCCCTCTGAGGTCCTTTCTGCAATGTACTTTTCTTGTTTTGTATCAGATGCGCTTCTTATTTTGAGTAACAGTTCTACTTCGTAGGTAATGCCTTTTATTAAGAAGACAAAGTCTTGACTCCAGTTATAGCCATGACTATCTGCTTATGTAGGGAAGAGTTCAACTATACTCAAACCTAGTGGCTTTCTACAATGGAGTGACTGCATGAGTAGACAAGCAAAGAGCAATGGATGTCAACTATCTGGACTTCTGAAAGGCCTTTGATGCAGTCCTCCACAACATCCTTCTCTCTAAATTAGAGAAATATGGATTTGATGGGTGGACTGTTAGGTGAATAAGGAATTGGTTGGATAGTCACACTCAGAGGGTGTGATTAACCCAGAGGGTCAATGGCTCAATGTCCAGATGGAGACAGGTGATAAGCAGTGTACCTCAGTGTACTGTGCTGGGACCAGTGTTCTTCGATATCTTCATCAATGACATAGACAGTGGAATCGAGTACACCCTCAGCAAGTTTGCAGGTGACACTAAGCTGAGTGGTGAAGTTGACATGCCAGAGGGACAGTATGTCCTCCAGAGGGACTTGGACAAGTGGGCCAGTGTGGATACCCTACATTTTACAGCTAGCTGTGCCGGCAGCACTGTGTTGCAGAATTAAGACTTTCTTTCTTGAGCTCTTTTCTAAACAATTACATAACTCTTCCTTGCTAATAATCAAAAGAGACTGTGACCAGCCAAGTATAGCTTATGTTGGGAGTTTGCTCGTGAGAATGGTCAGATAAAATGCTTCTTGTACACAAGATGTGCATAGGAGTGAATGGGAGAGTATGATGAAAACAGGCCTGGGAAAGTCCGTTCTCCCTGTGTGATAAGAGAGTGATTGAAGGACTACATGAGCTAATAACAATCCTGGTTGCGTAGTCTCGTCTCCCGTTTGTAACACATAAATACTGCTTCTTGCTAATAAACTTTGTCTTAGCTTCTCTCAAGAGCTGAGTCCATGCCTTTCAGCCCACTGCAGGCCCATGTGAACCTCATGGGGTTCAACAAGGCCAAGTGCAAGGTCCTGCACCTGGGTTGGGGAAATCTGCATTATCAGTACAGGTTGGGCATGATGTGCTAGAGAGCAGCCCCACAGAAAAGGACTTGGAGGTACCGGTGGATGAAAAGCTGGACATGAGCCAGCAATGTACTCTCACAGCCCAGAAGGTCAGTTGCATCCTGGGCTGTATCAAAAGGAACACGACCAGCAGATCAAGAGAGGTAATCTTGCCCCTCTACTCTGATCCAGCGACACTTTGCCTGCAGTATTGTGTCTAGCTCTGGAGTCCTCAGAACTACAAGGAAGTGGGCCTGTTGGACAGGATCCAAAGGAGGACCACAGAAATGATCAAAAGGCAGGAGTATTTCTCCTACAAAGACAGGTGGCCTCCACCACGTCTCTGGGCAACTTGTTCCAGTATTTCACCACTCTCATAGGAAAGAACTTCTTCCCAGTGTCCAATCCAAATCTACCTTCCTCTAGTTTAAAACCATTGTCCCACATCCTGTTGCTATACGCCCTTCTAAACAGTCCCTCCCCAGTTTTCCAGTAGACCCCCTTTAGGTACTGGAAGGCTGCTATAATGTCTCCCTGGAGTCTTCTCAAGGCTGAACAGTCCCAACTTTCTAAACCTGTCTTTGTAGGACAGGTGTTCCAGCCCTCTAGTAATTTTTGTGGTCTTCCTTTGGACCCCATCCAAAAAGTCTATGTCGTTCTTGTGTTGAGGGCTCCAGAGCTGAACACAGTACTTCAGGTGAGGTGTCACTGGGTTGGAGTAGAGGTGCAGAATCACCTGTCTCGATCTGCTAGCCGCGATTTTTTTGATGTAGCCCAGGATGCAATTGGCCTTCTGGGCTGCAAGTGCACATTGTTGACTCATGAACTGCAATGCAGGAATGAGAAAGAGGGACCAATGAATAGCAGATGATTAAACAGTATTTATCACACAGAAACACAATTTTTAAGTTAACAGAGAGGATCCTCTATACAAGTGTTTCTGACCCAAAACAAGACTTGTAGTTACTTTTTCTTACAGGTAGCTTACTAAAAAAATTGAGTATTAGGTCATGTACAATAAACACAGAGCTGTAAAAAATAGTCTCACTTTCCTCACACTACAAGGCAAACAGGATCTATTAGTTGTCTTTTTTCAAAATGTCTCCATAGCAATTTAGCAGATGACAGTCAATACAGTTCTCACACAACAGTATGAGCTCTAATGCCGATAACCTGCATTTTACAGCTAGCTGTGTCGCCAGCACTGAGTTGCAAAATTAAGACTCTTGTCCTTGAGTTCTTTTCTAAACAAGTACGTAACTCTTGCTTGCTAATAACCAAAAGAGACCGTGACTAGCTGAGTATAGCTCATGTTGGGAGTTTGTTTGTGAGAATGGACAGGTAACATGCTTCTAATACACAAGATGTGCATGGGAGTGAACGGGAGAATACGACCAAAACAGACCTGGGAAAGTCTGTTCTCCTTGTGTGATAAAAGAGTGATTGAAGGACTACATGAGCTAATAACAATCATGTCTGCATAATCTAGTCTCTTGCTTGTAATCTATAAATAGTGCTTCTTGCTAATAAACTTTGTCTTAGCTTCTCTCAAGAGCAGAGTCATCATAGAATCATAGACTGGCCTGGGCTGGAAGGGACCTCAGAGATCATTTTAATCCAACCTCCCTGTTGTGAGCAGGGACGCCACCTCTCGACTAGGTCAGGCAACACACGTGAGAACCGAACAGGAATCGAACCCATGACCTTCGTGTTTCAAGCACCACGCTCAACCCACTGAGCTAAACCGGTCTGTGCCTTTCAGCCTGTTTCACTCTGACAAATGCTTTAATTTTATTGTTCGGTTCAGAAAAAAATAAAGTTTTGTTATGATATTAAACCTAACACTTAATTATGCTTTTCTTAAAAATATTTTTACTGAGTAATCTGCTTTACATGTCACTATTGCTTTCCTTTTATTATCCAATATATATTTCTGGCTTGCACAAGAATCTTGCGTGTTCCAAATTAATTTTGCTAGTTTGCTCAAACAAACATTAGGAAACTATTTAATAAGGAAGGGAGACCTGGTCACTTCCTCTCTGTAACTGTTTTTAAAGGGGTAACAAAAGTGACGATCCTATAAAATTAAAATCATGCTGAACTGTGAAGTTAGCAAACCTTGAATGGGCTGTAGTCTGCATGCTCTGTTTCAGCTGTTGCAGTGGGACAGGTTATTATTATACGTTGAAAAGTATGGGACGAACCTGGAACCATCAATTTTAATATAAGCTCTGAAAACAGAAGAATCATTAGGCTGATAAGTTGTTAACTTTTAGTTGACACAGGGGCAACCACGCTTCTTTTCTTCCCTCATTTTGATGACATCTCCATAATCTCAATCCTCTCGCCATTAGCAGAAAAAGAGCAATTTCACCACTAAGTGAGGATATCTTTCACGTATTTTAAATCTATATTTATATTTTCTAGAAGCAATAAGAATGGTGCTCTTCTAGCCTTCCTCACCCTGGTATCTTTAGGACTTGCTACTACCCTGTACAAGAAATTGTTCCAACAGGATCTTGATATTCCCACTCGGTGAGTTTCTGTTATCTGTTGCACTGCTTGCTAATTTTTACTTTCTAACTTGTCTTGACCCGCTTATACCTGATAGAGGTTAGAGTCAAGGCGATTCGTTTTGATCCCAAAGGTGAAATTAAGACACAAACGGTGTCAGATGTCACAACAGCAAAACCCTTTATTGACTAACAACCAGTGGAGAGTGACAGGAAAGAAAGATAAGGAAATGGAAAAGTGAAGCCTTAAAGGTTCAAGATAGCAAGAAGTATAGCTACCACCACAGATCCAGCGATGTCTCGCAGGTCCGCCTGTTCCAATTTAGTGGGGAAGATCTTCAAAGAATAGCTGTTCACGGTGACATTATATAGTGTTCCAAGAGCCGCTTTGCCTGCCCTCCTCCTGTGTAGTGCATGCGTATGAGTCATCAGCAGAGATCTTCACCTCCCACAGCTTCACCTCTGTTGGTGGAGCATGCATAGGTGTCTGGAGGGCCCATTTTTGTAGACGTAGTATGACTTGACAGCTTGTGCACCTTTGGGCTTGCACACATTTGGGCTTTTTTGCAGGACAGCTGCCTTTTAAGTGGTCAAGCCAGACCCGGAAGATACTGTTTCTGGGTTGGGCTCTTCCGTTGTTGTTTAGGACTTATCAGTGGTTCAAGCTTGCAAACAGTAGCCTTGAAGTTTCTTTACGGGGAATTTCAGTAAGGTTGAAACAAATATTTAATACAGTCCCTTCTTTGTGGGGAATTTGAGCAAGGTCGAGACAAACATTTTAACACAGTCCCTTACATATCTGACAGCTGTAAATATACATGACCCAAGAAGCAAAGAAGCTGGACTTTTCCTTGCAAAACAAATGCGAGATGTACCTACATGGAAAAAATCTATTGCCTCATGAGAGAAATGATTCAAATAGCTCTGTATTGACTCAGTCATCCTCTTCTGACAGGTACTTTGGAACAACTTCCCTGTTACTCTCTTACTGACTGTGAGGGATTGCTAAACAAACGTCTCAACAGTCTGGGCCTTTTTCTGAACCTAAATGGGCCAGAACTGCCTGCCTGGCCCCAGTTCGTGTTGGTGCCAGGGGAACTCAGCACTTTGCTGAGCCCCTGACCCAGCCCTGCACCGGTGGAGGGGTAGGAGCAGGCAGAGCTTGGAGCTGTGGCTGCAAGAAGCCGGAGAGAGAGGGGTGACCCCCCTCAGAAGCCCCCACCATCCCCCAGACCCGTTCCTGGTAATTTTCCACAAGGGCTGAACAATGCAATGTGGCAGGAACATGATGGGATAAAGGCAATCGCTCTGGGCAGTCAGGGAACTCTTGCCCACGACAAGAAGATTGTTGTTTGTGTCAGGGTCATCATGTGATCCAATGGCAGTGATCTTTCTTCTCCTATCGCTTTCCTTTCTCTTTCTTTCCAGTTCCAACAAAAGGGTTCATAGAATAAATCAGGCTGGAAAAGATCCTTGGGATCATCAAGTCCAACCATTATCCCTACGCTACAAGTTCACCCCTAAACCATATCACCCAACACCACATCTAAGCGACACTTAAACACATCCAGGGATGGCGACTCAACCACCTCCCCAGGCAGTCTGTTCCAGTGTCTGACCACTCTTTCCATGAAGAATTTCTTCCTAATGCCCAGTCTAAACTTGCCCTGTTGCAACTTGAAACCATTGCCCCTGGTTCTGTCCCTAATGACCTGTGAGAAGAGACCAGCACCAACCTCTCTACAACGTCCTTTCAAGTAATCGTAGAGCATGATGAGGTCCCCCCTCAGCCTCCTCTTTGTCAAACTAAACAGTCCCAGCTCCCTCAATCGCTCCTCGTTAAGATCTAATCTCCAGGCCCTTCACCAGCTTTGTTGCCCTTTTCTGCACTCGCTCCAACACCTCGATATCTCTCTTATACTGAGGCGCCCAAAACTGAACACAGTACTCAAGGTGTGGCCTCACCAGTGCTGAGTATGGGGGGACAATCACCTCCCTACTTCTGCTGGTCACACAATTTCTAATACAAGCCAGGATGCCATTGGCCTTCTTGGCCACCTGGGCACACTGCTGGCTCATATTCAGCCGGCAGTCTATTAGAACGCCCAGGTCCTTTTCCACCAGACAGCCTTCCAGCCACTCTCCCCAAGCCTGTAGAGTTGCATGAGGTTGCCGTGACCAAAATGCAGGACCCTACACTTGGCTCTATTGAAATGCATGCAGTTTTCTCTAATGGCTCTTTATTCTGAGGCACATTAATAGCATTAGGTGGGCAATTGAAGCACATCGATGTTAGTTCTTTGTTGTCCGGTAAATAAAACTCATGTTAGGATCGTTGGTGTTGATTCACTTTAATCCTGGCCTGGGAATCAGCAAACCTGAGTCCTCATACTGTAAACTCTGGATGTGACACTGACTTACTAATTATGTGTCATAAAACTTCAAAGCCAAATAAACCTCCACCAGTGTAGGCTCATCTATATGAGCAGGATACATTATTCCTATATAGTGCAACATCTGGAGTTCTTATTCTATAATGAGAAGCTGAAAGTAGGGAATAAAAAAAAAAAGCTTACAAAAAATAAAACCCACAAAACCCAAAACTAGATAGAATACTGTGAGAGTTAAGCATGCTTCTGCTGACAGGGGTTGCAGTAGTTAATCTGGCACAGTACATGCTAACAGGTTGATAAAATCTCCCAACAGAAAACCCTACTTCTCTTGCTGACATCCCTCTTTAGTGCGCTCTGCTGCTTGCTTATAAGGTCTTCCTTCTCCAGCTTCCCCTCTCAGCTGACTTGGGTTGTGACCAAGAGCTTGAAGCCAACACACTCTTATTCAGGCCATAAATATTCCGGCAGGACATCACTGTCTGCTGGAATGTGACACATTCATTCAATGTCTTATTGCACAGCAAATGTATATTATTGGTAAGAAATACTTGCCTCTTTGAGGTTTACAACTTTCAAATGCACTTTAAAACTCTGTCTTTCTCTTAATAATGTTAACTCTCACTAACTTCAATCATACTAAAGACAAAATTTCCTAACAGAAGTGTCTGCAATATTTTCAATCTTGTATATCATCTGTGTGTCTCATTCTGATGCCATTACACGTCCCTCTATATTCCTGCCAGCATATTTTATTTCTTTGTACAGTTAGTATGCTTATTGAGAAAAGTCACACAGCAGGAGTGCAAAGAAAAGTAGAAGGATACTTAAACATGCCTGTTTTAAAACATATGAGTAGTGGAACTGTTCATATGCTTAAAGTTAGACCTAGTTTAACATCGAATTAGAACCTTTGAGTTACTGGAAGATCAATATTACATACGTCATTATACATGACATGAAACATTGTTATGTTTTCATATATCTTCTGATGTTTCCCAGACATCTTGACATCATTTTGATTTTAAGGAATAAAGAATATAATCAGATTTTTCCAATGTTAATTTTAGGGAATCTTAACTCATGGAGAACATTATATTTTCTTAAGCAAGCAAACTATCCGAATAAAACCAAAACAAACAAAGAAAATACGATACAGAATTCTATAGAAAACACTATGAAGGAAGATGTATTGCTCAGAGATCTACGCTCATCCTGTGCCGCAAAAATTCTTTCCCTATCTTGACCAATATCACATTGAGTAGGATTGCAAACTGACATAAGGTTATGGCCAAACTATTTATTAGGCAAAAGAGATCTTAGGAAACTTGATAGAAAAGCCTTGGTTTTCATTGCAGTCTTATTTCTTCCCCACCTCTTGAAGCTGGGTTCCAGATACAGAAAAAGTTATTTGTCTAGCATCTTTAGTTTTTAAAAGCTGAACAAAACTGGGGAACAAAGAGTTGGTCCTGGTCAGAGCAGGACACTGGATTTTCAGGTTTGCATTACAAATACTAAGGTCCACACATCAGACTCTTGTCTAAAGCAGTACAATATTTTTGTAACATTACGAGCAGTTATATCAAGTTATGAGTGATTTATCACTCTTAATGGGATCTAGAACCAATGTCATTCTTTAATGAAGAAATAATTCAACTTCCATAAGTGAGTTTGGGAAGAGTAAATGCATATAAGACATCCCCAGACAAGCATAAACTACACTTTTCTGCCTACAATTCTTCTCTTGTGAAAGACTGATACTGCAAATCAGAAACTTGTGTACTAAAGTTGGATTGTAGTAGAAATGGAAATCATAGAATCATGGAATCATAGAATCATAGAATCATAGAATCATAGAACAGTTTTGGTTGGAAGATACCTTCAAGATCACTGAGTCCAACCTTTTTCCTAACCCTATCAACACCACTAAACCATGTGCCTCATCAAAACATCTACTTGTCTCCTAAACACCTCCAGGGATGACAATTCAGCCACTCCCCTGGGCAGCCTGTTCCAATGCCGAGCAACTGTTTTGGTAAAGAAATTTTTCCTAATATCCAACCTGGTACAATTTAAGGCCAAAATGTCATGGGGAATGAGAGAGGTGCCTGAGGACTGGAGAAAAGCCAATAGCACTCCAGTCTTCAAAAAGGGCAAGAAGGAGGACCCTGGCATCTACACGCTAATGAACCTCACCTCCATCCTTGGGAAGATGATGGAGCAACTCATTCTGAAGGCCATCTCTAATCAATTGGAAGAAAAGAAGGTTATCAGGAATAGCCAGCATGGATTTACCAAGGGGAAATCTTGCCTAACTATTCTGATATCCTTCTATGAAGACATGATCGAATGGGCTGATGGAGGGAGAGCAGTGAATGTCATATACCTCGACTTCAATAAGGCTTTCAATACTGTTCCTTGTAACAGCCTCATAGGTAAGCTCAAGAAATATGGGATAGATGATTGGACTGTGAGGTGGATTGTTAACTGGCTCAACAACAGAGTTCAGAGGGTTGTGATCAGTGACACAGAGCCAAGTTGGAGGCCTGTGGCCAGTGGTGCTCCCTAGGGATCAGTACCGGGTCCAGTTTTGTTCAGTATCTTCATCAACGACCTGGACAAGGCGATAGAGTGCACCCTCAGGTTTTGATACAAAACTAGAAGGGGTGGCTGGCACACAGAAGGCTCTGCTGCCATCCAACGAGATCTGGACAAGCTGGAGAGCTGGGCAAAGGGGAACCTCATGAAGTTCAATAAGGACAAGTGCAGAGTCCTGCGTCTGGGGAGGAATAACACCAGGCACCAGGACAAATTAGGGGTCGTCCTGCTGGAAAGCAGCCCCATGGAGAAAGACCTTGGAGTCCTAGTGGACAGTAAGTTTTCCATGGGACAGCAATGTGCCCTTGTGGCCAAGAAGGCCAATGGGATCCTGGGGTGCATTAAGAAAGTTGTGTCCAGTCAGTTTAGGGAGGTTCTCCTCCCCCTCTACTCTGCCCTAGTGAGACCACACCTGGAATATTGTGTCCAGTTTTGGGCTCCCCAACTCAAGAGACACAGGAATCTATTGCAGAGAGTCCAACGGAGAGCTACAAGGATGATTAAGGGACTTGAACCTCTCTCCTACGAAGAGATACTGGGAGAACTGGGGCTGTTTAGCCTTGAAGGGAGGTGGTTGACAGGGGACCTTATTAATGTACATAAATACCTGAAGAGTGGGTGTCAAGAAGACAATCTCTTCTCAGTGGTGCCCAGCAATAGAACAAGAAACAATGGGTTTAAGTTAGAACATAGGAAATTCCACCTCAACATGATGAGAAATTTCTTTACTGTGAGGGTGACTGAGCACTGGCACAGGCTGCTCAGAGAGGTTGTAGAGTCTGTTTCTTTCAAAACCCACCTGGATGTGTTCCTGTGTGGCTGCTCTAGGGGATCCTGCTCTGGCAGAGGGGGTTGGACTAGATGATCTCTAGAGGTCCCTTCCAATTCCTAACATGCTATGATTCTATGATTTCCCCTTGTCCTAACACTTGCCACTAGGGAGAATAGACCGACTCCCGCCTCTCTACAACCTCCTTTCAGGTAGTTGTAGAGTCCAATAACATCTCCCCTCAGTTTCCTCTTCTCCCAGCTAAACAGCCTCAGATCCCTCAGCCAACAACAGGGAAGTACAACAGGGAAGCGAAATTTTTTCACTTATTCTTAAAGCAATAGAAATACATTGTTCACTTTTGAACAGGCACTTTCCATTTTCAAGTGACATAGTGAGCAAACATAAAAAAATTGATTCCATCTCATTTCTTTTCTTCTGATCCCTTGAATTGCAAGGGACAGAAATAGTAAGAGGAGAATAAATTTAATTCACCCTTTGTATCAAAGCCAAAGCAAAACTTAAGTAGTATGCAGCAAGGGATAGCAGATGGCCAACTTTCCTTTAGGAAGGTACGGCTGTAAGCACTCATGTTATCTTAACAGCTGAATATAAGCTGCGATATAAGTGACCGCAAGTTAGTGTGTTTATATACAGGCCCATCCTAGAGGTTGAACTCTGGACAAAATTGATCACTAGAATTAGCTTTCATACATGTTTTTTTTCCTTTGTTAGTTGCTTTTCAAGTGTTGTTCTCATCTTTTTGCAGGGACCTGTGCCACAGGAATGTACATTTTTGTTACCTATTACACTGAATGCTCCCACGGGTTTCAGCTCTCTGCTCTGTGAACTCTACACGTGCCTTGAATCCAGGTTTCTCTGCACAGGCCTGGAGGGTATCGGAGCCCATTTTTCAAAAATGGAATCCATGGAAAGGTGAGAAACTTCCTAAGAGATCTACACATCTGGCACTGGGAAATTTTCATACCTGGGGAGACTACAGGGACAACAGAGTGACCTAACTGCTCAAGAAAGGGGTTTTAGTAAGTGCTGTTGAGTGACTGTGGGACTGAAGAGTCCTGACCTAGCCATCTGTCAAGCTGTTACGTACTCGAAGAGGTGCTGGCTTTGCTTCCTCAGCCAGCTTGACTCTGCTCAAGTATCTAAATTATCCATTATCATATATTTTGGACTGGTTCTGATCTTTCTGTCTCATGTTGCCATGCTTTGTTTTTTTTGTTTGTGGAAAGAAATCTAGTCTATTGCCCTATGCAAATGCTGCCAGATCACAGACCACAGCAGTGAATACCCCAAGCCTGAGTAAAAAACCGCATAGCTTCTCGCATAAAAATGCACAAAGAATGCACATTTTACTGTTACTTCTGCTCTGAAGCAGATTTCCTTTTGCTGTCATTTCAGTATCAGCTTTTTCCCCTCCCTCCATATCCTCAGCCCATGGTGTTTGTTGCCTGTGACTAGAGCTCAAAATTGTGTAAAAACAAAAACAATAATAGCATACAGGAGGTGGGGAGGACCCCTAAGCATAATTGGATAACAATGGTTTTGTGATCCTTAAGGGGGGAGAAACACTTCAGTTTTTGCTGACTGACATCAGAAACAAACCTTTACCCTGACAAAAGAATTGAACCCAGCTGCCTAACAGACATATTAATTTCTTTCTCAGGAGAAGAGTAAATGGATTACCCAGGAGTTTTACGGTTATCAAGCAACTAAGGCAGCCTAAAACTACGTGTTTTCCCATTTCTGTTTACATTGGATCGAGACACAAGGTTAGAAAAACATTTATATAACAAAAGCATTTGTAAATTCTGCATTTTCAAAGCAGAGGCCTCTTCTCTGTGTCTTCTATTGCCAAGACATCTGTAAAGCTGGTATTAACAAGCTGTTTGTAAGCCTATATTTTTACTGCTATATTTTTAGTGTAACATTAAAATTCCTCTTTAGATTTTTGTAGTTGCAGAGATTTCATTCCTATCTACTCCCCTCAAAGTTTACCTTCCCATTTACGTGCTCTTAAATCCGGTATAGCTAGACATACAAATTCTTCTGAAATTATAAAATTTTTTTTCAGCTTTATTATTAGGCAGATGACTAGAGTCTTACTTAAGTGCGGATATACAAAAGCTCCTTCTGAAGTGTAAAGCCCAACAGATAACAACTTGCATCGTTTACTGCGCTTTTTTTTCAGAGAATAAAACAGAAACCACAGCAAAATACAAAAGAAAGTGTACAATAAACTACTCACATCAAGTAATACAGATAAGAAAACATGGCTTAGATGGTTCCTCTACTGCTAGTTTGGAAACATCTAATGCTACAGAATGAGCACAAACCCTCTTATAAATGACCAGAGAAGCTTCTTTTAGGGAGAGAGAGATTCCCCACAGTTTGCTTTGCAGAGGATAACCTACCTGCTTTGTACAAAAGAATACTGCTCTCTAGTGGAATATGGGAAAAGATTCCATGACCTCACCACTTACCTTCCTCTGCGATCTTAGCTGTTTTCAGAGAAGAAGCATCTTAGCTTTGTCCTAGAGTTATGACATGTTATAATATATGGCTGCAATTACTGTGAGATTATACTGTGAAGTTGCTTTCCTTTTATAACCAAGTAAAATTCTTTTACTTTTTTCTTCAAAACTCCTTTGTATATTGAAACCAGTAGTTTTTACCATGTCTTTTTTTTTCAGAATGCTGCTGTCTATATCAAAAGCATGGAACTAATAACTATTTAATTTACACAGGAACTTATAATAATTTAGCTGGCATAAGTTTAATTTGAGAATGATTAATAGCTGCATTTATACAGCTGGAAATTTTAATGATGTCTCTCTCTGGAATTTTTAGTGCTAGTATTTTATATTCAAGATTCACTTTCTGTTGTGGTCATTGCCTCCTTTGGAGTGTGAAAGGGTTGTTAAATCTGGGATTAAGTTGTACACATTGTTCAACATAGTCTGTCCGTCTCAGCGAGTGGGACATTGTGAAAGCACATACGCACACACAAAATGTGGTGCTTTCAGTTTCCTTCCTCCAGGGCTAGTTGTAGATCTGTCATCTGTTTGGCTAGGCTCGATGGGATCAGGGCTCCTTTGACAGCTTTAATCGCCATCACTACTCACAGCAAGCCTGTAAGCTAGTGAATTGACATGCTGGACATAGTTAAAATGGGCACGTAGTGCAGGATTGAAATGAATCAAGACTGGAATGTGCTCTAAGTGTGCATTCAAAACAGGAGAACACTGCTTTGAGGTATTACAATGTTAAACCTGGAGCCAGCTATTTTCTGAAGATTTATGTTCAATATTCCTGGATCCTTTGACATTGGAAAGTAACTTAAAGCATCATCTGCAAAAACGTTGCTTAGTCTGTGCCCAGAATGTCTGGCCCTTTTTTTTGTTGGAGTTTTTTTTTGTTTATTTTAGAAATGGAGGTGGTCACTCTAGGCTAATGCTGGAATTTTCTGAAGAGTACCTCATCAAATACTTTTCATACTGTGAATAGAGGCTTTTGGAAAGATCTCTAACTAAATATAGTAATTTTTTTCCTAAAAAAAAAAAAAAAAAAAGAAAAGAAAAATAAATGGCAGTAGTAACCTAGAATACCCACAGTAAACAGAAAGGAGCCTCCTGAGTGTTAGAGACAAGGAAACTAAGCACCTGATGGTACAAGGGGATTGTCAGACTCAGAAGTTTTCCCCTTTTCTTTTCTGAAGGGTATCCTCACCATCCATGTGAAGATTAGAGATTTAGACACTTTGAAATTTCAGTTTAGAAATTTAGGTGATACTATAGCTAACTAATAATTATATATGTGTAGATGTGGTGCTTAGTGACATAATTTAGTGGTGTGCAGTGCTGAGTTAACAGTTGTGGTCAATAATCCTAAAGGTCTTTTCTAACCCAAATGATTCTATGATTTTGTGATTTTATACTGAAATCAGTAGTAGAACAGCTCCTTTTCTGAGAAACTCAAAGCACTTGAAACTTTTGGGGGTTTGTACTTTTGGTTAAACATTAACAACATTGGAAAGTTTTCTATAATTGCAAGTCTTCCGAATAGGAACAATTTTCACCTGTGATTAATTCAGCAATGAGGTGTATTTCACTCAGAGAAATTTGTTGTGTTGCCACCACAACACAATGAATCTTTTTTCTCCTTTTTTTCTTTTTGGCAAATATAAACGGCTCTCCAACATCATGTTTTTCTACTGCCACATCTATTTTGGAAATTAATTCATAGACTGGAATCAGCCTTAAAAACATTGGTCAATTTATCCTTGAAGCATAGGGAGCTTTCGGATGAAAAAATTATTGTCCTCTTTTACTGTCAGGATATTAAAGCAGAAAGAGGTGAAGATGAAGTGTTAAAATTGCATAAAATTTATACTGGTGCTGGGAATAGAACCCAGATCACTTGCCTCCTACACCTGCATTAACCAAAGTATTATGCTTCCTTCCCCAGAGTATTTACAGTCTTTCATTTCCACTGGTAATGGAAAGTTTTCCTGGGGGTGGAAGGAAAAACTATAAAGGGAGAGTACAAATAAAACCATCTGGGACAGAGGAAAATAGAAGGCTAAATCATCTGGAAAGTCTGGTAATGTGATATAGAACAAGTAACGAACTATGCCTAACATGCATCAGTTTCAATGTATGTTGAAGCGTACACAGCAGAGTGGTCCTTGGTAGTTCTCAGATGTCTTTAGCACTCAAACTGCAAAACACAGGGATCCATTCATGTGGCATGACCACACTGATATTGAAGCTATATCTTAAGGTTCTCATTGGGCAATGTACAGAGTTAACACAGAAGGAACATGGGTTTCTCCTGAATAATCTTCACATAGTAGGTATCACTATTCGAAATGTAGCTTCTGCTAGCGTGATGGAAATTTGTTTCCTTTTAGCCTGAACAGGAAATGTCGACATTTTTCTTATTGCCTCAGTAATTATCATTAATTAATTAGGATAGCTCTTTGATATTAAACATAGTGAGTGCTATTTAAGTGCTGAGTAATATTGTTATTGATTTAAAACACCTTTTTCAAACACCAATGCTTTAAGGAATAAGAAAAACAAAAAAAAAATAGTAGTACTGCATATATTTTTTTTTTGTTTTTGAATGAATTATATGGGTAAATGAAAAAATAATTAAGAGTGAAAAAAAAAGATTCAAGCCAACATTCAAAGGAAGTCAGGGAATTAGTTGTGCAGCTTTTATCTCAGAGAGTGCAATAAAATTATAAGCAAGTGAGAGAAGCCACACAGAACAGCACATAGGATAGAGAGGGTTATAGATCAGAAATCTGAGCATATATGCTGAAGATGAGATTTCAAAGGTCTGCATTTGAAGAGCAGATTCAAAATGCCCTTCATCCACATATCTCCCAATCTTCTGGATCACAAACCCTACATCCACTCATTTGGATATGAACATGTCCCATGACTTAATCCATAGTTTCTGTGGCAGAAGCAGTAAGTATGTGTCTCAAATGCACATACAAGGAAAAAAGACAGGGGGCTTGTGCTGCCAGAGACTGGAGACAGGGCTTCTTAAAGACAGAAGATACAACCATTGCTAATTTCTTACTTTTCTCTTTTACTTCTTCATTCCGCCATTTATCAACCATTCTAAAATACTGCTCTATCAAGCCTAAAAACGTCACAAATGCACAGAAATTTTCCTTCTTAGAGATTCACATCCTGTGGAAAGTAACTATATGTATTTAAATATAAAATTTTATCTGATAATATCCACTTGAAGAACATGTGTATACAGCAAAGATTTTGACCTTATATCTTTCTACTATGACCTCTCCTAGTATTTATTCACAGCATTTAATATCCTGTCCTTACAACCATCTTGAGTATGTGTCACCTTAGACAATTAAATACAAAGAATGGAAAAGGACTGGCCAATACACAGTTATCAGACAAGGTCTTTAGCCCAGAATTACATCTCCAAGGATCCCTAAGTCCATATTAGTATTATTTAGTTTTGAACAAAGTGAGTAATTTCAGTTGGTATTGTTTACAAAGTTCCTGAAAGTTTCCAGGTCATAACAAATTGGAGTCATGTGCTAAAGTCAACAGAAAGAGCAGATCCATTATCAAAGGGGGCAGCTCCTGTGTGTCCCTTCATGGTAGCATTTTAATACCTTTGGTCTTATTATCAATAAATCAGTATCCCCTGCCTAGCTTCTAAAGACCATTTCTCAAAAGAGGGAAAAGAGAGGAATACACAGGGAAAGGAGAAAGGAATACAGTAAAATAAATGCTAGAACAACACAGGAATTATCTTGGAATCATCAGAGTTCATTGACCCTTGACTATCCGGTTAAAGGCTGTTGGAAGGGTATTTGGAGTTAATATTGTGGTTCACACAGTGTTTAGAATTCATGCTGACTTGCTGTAATGATTGTAAGCCAAAACATTTCAACAATGCAATGGATATGGTATTTAGATTACATTTCTGGATTGGTTTATGATGTTGATAGGTAATGTGGCTCAGTAGTCTTTGATCTTCCACATGTCTATCTGTGACAATGAGAAATTGCAGACATGTCTGTGATGGGTGAGAGAGACGGACTACTATTTCATAAGTCCATCAAAATCCATTTCGCAGGTATTATTGTGGGTGACAAGGACCACCTTTGACTTTTTTTATTCTACTTCTTTATGGATTCAGAGAGAAGTAAAGAGATGGCATGTTGTCACAATTTATATGAATCTATCTCTTACGAGTGTTAACGTGAACCCCAATGCTACAAATGCTAAACAGGGATTCAACTTGGGTGAAGCTGAAAATAAGTTAGATGATTAGAGATAGGTGGACTTTCAATAAGGAAATTATTATTTTGGGTAAAACAGAAGCTCACAGAAGAAAACCAGGAATATTTCTCAGTCTTTTTGGAATAATTCTGAGCAACAAGTTTCTAAATCTCTAAGTTTTACGATGAGAAGCAACACAGAAAAATTAATATTACTGGCTGTTGTGGTGAAGTACTGATCTTGAATTTTTAACAAGTAACTTACACTACATTTAAAGCAATGAATAAGCCACAAGTTGAGCCACATATTACTGTTTGTTTAAAGGCAAGATAGATGACAGGCAGTATACTGCATACATGAAGGAAATGAAAGGAGCAGAGGAATATCAGGGATTGTGTTTAATGTCATTGTTAACACTGTAAGAGTCAGTAATTTCAGATATGAACTTTTTTACTCCTGTCATGTGACAAGGAAACACATGGAGATATACAACCTGATTAGTTGTTTTGACCGATACTTTGTCGTATTTTTTTTTAGGAAAAGTAATTTTGGAGTGTATTAGATCAGAAAGAAGAATGAGTTGGATGGGCTAATTTGTAAGTGTGACAAAAGTTTGGGATTTTAAGTGTTTCTCCCTTTTCTCTGTTATCATATGTGCCCTCTCTACTTCCTGGAAAATGCTAGATCCCCTTTAAGGGCAGTGAATATTTGAGCTCTTCCTTAATTCTTGCAATAATTAATTCATTATTACCATTTTGTTGCTCTTATGCATCCACTTCCTAAAAAAAAAACCAAACAAACAAAAAAAACCACCCAAATTTTACAATGCCTTTTTGGGGATTTTTTTTAACTGTTTGAGTATAACTTCCAGGAGGGACTTAACTGTTCCTCAGGTTTTTTTTCTGAGAACTCGTTCTCAGGTATCTGATATAGTTTACCTCCGTAATGAAGGAGGCTTTAGTGATCCAGATGATACACTTACTTGCTGTCCGTCAAATATAGGCTTCCAGGAAAAACAAACAAACACAAAATAATAAAAACCCAATGAAAGTCAAGGACGTGCTCAAGTAAATCCAGAGGAGGGACACGAAGATAGTCAGAGGGCTGGAGCACCACTTCTGTGAGGACAGGTTGAAAGAATTTAGTCTGTTCAGCTTGGAGGAGAGAAGGTTCCAGGGAGACCTTATACTGGTCTTCCTGTACCTGAAGGAAAGAAGAAGGGGGATGCTTTCATGGAGCGTAGTGAATTGACAAAGGATAGCAGTTTCAAACTCAAAGAGAGTAAATTTAAATTAGATTGTAGGAAGAATTTCTTTTATGTGGGGCTGGTGAAGCACTGGAACAGGTTGCTAGGGGAAGTTGTGAATTTCTGTTCTGGACTGAGAGCACGAAGATAAAAGTTTTCTGGGGCTCCAGGACCATGTGGCAATCAAAATGTGGGAGGAAGGGCAGGTATGCCTATGGGGAGGAGAGGGTGATTCAGGTGACACAAATAGACCAATCATGGAATTCCTTTCCGTGGTACTCAGTGTAAAAGGGCCCCTGTACTGGATGGCATCGGATTACGAGCCTTCCAGAAATCTTTCTATTACTTCGCTCAACCAAAATAATCAATTTAAAATTAATATAAAAGAAAAATGAGAAGGAAAATTCTAAGCAGAAAGAGCAGAAATTGGAGAGGACAACAAGTTTCTGTACTGTCTTCTGTGTATCTGAACTCCGCATCACCTTAAGCCTTCCTGTGATTTGTTTTGTGTTATTATAGTGGATCTTTTAGAAGACAGGGAAAAAGTACTTTTCTTTTTTTTTTTAACTTAACCTTCTGGATGAAACTCTTCAGTTTTACACCACTATAACCATTGCAGTTGCAATGTTTTAAAGCCACTGTGCAACAGCAGAAACACTCCCTTAGATCAGGTTATTAGTTAGAATATATTGATGAGGATTTAGGTACAGTATTTCCGAAGGAAAATTTTGATGTTATTATGAACTTATAAATATCTCCCACTGATCTCCAGAGTCATTACTATACACCACAATTAAGCTGAAGGAAAAACCCTGAGTTCAGAAGAGTTGCAGCTAAGTAAACTTAGTCTATTAGAGGCAAATAGAAGCCTAACTTACTTCCTAAATGTTTTTACAACATTCACTATTAAACCTGCCTGTTATGGAAAATTAATTAAAAACCTCTTGATCTGAAGATGAAAGCTATTTTTACTTAGAGCATGAACAATTCATAAGTAGTTCTGGAAGTCAAATTTCAGATCTCAAGCTAGGTAATAAGTGTAAAAAACTGCCTTTAATTTTACTGGCGAAAATCAACACCCCAGACTTCCTTTTTTACCTCATTAACAAAAGCCCAATGTTCTTCTCTGAAAAAGGTTATGAAAACCATAGATGATAGAATCATTAAGTTTGGAGTACCTCTAAGATCATCTAGTCCAACTGTCTACCCAAAACTGTCATGACCACTAAACCATGTCCTGAAGTGCCATATCTACACGGTTTTTGAACAGCTCCAGGGTTGGTGACTCCACCATTTCCCTGGGCAGCCTGTTTCAGTGCCTCACCACTCTTTCAGCAAAGAATTTTTTCATAATATCTAATCTAGACCTCCCCTGGGACAACCTGAGTCCTCTTGTCCTATCACTAGTAACTTGGGAGAAGAGACCAACACCCACCTCACTACAACCTCCTTTCAGGTAATTGTAGAGAACAGTGAGGTCTCCTCTCAGCCTCCATCATTCCAGCTCTCTCATCTGCTCCTCATAAGACATGTTCTCTAGACCTCTCACCAGCTTCATTGCCCTTCTCAGGACCTGTTCGAGTACCACAATTGTCATCTATGAAGCCCAATGCAAGTATTTCTGCGAACATATCCAGTACCATTTTTTGTGCTGAACTAATTAAAATGGAAATAAACACACTTTTTGGGCATACATTTTAGAAAATTCAGTGTGGGATGACTCATACCAGAAAGTCATAGTAAATTTAATTGTTTTCTATATTTCAGCCACAGTGTGATAATACATAGTAGTCAAGTTATTTTCTTCATACTTTACAAATCTTGGAAAAATTTACAAAAGAAGCACAACCATTTTGAAGCAATGATTTCTTGTTTCTGTGGCCACATAGTTGTTTTCCGGTTTTTGTGGGTTTTTTTTGTTGTTCCTGATTGAAGGTCATCTTCAAATTCTAAAGTATGGGTATGTTTTAGTGTTTAATGTCTATGAAATACAAGATCTCTTAGCTTTAGTATTCTGGCCCATATTTACAGAGAAAAATTTAATTCTGATGCATTCTGAAGTTGTTGTAATATAATGGGGAAAATATACATAATTAACATAGAGCTTATTTTCTGGGTGCATCTGAATCATATTGCTTAACAGATATTCTCAAAGTTTCTGAACAGAATTGTATGGATTTCTTGCACATAACTTTATCCCCTGTACGTGACCAATGTATATTGTATGTGTTCAATTAGTAGTTTCTTTGCATGTTCTCTTTCCCAGCACTGCAAAGTACACTCCAATATTCAGGTTACAGTTAATACTGATGCATGTCATCATTCAGAATCTTTGTGAAATGGTCAGACCCACAGCTTGGGTAAATCAACACACCAGCTGTTTTACGAATATCAACATTTTCAGGTAAATACTTACTTTTTTGTGTTTTTTTAGTTTGTTTGGCCAACTGTATGATTTTGTTGAAGATTAATTAAATTTATTACTCATTCTATTATGTTTAGAATTCTATAGGTAAGACCATAAAGATGAAAATATATGTGAGTTGATAAATATGTTGTCTATATTTGAGCTGTTTTAACATCTTGACATACGGCCTGCATTGCTGACATAGTAATATTCTTCACATAGTTTTATTAAGTGAAGAGTTTAAGGTTGAGAGCTCTGAAATGCTAAAGACAAATTTATCTAAGGTGTACTGTGATGATCATTGTTATTTAGTCTATGCAGAGCTAGAACAACATTGTAATTTCCAATATGAGTTTCATCCTGGTCCAGTCCTGTTCCAGGTGCTTTTACCTAGTGTTCCTCAATATTGAGAAAATAAGAATCTCAGAAACAAATAGACAGATCTCAGGAAGCATGTTTGCTGGTAGGGAAGTAACTTCAAAGAACAGAAAAAAAAAAAAGTTTGTTTCACTTTTGTCTGAGATTTCGGACACTGGATACTGTGATAAGCAACTACCTGTGTCCAAGGCTAGAAATGAGATTATTTTCTCAAACCTATCTTCTGCAGGATTATGTTATTTCTAAACAACATAATTCTGCTCAGGTACCACAATGCTGAGAAGGCAATAATAACAAGAGTATGATATAGGCTTCTCACGAGTTGTTTTCGTGTATGAAGTTCAGGGATAAGCAGAATATTGTAGTATACAGGACCCTCATTTGGAATTAAGAACAAGAATCCTCTTCCTGTATTTGCCGACAATTTTCAAACATTGAGCAAATTACTAAACATTCAGCACGTCCCATCTATGAAATTTGAGAATTTGTCTTCTCTAGCTTACTTTGAGATCTATGAAAGTAAGGAGCAATATAAGGTGCAGAGTTTCATATTATGTAGTTATTTCAAGTCAATTGAAATATGTGCTACCCAGGACACTACATTACAATAGACTGTAGGTTAAAAGTACCTTCAAGTTCTGAAATATTTTCTTTCCATGCAAAACATTTCTCTTCCCTCTATGCTCCATAGAAACAATTTTCATGCTCTTCTGTAAACTAATTGCATAATTAAAAATTGACAAATACGTATTTTCCTTTAGAAAAAAATCTTAAGGTAAGCTTAATGCCAAAATATGCTTTTTACTCTATTTCCAAATGCCAGTTACACATATACATATTGATTCATTAGTTAGTTAAGAATTTGCTATTTCTGTCTAATCTCTTACCATTCTCAAACAAGAAACACAAGAGGAAAGACGACTGCTTTCACAATTGTTCTCTCTTCTTAGAGCATTGTTTCTTGTTGAAGTTAGGATTCTGCTTACAGTTATGGTAAAAACACCAAGACTTCATCACAGTTGCTTCGTCTAAGTGTACGTGGAGGGAACTACTAGAAGTGAGGTTTGGACCCAGTTCTTTTCTCTCATTGCCAATTGTAAGAATAGAAGAAGGCGAAATGTTGAAGAAAATAAATATCTTCATACGGTGAAAGCTGGAAGAGTCAACTGTAAAGGGTTTGAGCTTGTGTTCAGGTGGTGTTAATGTTTAGTGTTTCATCTTCGAAAAATCATGGGAACGGGAGAGGTGCCTAAGGACTGGAAGAAAGCCAGTATCACTCCAGTCTTCAAAAAGGGCAAGAAGGAGGACCCTGGCATCTACACACTAATCAGCCTCACCTCCATCCTTGGGAAGATGATGGAGCAACTCATTCTGAAGGCCATCTCTAATCAATTGGAAGAAAAGGAGGTTATCAGGAACAGCCAACATGGATTTACCAAGGGGAAACCTTGCCTAACTATTCTGATATCCTTCTATGAAGACATGATCGAATGGGCTGATGGAGGGAGAGCAGTGAATGTCATATACCTCGACTTCAATAAGGCTTTCAATACTGTTCCTTGTAACAGCCTCATAGGTAAGCTCAAGAAATGTGGGATAGATGATTGGACTGTGAGGTGGATTGTTAACTGGCTCAACAACAGAGTTCAGAGGGTTGTGATCAGTGACACAGAGCCAAGTTGGAGGCCTGTGGCCAGTGGTGTTCCCCAGGGACCAGTGGTGGCTCATTTTTGTCAATATTTTAATCAACGACCTGGACAAGGCGATAGAGTGCACCCTCAGCAAATTTGCTTATGATGCAAAATTGGGAGGGGTGGTTGACACACAGGAAGACTGTGCTGCCATCCAACGAGATCTGGACAAGCTGGAGAGCTGGGCAAAGGGGAACCTCATGAAGTTCAATAAGGAAAAGTGCAGAGTCCTGCGTCTGGGGAGGAATAACACCAGGCACCAGGACAAATTAGGGGTCGTCCTACTGGAAAGCAGCCCCATGGAGAAAGACCTTGGAGTCCTAGTGGACAGTAAGTTTTCCATGGGACAGCAATGTGCCCTTGTGGCCAAGAAGGCCAATGGGATCCTGGGGTACATTAAGAAAGTTGTGTCCAGTCAGTTTAGGGAGGTTCTCCTCCCCCTCTACTCTGCCCTAGTGAGACCACACCTGGAATATTAGACCGTGGTGCTGAAAACACCAAGGTCATGAGCTCGATCCCCGTTGGGTCCCCATGTGTTGCCTGATCTAATTGAGAGGTGTCCCTGCCCATGACAGGGAGGTTGGATTAAATGATCTCTAAGGTCCCTTCCAGACTAGGTCATTCTATGATTCTATGATTCTATGATTCAATGATTGTGTCCAGTTTTGGGCTCCCCAACTCAAGAGACAGAAGGATCTATTGGAGAAAGTCCAATAGAGAGCTACAAGGATGATTAAGGGACTTGAACCTCTCTCCTATGAAGAGAGACTGAGAGAACTGGGGCTGTTTAGCCTTGAAGGGAGGTGGTTGAGAGGCGACCTTATTAATGTATATAAATACCTGAAGAATGAGACTCAAGAAGAAGACAATTTCTTCTCAGTTGTGCCCAGCAATAGAACAAGAAACAATGGGTTTAAGTTAGAACATGATGAGAAATTTCTTTACTGTGAGGGTGACTGAGTACTGGCACAGGTTGCTCAGAGAGGTTGTAGAGTCTCCTTCTCTGGAGATTTTCAAAACCCCACCTGAGTGCGTTCCTGTGTGGCTGTCCTAGGTGATCCTGCTCTGACAGGTGGAGTTGGACTCTTAACATTCTATGATTCTGTGATTCTTTGAAAGGAAAGTGAACACGACCTCTGTCCCTTAGCTGATGAAGATCTTGTAGAGCTGCTTGCACCTGACTGCTTATTTTTAATTCTTGTCCTGTCTTATAGATGGAGCTTGTGCCTCCTTGACTAGGTCTTTTTTTTCCAGCCATGTCCCAATAAAATGCTGTACAAGCAAGGTCACATGTCTTCTGTGCTTCCTGTGGTCTGTCCTTCAGGTGTGATACAGGAATCTCATGAAAATAATTCGGCTAATATCTTGAAATGTTTAAGTGACACTACTATACTCAGAATTGCTTGGATCTGGGTTTGGAAGTCTTGGCTTTGTCTGCATCATGACACACGAATATCCTAACTGGAGTCTGGAAGAACTTCCAGCCCTCTGAAGCCCTTTAGAAGAGCTTTGGGATGTGTATATTGTGTGTCTCTGATAGCAGAGATTGGCAACACAGTACTCAAAAACATTTTTAAGAACTGATTGAATTTGAGTTTTAACTAAGAAACCTTCACAAATGTTTTCACAGTGAAAAATGAGACAAAGAAGCAGAGTTGCTGCAATTCCACAAGTAAAACTTACAGGGCTAGATTTATAATATTTAATCTTTTTCCAGAGCAAAACATTTTTAGAAGAGCTAATAGATGTTTCCCAGACTCCCATTGCACTGGGTTTCTGGTAAAATTGTGAGTTCAGTACACAAACTTACAAGAACTAGTTATGTCTCTGGATAAAAATCACTCCATTTTGCTAGATGTGTGCTTCTTGCTAAATTTTATTTGACATGAAAGGGAAGTAATAATTGAGAGTTTATATTGTTATTTTTTAAATAAGTGTTAAAAAGTTCTAGAGGACTGTTATTTTTAGATTCTTTTTTTCTTTCTTGTTTCTTTTTATCAGAAAAGTAGGTCCTGTCCTGAAAGAGTCCAGAGTAGAGTCATAAAAATGATTACGGGAGTGGAACATCTCCCTTATGAGGAAAGGCTGAAGGAGCTGGGTCTCTTTACGTTGGAGAAAAGGAGGCTGAGGGGTGACCTCATTAATGTTTGCAAATATGTAAATGCTGAATGTCAGGAGGATGGAGCCTTCTCAGGGATCTTCAGTGATAGAACAAGGGGCAATGGATATAAGCTGCAACATAGGAGGTTCCACAGAAACATTAAAAAAACCTTTTTAACTGTGAGGGTGACAGAGCGCTGGAACAGGCTGCCCGGAGGGATTGTGGAGTCTCCTCTGGAGACTTTCAAAACTCATCTGGATGTGTTCCTGTGTGACCTACTCTAGGTCATCCTGCTTTGTCAGAGGGGTTGGACTAGATGACCTTTCAAGGTCTCTTCTGTGATTATGCCTAGACTTCTGAGACTTTGTTGATTGGGAGCTAATGAAGAGGCAATGTATGATATACGTTAGAACATGTACAGCAGAGCAGACCATAGGTGTCTCTATCCTAAGGTTTGTTGTCTGTAGACCTAGTAGTGGATGGTAGGGGAATAGTGTAGGAACAGGGCACATGCAGTATACTTCCTCTACTTTGCCCTCCTAGCTTCCAACAAGCAAGGTGTAGAGATATCCTGAGCTGGATTTTGTGCTCAGACTGATCATCTAGATGATTAATGGCATTAGAAGAGCTTCTAAGAGAGAAAATCGTGGAACTGGCTTGCACTAAGTAGTAGGAGATGCATTTGCATGCAGGTGGTGTCTTTCCTTTCCCCAAAACTGGAATCTTGCTGGGAGTGGACAGCAGTGCAGAAGGAGAACAAACCCATAGTTTTGAAGAGCTATACTACACTTAGGGGAAGAGAAAAACTTGCATCACTGAAAGCAAAAACTGAGAATGGAAGCTCACTTTTTTTTTGCTAAGCTGAAAACCAAAAAAGAAACAAATAGAAAAGCAGTTAAAATAAAATTGTGAAAAATATTATCCCAAATATAAAAACTGAGGTTCTATACCACTTAGGGCAATGTCCAGAATGGTACCTGAGTACATGCTAAATGCCATTTTATTGAGATTTTAAGTGCTACACTAAGTCTAGTCATGGTAAAAATAGCCTCTGAAATACTAGTTGAAGCTTAACACTTAGACTCAGTCTATAGGGTAAAGCACCTGTGGTTCTCATTGGCATCTCCTTCAGCATCTTTTTCTGACCTTCAGCTAAGGAAGCCACTGTCAGTCTGGATAAGTGTTTTCCCAGCTAAAACATGCAGTGCATCAGGAGGAACTGAAAGTCTGCAAGTTCCAAATTTACGCTTACTATTTGCAAATTAAATACAAATGTGAACAGCAGGAGGCTGACTTTTAAAACAGACAAGTGTTGCCACACATTTATAGGATGGCTCCTCTTCAAACCTCTATATCGGCTTCCCTTCACCTGCATCTAATTTAAACTCCAACCTCCCTGTTTATTGTTGCACTATGGCCTCTGCAGCATGGCACAGAGATAAGACTTATGGACACATTTTGGAGGAGGCAACACAGAGAAATTGTGAGAGACTAGAAAGTGTGTAGTTAGAATCGCTAGTCTGTCTTAAAGAGACAGCTGAAAACTGTGTATTGGCTTCTGGAAGTGAATAAATTAGGCAAAAAGTAACTTCTCCTTGCTTTGTAACTCAAAATTTTACCAGGGCAGTAACAACTCAGGACATTCTCTGTTGCCTTCCAGACTTCTGCAGACTAGTTGTCTATGTAATTCATATTTAACTATTTCTTGCTTTATATTTTTCTCTTCTTACCCTGTGCACTTCCTTAATTCACATCCTCTTTCAACACCCTGCCTGTGATACTGTCCCAGTCTTTGCTCTGTTACCCATAAAAATCTCCTTTACCTGATGTACTTGAGCTAGCCCTGTTATTTTTTAATTTTTCTATCAATATTTCCCAACTTTCCTTGCATGTATATTTGCTGCCATTTATCTGTAGTTCCTAAAACTTCACATTTATGTATTTTTAAAGGTACTATTCTGTATTTCCTGTTGCACAAGCAGTTCATTATTTGAACTTCACAATTTTCTTTTTCTTTTTGCTACCACTCACCTTCCATCTGTGTCAATATAATCTTCACCTAGCTTGGAGATAGCTTCATGGTTATTGTTGTAACCTTGTGAATATAGGACATTTTTCCCTAGATGTAATCGGCCCATACTATGGAAATATTTTTCTTCCTGGCTTTTATATGAAGATAAAACTATAGTATAGAGAAAAATTATGAAGGTGTGAGATCTAATCCTAATTTGAAGATCTATTTTGTTTTCAGAGTGTAGAGAGACTGATTCAGAGGCTTCTGGGTATAAACTGTTTTTCTGTCAAAAAGCCCATGTCCTTCCCAAACACTTTTCAAGTCCTTGATAGTATTCCCACTTCCTCTCAAAGTTTCTTGTCATTCATCTTATTTATACAAACCTTTGTTCAGGAAGTAACAATTAACGTCTTTTCAATTAGGACTGGATTTTTAGCACTCTAATTTTCAAATGAGGTTAACATCCCCTAGCATCAGTTTGTGCGAGCTGTGAATCAATTCTGTCATGACCATGGATGGATGGATGGATGGATGGATGGATGGATGGATGGATATACTTATCTAGCAGATACATTCATGCCTGCTTCTAAGTAGGGATTATTGGGGTTGTGTGCGAGTGTGGTGAGGGAAGGTGTGTGATGTGATGTAAAAAATATTTCATTGTCTCTATTTGTACACCAACAAGATACCTAACAGTCTATGTATTTTCATATCTAACTACTGGGTATTGAAAAGACAAGAAGAAAGAAGCCATCATTTATTAAATGTTGATTTCTCTTGGAGATAAATTCCTGGTACCTGGGAAAATCTGAACCTTCCTGGTTCATTTTGACATTCTCACTTCAGCAGTCTCAGTCTCCAGACGCATGAATGAAGCTCAGGATCCTTCACCAGGTCAGGTAGTTGTAGATACTTAGTCTTTAGTGGTAATGATTCTTAGATCTCAAAACCTCCTGACAGTGTCAGAAGTATGGGATCACTTTTAGTAGAGAATGTGGGCCTGAATGAAAGTAAAAATTCCAGCTGCTCAGTAGAGTAGCTTGCACTTCAGAGTTGTACATTTCCCTTTGTATTTCAGCAGGTTTTTCAGCTCTTTTATAGAAGGGATTTTATCTGGATTAAAAACCTCTGGTAGCATTTACTTACATGCTTGGATTGGCTCTTAAACTGTATGAAATGTGATTAAAAGAGGTTCTGCTTCAAGAATGGCTCTTGAACTTGGGCCAATCCACTTCTTCAGGCAAATCAGAGTATGAGCGATATGTGTATGTGCGAGCATGTGTATCTTTTATTCTGCTTCTTTAATGTCTGTCTGACTTTGGAAAAAATATAACAATGAAACATACAGTTGGTAGGATTATGGAAGAACTGTCTGCTAAAGAACCATTAGCTGTATCACCCAATCTGCCTGAAAGTAAAGCTGGTGGTTATGGAGACATTAATCTGAGGTTGATTTAGATCCCATGGGCTTGTTTGATAGGAAAAAGAGAGAAAAAAAATAAAGTATTATAAAATTACATTTCAGAGAAACCTGCAGAGGAATTTGGATAAAGTGTGGTGGTCCTTGAACTCTCAGACAAACTGTCTTTTGAACTGTAGTGCAATCAGTAAACTTTTGAGTATCGAGTTGTCCTGCAAGAAGGTAAAACCGATTGTATCCCTGTTCATATTCCCCCACATGAGTTTAAAATTTTGACATGTTGGTATGTTTTGTTATACTGGAAAAACATGCGTGTCCTTGTATTCTTCTCTTTCATGGGTGTATTTGTCCACACACACAGAAGACTCATCTATAATTTTAGAAATTCCCTTGACTGTGCGCAAATTAAGATCAAGAGTAGAACTCCCATAAATTTTCAGTGACAAAGCATCAGACCCATTTCTTGTATGACTCATGCAGTGCACAAGTTGAAGGGAAACGCTTAAACCTGTAGTGTTTCTAAGCTAAAAGCTACATATTTTTCATGCATAAATATGTCTAAATAAACCTTGCTATAGTTCATAACAAGTAAGAGACAGATATTGGATGTTTGTGCATGGATAACAGCACTACAAGCTTGAGTGCTGGTGGCTGTAGACACATTTTATCAGAGCAGGTTAAAGGGCACATCCATTTCATTCAATTCCAATAGTGGCAATCATTGGTTTCAGTTGAAGTAGAAGTTGACCCCACAGACAGCTTTTCCCTTAGTTATTTCACAAAAAGATGCTTCAAACAGAAAGCTTTTGCTTTAATACCCTGAGAGCAGGTTAATTAAAAGAACTTGTCAAAATATTTGTTGCAAAAACTTTCCCATTAAATTTTTTTGAGCTTACATTTTTAACACTGTCTTCATTGTTACAGAAATGCTGTATACCTTAACTTGGCATTCCCTGTGGCTCTTGGTGTGTGAAATTCCTCGTAGAAGGTATAAAGCAAATTTTTAAGAATCTTATCCTTATTAGTGGTACTATCAACAAAGAGCACATCAAAAGATGTGCTATTCACATGGCCAAGAAATATACTTCCTGGTTAATTTTAATTTGCTTCACAGCAAACCTGAGCTTATTACATGTGTTACTGGAGCATAAGCATCTTGCTGAATAAAAGAATTGGAATTTACTTCAAAGTAATAATTATGAAGTGTGTGTGTCAAGAAGTAATGTGCTGAGCAAGGGGATCAAGCCTTGATTGTACAACTAGTCCTGAGTGGTTGAACCCTGCACAGAGGTTCAGTCAAATATCCAGTGAGACTAAGGTCTTCCCATGTCACCAGTCTGTTTAATTAACTGTTCAAAGAAACAGGAAAAATGGCATCTGTGAGAACCCTTCTTATTTGTTTATATTTCACTTTACTTAATTAAATTTAAATAAAATCTTGTTTTGTTTTTCTTGTTCCTGTCATTAGTGCCTTATCACATTGCTTATACAGTAAATATGTCCCAGCCTTCTCAACCTTTTCTGTGGGAATGCAACTAGTAACCTGTCATGACCCTCCCTTCTTACAAAGAATGCATACTGGTAGTTTCTTTAAATCTTATAATGACATTTATAACTTAAACCTATATGTGATATTTTAGGAAGGGCAGTCTGGTTTGTTTATTTGCCTCTGCCAAGAAGAAAGCTATGTTTAGGCAAAGCTAGAAAATTAAATGTAGCAATTCCTGTTCTGCAAAGATCTTCAAGCTTCCTCTCTGTGCCTTGTCTATTGACGGGATCCAAGCATCCGTTCCTTTGCGGTTTTTTGATACTATTCATCTTTCTTAAAAAAATATATTACGAAATTCTACAGAATCAGAATGCTTTTTACAATCCTTTGCAGAAGTGTAGAGGGAAATTTACTATTCTGATTGGTCATTTTCCAGACCATATTAGCTTGTATTTTTTCCTGAAGTTGAGACTGTAAGCTAGCAATACAGTAAGACAAACCAGTTTTAAGGCTTCTGCTGTTTTGTTTTTTTTTTCATTTCTGTGGTCAAACCTGACTAATGCAGTGGTATACATTGATGACATGGATCACACTTGTACAGCATAGTGATCTGTAATAATTAAAATTGTCCTTATCAGCCTTATTCGAAATGCAGAATAAACAGCTGAGGTAGTTTACTGGAAAATGCTAGTGGCTATTTTGGGGAGAAGTGAGCTCGTAATTTCCCCTCAACTGCCTTAAAAAAGTAACAAGACTGGTATCACCTTATGTGAAACAAAAACGAGCTCCAGCTCTCTACATTGCAGTAACTGTGTCCCTGTCTACTAACTCACTCGCGGGTTATGTTCCCATTTTTTTTTACCAACAAAGCAATTGTGTACTGAAAGTCTGAAGAGATTTTAAGGCACTTTGCTGGCCTTAAATGGCTGAGGGTGACCTTTAGTATGACAAGGGATTTAGTCTATGATTTCTAGTGACAATACAATGACAGTGACAACACAGATTTTGGAGCCTATTAGAATGGCTAATGACTCAAATTCAGTAAAATGACTGAATACATAGATTTCCTTTTAAAGATAGTCTTCACTGCAGATTTAAAATTAGAGAATTCTCTCAAGTTTGTCCAACTTGTTAGAGAATAAAATCAAAAATACAACACTTGTGTACAACCAGGTGTCACACTCAAATTTCTAGGAGCAACATAAACATCTCCATGATTTGTTTCACAGAACGAATTGTAGGAAAATTTTATTACAAGGATAAATACAAATTACTTCTGCATAGAAGGCAAAGCTGAAGAGATCATAACTGGAGACAAAATCTGGATAACATGCACATTAAGATTTTCTCTATGTAGGCACAGAAATTGATTTACTAGAAGAGCTTAACTCCAGATATCATTGACACATAACATGGTGCAGTCACTTCCCCTCAGATTGACACTTTATGTCTGACATAGGGATAAACTACTGTACACTACTTACACTGTAGATTTATCTCCAGTTAGGTCTTTCAGTAAAGTCAAATGCTTAGAGGTTAAAACAGAAGACATGTATACTTACAAACAATCAGACAAATTTGTGAGCAAAGTAAGAAACATGCAGTTTTTAAATTAAGTATCCTATTTTGCCTTATAATTTACATACTTAAGTTATTAAAGATTGTATATTAAGGGCTTCAGGAACTTAACCCCAAAACTCAAATTTTTAAGATAAAAATAAATGAAACTACAATTCCATATATACAGATAATTACATCCCAAATCTGAGCTACACGACGTATGTCAAAAAGGCAAAAATGTTGTATGAGAAGCAAAAAACTTCTGCTCAAAGTGTAATGTTATAACCTTTTTTTTTACTTGTCTTGTAAAAATAACTATTCAAAACATCAGTCAGAATTCTGAAGTCCCAAAAGAATTGTGAACTAAATAAGGTTCAAAATTCTAGTGCATTTTGAGACGGGATACAAAACTATTTCTCCCACTACAGAAGCCTTCTGATTTGATATCGTCTTATGAACAAGGGACTTTTATGCAACTTCAGGGACCAATATATGGAATTTATTGAGCAGACATTTTTCAGGCAAATTTGTGTTACACTAGCATCTTTTCCTTCATTAATTAGGATGCTTCAGCTTAATTCAAACAAAAATTGTGCTTGTGTCACAGTTAAAATTACAACCGATCTCTCCGATGATGAGTGAAAGCTGTATTATACAAGTGTACATTTTCATGGTAGCTGTTCCCTCTCATTTGCTCTGAAGCTGAGAATCATGCTAAAGCTTAGTAAGGGTCCCAATTCGAACTGTTTTCCATCCACATCTTTAGAGAGAAGTTATAAGTAATAGTGTCGTTAACTCTTTGGTTCACATTGAAGTGAAAACAAGCCTCAGGAGTTAGATCGCAAACAGTTCTATACTGGGGAATTTCCTACTGGAGTCTACTTTTTCGAATAGGAACTGAAATCCTAAGAATATGATGTTTTTCTTAGTGACATCAGTAGAATGATTTGGTTTCAGTTTCTGATGGAAAACTGTTGTTAATAGACAATTCATTTAATTGCATTGCATAGCAGTAGCTAAGTTAGCATCAGCAAAAAATGTGCTTTTGCTGGCTGAAGATTATTGTGTCTGCCAATGAAAATGTAAGGACCTTATGATATTTTAAAAATTAAATTGCCAATCTGAAAAAGGTTGCTACATTTTATTTTAGAGTTCATAGCTTTTTCTTATTTACCAAAATCTCAAGTCTTCAGTGTGAAAGGGACCTTTTTCATTTGAAACACCTGCACTGCACACAGACTAAATAGGAACATGACATGCTCCAAAGCACAAAATAAGTATAATTTAAGCAGAATATAGTAATTTTGAGGAAATGGTAGTTCAAGCTGCCAGAAGTCATCTCACTCATACTAGGGTATCTCATCTTGATTTTGGATGGCCTTTTAGATGAGAGAGGCTTTTCCAGTTTACTGAAAAACAAGTATTTGACATTAACATTTTTGTCTCAAGGTTGACTTCACACTTCAAAATTAATCTTAAAGTGATCATGGCAACAAGTCTTTGTGAAACAGTACGGTAAATGCAGTATGCACAATATTTAATTCCAGTTGGACATTATGAACATTTATTTCAATAGTCTGCAAAATCAGCTTTACTAATGAAGGTGGTCTGCATCCTCTGTTGTCTTTTATCTTGGAGCATAACTTTCACAGTCCCAGAGTTGCTGCATAATTTATTGGTCTTCGACAATCTTTCTTTCTACTGGAAGTTGTCCTTGACAAAGTAGATGTAGAACAGGAAAACTGGTCTACCAATAAGGCAAACAAAGAGGTAATAGATGTCAGTTAAAGGCACAGATAAATGCCACATCAGGGAACATTTTGATAATTTCGTTTGAAAGGATACTGTAGATGGGAGTCATCAGGAACTACTTCCATTGGTAATTTCAGAGAAGAAGATAAGAAATGTATAAGAACTGGACTGCAAGTCTGAGAAGTTAGTCTGCATTTGAGGAATCATGTACTTAAGGGAGAGAAGAAGATCAGAAAGAATCAAGGAACTCCAGAATGTTCTTATATAAGACCAAAGGAATCATAAACCCCGTGAGAAAACAGACAACGTGGTGCATTTAGTTGTTTGTGCACTTTGTTAAGATCTGTTTACCTTTTGTACTTTCCCAAGTAAAGAACATGGCCTGGACCCATTTTACTTAATCAACATGCCTGAAATGGGAGCCCAATCTGCCAATAATCTGCAGAACACTGTGAAATAAATGTGAATGCAACCAGTCTAGTCTTTGATAAACTGAAGTATTCACTCACAATCCTCAGCAGATAAATATTCAAATGCCGATATTCTTTTAATTTAGTGACCTAGAATATGTACTTGCATTTACATGACAAAAACCCATTCCTCACAGTTTCAGAATTCCTGTTTATGAAATCCGTGCTTTATACATTTTTTTTTTCAGTTGCCACATCTCTAGAGCAGCAAATGGTAAATTACCATTACTTTGGAAAACACTTATTTGGAATGGGTAAAGAAATACGACTTTGAGATCTGCAACTTTGAATCCTGTTTTTTTTTTAGTTAGTATGGTACTGGTTTTCAAGAGAGTGATCTTTCTTTATCCTAGTACATACACTACTATTACTCAAATATACACGCTGGTGGGCAACACACTACAATTTCTAAAAATCCTCAAATTCTATCAGATTATAGACATTCCAAGGGTTGGTTTTTTTAGTGTTGCTCAATGTCCATGAGTAGTCCATGAACTGAAAGCAAGTTCAATCTTTGAAAAACTTGAATGCAAATTTGAAAAGGAAATTACAGAAGGAAATACAAAACAATGACAATTAAATCTCCATCATTCTTCATTCACATTAGGACCTACTTACCTCTCACCGTTCTCACTTATCCGCATTCACATTTCCGCTTAAACTCGAGAAGAAACTTCTTCTCAGTGAGGGTGACGGAGCCCTGGAACAGGCTGCCCAGAGAGGTTGTGGAGTCTCCTTCTCTGGAGGCATTCAAGACCTGCCTGGACACGTTCCTGTGTAGCATAGTCTAGGCATTCCTGCTCTGGCAGGGGGATTGGACTTGATGATCTTTCGAGATCCCTTCCAATCCCTAACATTCTATGATTCTATGATCTCAGAACAGCCCTGACCTTTTTCTGTAGGAAGGAATCAGCTTTCGTAACACAGAGACATTTACCAAGTCAGGCCCTTTATTTTCAGACTGCAGTTTCTCATTTTACTTTCACTTTTTAATGTTAAAGTAGTCTTCAATTCCTGGCCTCTGGACCAAGCTGGAATGCTGATCTGATGTTCATTTCAGTGCTGTAGAAATAATATCTTATTCACATAAAAATTCTCCAGTGTGAATGTGATATAATTCACCATCATGTTTTAAAACAAGACACATGAAAGGTCTTGGATTTTTATTTTTATTTTTTTTTCTTCTACTCTTTATAGACTGTTTTTCTGAGCATCTAAATGAGCAAACAAATGAAAAAATGTTCATATAGGAATGAACTTTAAATATTAATATTTTCTCTGGTTATCACAATCAGATAGAGACATGATAGAATTATACCTATTATATAGTATACACTGCCATTTTACAGAATATATTCAGTGTTTAGTAATTGAGAAACTCAGTCAGAAATTTACTGTTGAAGGAAAATCTAAACAGATAAATGTCAATATCTTGATGTAAGCTGAGAGCCAGTAAATCCTGTAAGATACTACCAAACGGCTTAAAATAAGTACCTATATTCTACATTTTGTCTATGTAGGGATTTATTCGAAAAGACACTTTTACTGAAACTGTAATGTTACATGTTCATACTGGAGGTACTGCTATTTGCATTTTTTTATTAATGGAGAATGTACTGTGAGCAGAAAAAGCTGACTCACAATATGCAAAAATCATATGTAAGAACAAGATAGTATAGAATTTAATTCTGAAGTTTAAATAAACACTTAGAGAAAACAAAATTACATGGAAAACAGTTTTTAGTTTTTGACTATCTATGGAAAACATCTCCAAGAGTTCAATGACTATGATTTGGCTGTAATCAAATAAGATAAAGTTTCAGTATTTCTCTCTCAGGATTTTTTTAACGTTCACATTTAAGAAGCCTGAAATTTGAAAATTAGAGTTTCTGGCTTTAAAGTAGTCCAGGTTGCTGATTTTCTCCAGAGTGTTTGATCTAAATTAACCCACAAGACAATTAAGAGACGTAATATGTTACTCTTGTCATATACTATGTCTGGGGAAAAAAAAATAAAATCAACTGATCCAAATCAGTTGGTTCTAAAACTGGATTATTTTTCCTTATGTTTAAACAATATTTTTAAAAATGTGCAGGACCTCTGCAGAGGTACTTGAAGCATAATTGATTTTGTTGTGTATTACTCCGTAGAATGTGTTTGTGTCAGGGATAATGACTTTTGACAAATTTCTGATTCTTAAAAGATGTGTGTCTTCCCCTCAACTCATCATCATGCGGTATCTTTGACTGAAGCAGCTTGCCTGATACTTTTGTAAGCCTCTTCTGCTTATTAAACCCACAAAAAAAAAACTTTTTTAAAAATAAAAATAAATTTAGATATTTTCACCTGCTCATAATATACCATGTAATCACACAATAATAGCTTACTAAACAATTCGTCAATATGAATGGAGCTCTGTAGAGTTTGGCAAATTTATCAAACATGATGACCTGTAGGTAAAATCGAGGCTAATTTCAAAATATTTGTAAAACCCGGACTCTGACCAAAGAAATTTTTGACAATCAGAAACATACTAAAACTGGACCATCTGTACTACTTCAGTCATCTTCCTTTTCTTTCCAGAAATCAAAAGAAACAGTGGAACAAAATGACAGTCTGTTTCTCGGAAGTACAAATGTATTTTTAAAAAGGAATTTCAAGCTTTTCATGGTTTCAGCTTTGTCAGAAATCTCTGAAAAGGGTACTTCATGTTCTACTTCAGCACATCTGTTGGAAGGAATCAGGTGGGGACAGATGTAATAATACCATGGAAAGCAGATTGTGTAAAAGATATTAACACCAAAAAAAAAACCCACTTAAATTTCATCAGAACTATTAAAGGACCTGCATTAAATTTCACTTTGTAAGAATTTTCTTACTCCAAACTATACTGTGAGGTCATTTAACTACAGCTGTAGCCAAGTTCAAACTTGTGTATCTACAGTCTCCCTTCTGCTACTGAATTAAAAAAGATATATTGAAGAAAAACAGAGAGATGTCATCCTGATAATTCTGATGCAGCAGCTATTTTGCTGCACTGTGAGAAATGTGTATGTATTTCAATGACACCTAATAACTTTCTTTACATTGAAAAGAGCATTAAAACATCTTTGAATAATTTTGACTCTTTTTTTTTTTTTAATAGAATATGTGTCATCTTCCTATCTCAGAATCTCAATCCACTATTCTTATGTTTTGATTTCTGACTACATTCTTTCTGTGAGTATTTTCGAAGTGAAAATAAAAATTCACCTTCTTGAGATAGGACACCAGTTTACTAATCATAGAATCATAGAATCATAGAACAAATCAGGTTGGAAAAGACCCTTGGGGTCATCGAGTCCAACCATTAACCCTACACTACAAGTTCACCCCTAAACCGTATCACCCAACACCACATCTAAACGACATTTAAACACATCCAGGGATGGCGACTCAACCACCTCCCCAGGCAGTCTATTCCAGTGTCTGACCACTCTTTCAGTGAAGAATTTCTTCCTAATGCCCAGTTTAAACTCGCTCTGTTGCAACTTGAAACCATTGCCCCTGGTTCTGTCCCTAATGACCTGTGAGAAGAGACCAGCACCAACCTCTCTACAATGTCTTTTCAAGTAATTGTAGAGGATGACGAGTAATCTTCAGGTACATATCCCTGTGTTGTTATTTTAACTTTCTAGAAGATCAGGATTAAGTCATCAAGCAAAACTGGGGTTTTTGTCAGGATCCTAGATCTAGCTATTAATGAAAGTTTTAGGAAAAAAGTATAATCCAGAACGTGTGTAGGTGCTGTGATGTTTTATGGAAAGATCATGCTATATGAAGCAAGAATGGAAAAGCAAGAAATAAGAAAAAGAGGTGTTATGACATTTCTCAGATCTTCAATCTGTTTTAAAAGATAAAACTGTGGGCTATGGGATTTTATCCAACCAGATTTCCTTAAGTTTCGATAGAAATCTACTCTTTCATTATTAGTTAAATTGAACTTTTTTATTATTGCTATTTTTACAACAAGGAGCTTCCATTCACACTTTTGACATTTGTATTATTCTAATGCATTGAGTTGTTCAACTAGCTGTGTTTTTTCATTTGCTTTCAGTTGTTTAAGTACTAGACCATCAAGAATCCAGTCATTGTCCTTACAATGTATCCATTTTTTAAATTATTGTTCTTATTTACTGAATAGCGATGTCGTTTGAAATTGAAACTTTTCCAGTTTGTAAGTGTAATAAAGTACTGGAGAGGAGTAAAGTTAAATGGTTTCTTTTACTTAAGCTGTGACACCGTGTTGTGGTTTAACCCTGGCCAGCCACCAGGTACCCACACAGCCACTCTCTCACTCCCCCTTCACTGCTAGATAGGGGGAGAAAATATTTCCAAGGGTTCAAGGTTTGAGACAAGGACAGGGAGATCACTCTCATTTACTGTCCCGGGCAAAACAGACTCAGTTTTGGGGAAATTAGGTACAGTTATTAAAAGAACTACTCAGAGAGGAGCAGTGAGAAGTGAGAAAGAGCAAACAGATCTTAAAACCACAACACCTTCCCCCCATCCCTCCTTTCTTCCTGGGTGTAACATCAATCCCAGCTTCTCCACCTCCCCCCACCCCGAGTGGCGCAGGGGAACAGGGAATGGGGGCTGCAATCAGTTCATCCGACGTTGGTTCCACCGCTTCTTCACTCCAGGGGAGGACTCTTCACTCTTCCCCTGGGCCGTTGTGGGGTCCCTCTCATGGGAGACAAGCTTCACGCTCTCTTCTCCAGCGTCAGTCATCCCACGAAGGGCAATTCATCACAAACTGCCCAACGTGAGACACCTCACGAGGGGCAGCCCATCCCTCGTGAGTCTGAGGCGCAGCCCTTCGGGGGAAACTGCTCCAGCGTGGGCCGCCCACTGCTTCCCAAAAGTCCCACCAGCCAACCTGCTCCAGCGTTGGCATTCCTCTCTTCCACGGGCTACAGGTTCCGGCAGCGACTTGCTCTGATGCGGGCTTCCCACGGGCTACAGCCCCCTTTCAAGCATCCACCCACATGGCGTGGAGTCCTCGGTGGACATCTATGCGGTGATCCTCACAGTGGACATCTGCACCTCGCCCACTGGGCTACAGGGGGACAACCCGCTTCACCATGGTCTTCACCACAGACCCGGGGGACTCTCTCTGCTCCGGCGCCTGGAGCTCATCCTCCCCCCCCTCCTTCTTCACTGACCTTGGTGTTTGCACAGACTCTCACTCCTCCATCTCTGTGCCAGCTGTTGTGGTGCAGTTCTTTTCCCTGTTCTTAAATATGTTTTTCACAGAGGGTTCCTCTCCTATCACTTTACTGATAGGCTCAGCCTTGGCCAGCAGCGGGTCCCTCTTTGGAGACGGCTGGCATTGGCCCTATCAAACTTGGGGAGCTTCTAGCAGTTTCTTGCAGAAGCCACCCTGCAGCTCCCCTCCGGTCGTCAAAATCCGGCCAGGCCAAACCAAAACACACCGTTTCATATTTTTTGTCTTCTGAACACTGATTATTCGAAAATAAACAGAATTCCTATGTCTGCTTCCATATGTGATCAAACCCCAGATTACTTTGTTTTGTCATTGATGGCTGGAGTAACATAAACTACTATGGCCAAATTCTTTGCTGACATAAGTCTGCTGGCGTAGTGGAGTTATTCCAGAATATAACTTGTCTCACAGCTATTAAAGGAAAAATAATTAGGCGTTACGACTATCAAATTCTTTAGCCTTGCAGCTATAACATAAGTATGTATTATAATCCAGTGAATAATGTGGGATACACTACTAGACAACATCAGACTCTAAAAAAGAAAGCCAGAGCATTATTAATGCACTTAATATTTTCTTTGTCTATTCCTTTTCACATGCAATATAAAATCCCAGCCCCTCAAGTGTGTTTTTTTAGAGGCCAGGTGATTTTTTCTTAAAGACCTACATAATTTATCTTGTATGTATTAAATGATTCTCTCTAACTCCTACCATTCTGTAATTTTGTGATTATGTGAGTTTTAGTTTAGAACCATTATGATCTATCACTGATTACAAACTACAGTTGTAATTCTCACTTTGTGGGATGGGAGATGGCCTTCAGTCTCCACAGTCACAGCCACATCTTGGCAGCTGCGCAATGTTTATCTTCTTCCTGGAGATGAAGAATACAAAAGTTAACAACAGAAAGCACTGTACAGCAATGTGACAAATATCTTACTTTTCAAGAAACTGTGGAAAATGGTCAAATTTGTGAGTAATTTGATTTTGTCCACCAAGCTCTTGCTGTGAGATGTGATGGTTACTTTCACATGAAATACCTCTCAGTGCTAGTGCAGGATATCAGCTTTTCTGACCTGGAGGCGTAAAAATAACAGGAGTAAAACAGCTTTAATGAATGGACTCCTGCAGCAATAGGCCTGCCATCTAAGAAGAGTGAAAAAACTTGTTAGTTCTTAACGAGCTCTGAAAACATTTTGGTTTTTTCCTTCAGTGTTTTATTTTTCTTTTCATTTTTTTATAAGTAGAAACATCTTGTAGTGCCTGTCCCCCTAATGAGTATTTCTAGGAAAACTGTACTTTTTCTTTGAGAAAGGTGAGGCAGGGGGAGGTAAGGTAGAAAGTAAAGAGATTGTTTTCAAAGGAAAATACGTTCTTTCAAAAAGAATGTCTTAATTCTGTTTTGAAAATGGTTAATTAAGGTGGTGAATTAACTACATGATTTGGGTATCAAGGCATACTGGTAGGAACACTTAAGGCCAGTGATGGCTGAGGGAGTGTGTATTGTGGCTGAAAGCAATGGATGTTGCACATCTGGCCAAAGGGTTCTTACTTTCATCTGAAAACCAGAAAGCTTCATCCAGTACTTAGTGAAGTCAGTGGAAATCTTCCAGCTGGCTCTGACAAGAATTGCACTGAACCTTGGGCTTTGGTAAAATGACTACAGAGGTAGAGAGAATCTATAACTGAGACAACCTTCCTAGAGGAAATTTTAAGCACTTTCCCTGCTAAGAGCATAAAGAAACTGAGAAAGAAGAATAGAGGTGAGCATAGCTCAAACTCTAAACTAGCTCCTAGACGTTTTTTTTTCTCACACAGAAAATAGTACAAGAAAAGATGCCTAATGCACCTGTACTTTGAAACGAAGAGCTGTACACATTTTCCTGCTTTCCCATCAAGTTGATACAAAATATGAAGACTTAGAATTTGTGTTATGCTCTTGGTGTGGAAAAAAATCGTTCATACAATATGGAAGGCAAATTGTTTTCTGAGATATTATTGCTAAAGAAAAAACTACAGCAATAATTAAAAGATTTCCCATTATCCTTTCAATGCATCCCTACATTCTGGTTTACAATAAAAAATGATCTTTGTTTCCATTCCTCTCTTTATTCAGGGCAGAATTTTGTTCAAAGCTGCTACATGAAAAGAAAAAAAAGGAAAAGAGTTAAATAAATAACACCGTAACTATATGAGAGTCTAAAAACTGAAAGTGCTTTTGTGTCCAACAATGTATAGAATATGAAGGGGCTGAATTTCGGCTTCAGGTGGTAAGGCACTGCTGCTGCATCATGTGTACAAAAAAAATCAGAACCCCAAATCACAATCTCTTGACAATCACTTTTAAAATACATTGGAGAGATTGATTTGCAGATTTTTTAAAATTTTGCTATTCCCATCAAGGGACTTAAGCACCTATGGTGGTTGTCTCTCTTATGTCTAGCTAGACAAGTCTTTTGAAGCAATTACACCATGTGAATACAACTATACTTCCATAAACACAAATAACTTTTAATTAATTTTTGCCAGAATGTAAATGTGTTTGTAACCTCAATATTTAGAGCAACTGTGATCTGAGATAGGAAAGAAAATTCCTTTAAGGGACATTGCAAGATTTTCTTTTTTATGTCCCTTTTTGGAACATTTTGTTCCTAATCCTGTAGGCACGTAGAATTTGGATATTACATCTGTCCACATCAACCCAGTGCTCAGCAGTCTTCTGAGGTAGTAAGAGTAGTGCAAGTATCTTTCACTGTGCATAGTATCTTCAACATTTATTTCATGTCTGCAATCTGATTCTGAAAGCCACATCTTGCAAGTCATCTGTTCACATGTAAAAGCAGAGATACCTTCCTTACAGTCTTCCAAAAGTAATAACTTTCAATTTAGACAATAAGAAGTGTATGTTCCGGTGTCCAGAAGTAGAAAGTAGAAGTAGAAAGAAAGCAAAAAAGACCAATGCCCTGACACACTTTCCTATTGTGTGGAGTTATGACTGCTACCCTTCTAAATCAGACCCTTTTTAAAATTTTCTTTTCTTTCATATAAGCTTCTTTCTCTCACTGCAACCTGAGTCCTTGACTGCTGAGACTCTTCTCATATCTGGTTTTTCACATCTTCTCTTGTGAGTGTCTCCTGAATCTTTAGGTTTTCTTTTCTCTTAAGACACAGCAGTTATTTCTTGATCATTTCACTCTTCTAGTGGGGAAAAAAAAAAAAAAAAATTATCCCCCTCATACCACAACTTCCAAACAGAAGTTAAGGGAAGTTGTAACAAGCTAGTTCATTTCAGACGTTTTCATACAAATAGAAAAAGACCAAGTCAATGTTTTTGAGACATGAAGACATAGCAAATGCTATATGCTACAAGTACAGGACTTTCCCAAAACCAGCAAAATTAATAAATTGCAAGTGTGTTTTCCCAAGTTATTTAATTAAATTTTCTCTCATTTTGTCATATCTAGAGTTAAAGATTTCATATTTAAGCCTTGAAGGAGCAATATGTTTCATACTTCTCCTAAATGAACTACTTGTCAAATTAAGAGTTAAATGAGACATGAAAAATCTTCATCCTTATTAATACTGGTTTGTTGTTTTTTTTTCTCGGTCAGGATTACAAATCTCAAAGATTTGGAGTTACAGTTGTCCAGTATATTATGAACTTAACCTCTTTAATCTAGTAACATTCACTGTTTTATTAACAGCAATTTTTCACTTTAAAAATGATTCTTGATATCATAAAGGATGAACTGACATTCTCATTTTTTATTAAACTTGTTCCATTTGATATTTATGTCCGTTGTATAGTTAGTTATCTGGCTGCTCGGGATGCTAAGAAAAGTGAATAGCATAATTTCAGATATGTGCCCTCAGTCTGACACAGTAAGGGTAGGCTAACACCATACATGTAAATATTCTTAGCAAGAAGCTATTGTGTCTTTCATGGGCATTCTAGGTAATTGCACAAGAAAAAATTGCATCCCAAGAACTGAGCTATTTAGGAGTCTTGTAAACTAGCTGCTAGATCCGGAAAAAGCTAAACAAGTGATAATGCAGGTTGTTTATTTCATTGTTTTAAAGAACATCCAAGCTCTATTTTATGCTTGAATCTGTGAAAAATCTACCTTTTGATACCAATTGGCAGATTTTCAAACTGCAAAGCATATGCTCTGTCTCCTAAGTAGAATAATGTTACGATCTCACATTCTTCCAAGTTTGTAACTACCAGCTACCTGGGTGTTTGAGCTCTGCTGGTAAAGCATAGCTGCAACCCAGTTTTGTTCTTAGCAGTGAGAACCATAAACGGGTATCTGTATTTTTACAGATGTTCATTAAGTTATCAAGCCTGTTGCAACATCTGATGTGTTCTTAAAGCTTTTATTCCTGAGTGCAGCAAACTGCAAGAAAAAAGAAAAAATCCTTACCTTTTTGAGTGAAAGTTTCTATTCCTCCTGACTCCGGAAGGAAAACTAAAAATATTAGCAGGAACAAGGTGAAGGATCAAGATTAGACTGGATTGAAAAATATTCCTGCTAACTGTTGACCAAGAAGGAGGTTTTGTACTTTTTGTTCTCTATAGACATTGCTTGATTTTATTAACAATTTCTAATACTAACTGAAAAACAAGAAAAATTTGTACTCTATCCTGTTTTGACACTTTATATTGAGAGTGCAAACAAAAATTTGTACTCTATCCTGTTTTGACACTTTATATTGAGAGTGCAAACAAAAATGGAAATTTAACAGAAGCATATTATTCCTTAATCTCATGATTCTCATATTATCATTGTATAGTCGGTACACAATATATATAATGATAAAGGGTAATATTCTTTTTAAGAAAGAAAAAAATAAACAAAAAAAAGCCAAAACAACCCCAGCACTAAAAAAAGCACAAAATGAAAAGCATTGCAATCAAATCTACCTCCAAGCTCCAAAATATTCCTTAAAGGGTCAGCGATTTTCAATTTTGTCACTGTTGATTAGATTGACCTCATTGTACATAAGGTATTGGCTGAAGCAGCACCAGATCCAGAGGCAATGGTCGTTGAGAACTTATGGAAAGAGAATAAAGTTCATTTGATCAAATAAAATGCATTTGTGCTTAAAAGTGTTGGGGAGAAAATCAGTGTTGTTATTTTTCAGACTGAAGTTTATAAAACTTCTCTCTTCTATGTTAACATCGAGTACATGGTTTCCCTAGATGATAAGAAACTGGCTGAGATTTCTACTCTTAAGGAAGAAACAAAATTTTGTGCTGAACATACTACATGCCAAAATGTAAATGAAATGTGCTATGTGTCACTCCTTTTTTCCTCCTCTCACTCTCCCCCATAGGCCAAAATTGTGCAGAGATCTTGCCTGAGTGCAGAAAAGATTAATGGAAAACTGCAAGAAAAGAAAAGAAAACGGCAAGAAAAGAAAACGGCAAGAAAAGAAAACGGCAAGAAAAGAAAAGAAAAGAAAACGGCAAGAAAAGAAAAGAAAAGAAAAGAAAAGAAAAGAAAAGAAAAGAAAAGAAAAGAAAAGAAAAGAAAAGAAAAGAAAAGAAAAGAAAAGAAAAGAAAAGAAAAGAAAAGAAAAGAAAAGAAAAGAAAAGAAGAAAAGTAATATAAAATCGTAGATCTCCTGTGATTAATTCCAACTTTTTCTTCCAAAAGATTTTTAAAATGTTCAGAATGTGAACGTAATAGACTGATCAGTAAAAGGAGAAACAGAGGTATATTTTTCAGGGCTAAACAGGTACTTCTGAAGAACCAGTAGTGAGAAAAAGTAGAAAATCTATCATGCATTTTAGAATATACAGTCTGAAACATTTACTGATAATCAGACATTTAACAAGTCTTCACCTAGACTGTTATAGGTTCTGGAAGAAAATGCTCCAATGAATGATCTTTTGAAGCTTATATCTAACATGGATGTTTGAGTTATGAGAAAAGAATCAACTCTTTTCTCTCTCCTAACCACTCGTTTGTGCCTGGAGTACTAGCCAGAAAGTGAAGTGTTGGTGCCATAATGCAACATTTTTTGCTTTGATCTGTTCTCACAGGAACAGAGGAGCAGACTTTGGAGCTGAGTTTGCCAGGATCAGGCTCTGGAGAGAACAAAAAACGGAGTGTGATATCTGAGGATCGTTATATTCCTTGTAGACACTGTTAGAGTCTTAGCACCATTCACTGGGGTGAGTGATACCATGTCTCATTTTGTTTAACACAGCATCTGTGTTGCAAGTAGTGCAGCTTAGCTATTGCTAATGGTAGCAGCAGTAGCACCCAGGCATGGCAGCAATTCTGTCATATGCACTTGCCTGAGGTAAATCACATGTTGAAATTCAACGTTCCTGTGACTCTGGTCCTTTTTTCAACATTTACCCAAGGTACATCAATATTAAGCCCGTACTTTTTTTCCTGCAGATGCCCTGTTACAAATGTCCATTAAAAAAAAATTAATCTCTGACAGAGGAGATAGGGACTTTGATCTTATTTAGAAGTTATTTGTGAATTTAGTCTTCTTGGTGTTCAGGATATGTTGTACTGGTTTTCTGTCCAAATGTGTAGAGTCCACGGTTATGCACTTGCTTTAGTGTCAATAATTTCTTTAAATTCAAGCATTTTATTGATTTATTTTTTTATTTATTTATACCTTAATTTCCTCTTATTGCTTCCTGTGATGTATTTCTGAATTGAAATTAGATACTCTTTCAACCTTTTTTTTTTTTCCTTGGCTAAACAAAGCCAGATCTTCTGGTGATCACCATGATTATTTGGTAAATCCTTGCTTTTCCTTGTGTCTTTGTGTCATTCTCGGACGTATATACTATACCACAGGAAGTACTACCTAGCCCTTATGTGATTATTCTCATACTTCCCATCCCCAAAGGAAATACTGAGCTGAAGCATCAATTAATATAACTGTATGAATCCTACAGTCAGCTTGAATTGTTTTTTATTTGGTAGCTGCAGTCCTTGTGCAGCTCTGCTTTCCTTATTTACAGCTTAAATTGTAGAGTAGGTACCTCAGAGCAAAATAGGCTTCTGTCGGTTCTTGTGTCTGCTGTTTACAAAGGAATCATAGCCTAATTACAACTGTATTGGTCCACAAGCCTCAGTTCTGTATTATTCAGTATGAGGCAATAACACAGAGGCTTTGATGTAGAGCTCTTAACATGAGACAATGCAAATGACATTTACTAGCAATTTTTTTCCCCATTAATGAACAGTACTTCAGGGAGTGTAAAGGCAAGAGGCATATAATTTCTGAACTATTTAAATTGCTAATTAGATCTGTACAGGAGGTGTATTCCTAATGCAGACAATTACAACGGCTTCTAAGTGTTTGCCTTACAGTTGCTAATTACTGCAGAAGCCAATTAATTGCTGTTGACTTTTTGTATTCTTTTGCATATCATCAGTTAATATTTACATTTATAATGAAGACAAAATTGGCAAACACTGTGTCATTTTGTAATGAACAATTCCAGTGTCTAAACAATGAGCACATTATCTCATTTGCGCCTGAAGAGTACAGCTGATTAGCATATGTTCTGTGCACGCTGGAACAATATTGCTCTTTCTTCTAAAGAGTGAAAACGTCATTTAGGTGCAGCAAGTACAGGTGCAGCACCTCTAAGGTGCTTAGAAGTGCTTGTCTCCATAAACGCTTTAACAGCAAACCCAAACACACAAGCCCCGATATATCCGAGTAAGTGGCTATAAAAGCCCCAGCCTCTAAGCTCGACACTTGCATCAAAAGACTGCAACCATTGTTTTCCATGTAGGTGGACCCACCTGAGGACCAGCAAGATTTTTTCAAGTCTGTTTTTAGACAGCAGTAGGGTGAAAGTGTTACCAGTGACAGGTCACAAAGCCAGATGCAGAGGTGAAATCTTACCCCACCTGTGGTAGCTCTGGAGACATTTTAACAAGTGGGATCACTGGGTCCATGTTGTGCATTGGTTTCTTTGTTATTACTCTCTCTACGCTCTACGGAAGATAGGCTGCAATGGAGAATACATTTTGCCTGAATGTCCCTTTTTTACCACTGTCGTATGGAATTCAATATAAATTATAGGTCTGCTCTAGGGTTCCCTAAGAAAACTGTGAAAACCTAATCCACTTGTAGAAAAGTAGTAAATCCCACAGTACAAATACAGAAGCTAATTGTGACTGCATTTTAATTATGTAGGGCTTATGATCTGCCCAAAAACTGCCAATTAAATAACGAAGAAGAACACATCACTTACAGTGATCCTGTCCTAAGCAGAAATGATTAGACCTGTCTTTGGATTACTTAAGTTCACTGTCTCACATATTGAGATGAATAGAGGCAGAGACAAGGATCCACAAATTGTATGTCCATACTTTCCTAACCACGTGAAAGTAGCAGGACCACAGATCTCGGTACCGGTTCTCCTTCCAAGTTTGCCTATAATCACAGTATTTATTAATAGGAATAGTACAGGTACTGTAAGGGAAAATGATTAAGACTCTCGTGCTGTCATGCCTTCTATGTCTTCTTGATGAGACCAGTAGAGAACAAGCAGATCTTATGAACACAGTTTCCAGTGTGGTGGGTAAACTGGATGTACTAACATCAGTACAGAAGATAGAGAACACAGAACAGCTGTGGAAATATTTTCTTCACCCGTGGTGTTAAAATATCCCTTATGGGATTAGCATATGGAGAGGATGATTGTCGTAGGTGAAAAGTATTAGCTGGTGAAGTCTGTATGAGTATAATTAGACAATTTCATAAATCTCTTGGCATAGTTCATTAGCTAGAGTTCTTTTCAGTAAATCTCAGGCTGAATTTTTATTTTTCCTCTATACAAAATGGACTCTGCTAATGACTCTGCCCTTTATGTGGAAATCTGCCTCAATTTATTTTCACCAAGTCAAGTAAACTGAAATTAATCATGGTAAATTTGACGGTTATAATTCTACAACGGTCTGTGAAATACTCTTTGAGTAGCAATTACATCAGAGATAATGATAATACATTATTTTAAATGTCTATCATCATTATTAATTTTGTATCTACTGTCAAGGCACTAATGATAACGAGCTCTTTGGAGATTTAGGTGTATATTACATTATTTCCCTAGGTGTTCCACACGTAATGCAGAAATCAGTAACCATTAGTGAAAGACCCTTGAAAGAATATAAACATGGGGTGATTTGTTTGTTTTCTGTGAATGAACTCTAAATAAAGAGCATTCAGTGTTTTTTATTTTAGATGGCGAAAACAGTAGAGAACAATCAGCAAGATTCCATGAGGCTGTTTTCTTCAATAGATGATGGCTCACCTGAGATACAAACACTGATGTCTCTGCCTACATCAATCTTAGATTCATATCCTGAAAAGAAAAATAAGAATTTTACATGAACATGCTTTTATTCATGTGTAATATTTTACTCACTAGGGTAGAGTTTGTGACATTCATGTGGACAGCAACAACTAAATTCACAATGATTGCTACAGCTAAAGAGATGCAAGAAAATCAAAATAAAAGGTTGATTCATTTTTTATCCCCGGGAGAAAGGTATCTGTAAAGAGAAAACTTCCAATGTCTTAAATTCTGAGCTTTTCTCAAGTTAACATTTGTTTTTTTGTTTTGCCTTGTTTTTTAAGAACAAGGAATATTTAAGCATAGAAGGTGCTCAATTCCTTCTTTTCATTGAATTTATGTTTCCAAAATGGAAATACTGTTTTCATTTCTTCTTATTTGGTTAGCTTTCCATCACTGCTTTAACTGCTTTCTCTAAGTTGTTGATACTGGGGTTTTTTGTTTGTTTTGTGGTTGATTTTTTTCTTGATTGTGTTAATGTGGGAGTTATTTCACATGGCCTGGAAAGTTCAACCTTAAACTGTTCCTTACAAATATATGAGGTTTTACCCTAAGCAGCTGTGATCATTTAAAAATATTCTATTGTATTCTTGGAGTGACGATGTAGCCATAAGTAGCTCCTGAGACTGAGGTGCGTAAATCAGGATGTACGAAGTAAAAGAGAGCCCATACTGACTCTGAATATGCCCATCTAATCACTATGGGAATGCCAGTAGTGATATACAGTGTGCATTGAAAGTATCCACACTTGGAGAAAGATGGTGAACATTTGGAGAGCTTCCAGAGACAAATAATTAGAATTGTAAGATGCTCCTTATGGTACATGACAGGAGTTCAATCTATTTAGCTTAACAAATAGAAGATTAAGAAATGATTTGTTTGTTTCTGAGTACATAAGAGATGACAGTTTCAGTGTTGCAAAGAATGATAATTTAAAGCTTAGGACAGAGGACCTGGGCTGAAGAGGGCTGAATTTTAGTGTTGGCCTGATATTCTTCTAAGGCCTCAGGCATGTATATAAAGTTCATTGCACTAAACAGTAATACTGGTCTCAAGAAAGAACCTTCAAATGTTCTCTTGACTCTCTTGGGCTCTCTAATGAATCCTGGAAATCAAGTTTTTCGATGATTTCAGTGGTTAACTGTCAATCAGTCCTGACATTCCTGTAGAAATAATGAAGGGTCTGCCGACCCTGATTCATCACACTTCATTACTCTTCCACTGAGCACTTACAAGGCAATACTGTTCTCTGTGACACTTGGCCATTTATGAAGCAATCACAATATATAGGAGATTAACGCCTCATATGAAGATTCCACAGAGTCTGCAGGGATCCAGTCATATCTATGTTCTACATTAGATTTATTTTTTTTTAACTCACGTAAAATCTTTGAATACAATACTATTCTTGTGATTGAATTTGCTGTTGGAATCAAAGCAACAAATACAGAGTGATTCTTGTTAATTTGTTTCAATGCTTTCTAAGTTTAAGAAAGAGAATAATATTTTTCTGCAGCTAACAAGACTGAGAAAACTCATAGTCTTCTTTACTACAGTCCTCATATCCCAACTTTATTTTTTTCATCTTTTAAATGAATTAATCTTTGGAAAGATTAATCTTTCCATTGCCTTTTTTTTTTTTTTTTTTTGTCCAGCACAGTAGGACTTGACTGTGACACCAGATTAAAGCCTTGTGCTTTGACAAAATTAAAAATAGCTGTTATTGCTACTCCTTAGTGCATCAGACTAATTCATTACATAATCAGGTGCTTATCTGTAATAAGTACTCACCTTCACAATTGTCCCATTTTTAGTCTGCAAAATATCAAAGCTTTGTTTATTGACCTAGACTTTTTCATCCAACTCTTCTTTGTATGTTTATTTTCATGCATTTAAAATGCCAAAACTGACAGAAGCAATAGGTCTGGAATCATGTTACCTTATACCTTTTTGAGAGCTGTGTGGAAAAGTGGATTTCTTCCTCCAAGAAGACCACACATGCATCTTTCTCGTGTCAGCTCACTGATGCAAACAGACTATGACAAATCAACTTCCCCTATAGTTACACAAATTGAACGTGCAAATTTTTTTTCTGTGTGTTTTTGCTTTGTTTGTTGATTCTTCTTTCATTCCCAGCCATGAAAATAGAGCAGGAACTCTTCACATGTGTTGTGCTCAATTCTTGGGGTGCCCAGACTGCAAAATGATCTGGAACTAGACCACAGTTCTGGTCTCAAATAATACGGATTTTGCCTTCAAAAAAAAAAGTCAATCAAAGCAGAAAGTAGAAGTATATTCAGGAAATAACTGCTGAATGTTGTAGATGAAGGATTGAACTAATGACCTGTAGGATGTACACTGGAATGGCAGCACCAGCCTTTTATGAACCCCTTCTCGGACCTTCCTCCTTTCTGATACTACAAGTAGAAAACAAACATCTTAATGTGGGAATAAACAAAGGTTGTTTGGCTGATATTTAGCAATCCAGTTAACAGCTAGGGCAGTGAGTTAGCAACTACCTTAAATTATGCTCCTTACGGATTGCTGTCTTAGAATTACGGATGTGTGGTAAAGTTTCACATTTTTCTAAGTGCTTTTGGCCTCATCCCCAGTATAGTAAGCCCCCTGACATTTCATCTGTGATTCATTCTTACATGAAATGTTTTGTTTGGTGTTGCTAGTGACTGATGAAAGTGGCATGAAAAAAGAAAATCCAACCTCAAAAAACTAAAAAATCAGTCAAATAGACTGAAGAAGAGAGGATTAGAAGCGACCAGCTGGCTGAAATGTAATTGGCAGAGTTTGGTCAATGTGAGTAAACTTGCCAAGATTTAGTCTTCTGTTAGGTCATCTGTTTCCTCCTAACTAAACATCTCTTGGATATTTATAGACGTAAGTGAATTATTATTCCTTACCATCTCCAAAACTTGTCATTTCTGGTATTTAAATGTCAGTCATGAGTGAAAATAAGGAAAACTCTAATGTAATCTCCTGACATCAGATGGAAAAATGTGAAAACATTTTCTGTTTTGCTTTTCCAGAGGAAAATAAAGTTTAACAACCTTCTTTCCTATTTTACATTAAAAAAAAAATCCCAAACCAAAAAACTTCACAGAGACATATTTCACACTGTTAAATGTTAATGAGGTATTATGTACTGCTAAACTCAGCTGTATAAAAATATGTTGTGTCAGTACAGAAAAATCTGTACTGGGGGAAGTCACTTGCTTTTCTTGGGCTGGCGGAAAATGTACTTGAACACTACTTACTTACTGAAGAAAGCCTGTAGTCTTGTTCTGTTTCCAGTCTGCAGGTTAAATAGGCTATGTAAACAGTTATTTTTGCTGCACTCATTCTTGTGGGACATTTGGATCATTTGAATCATTTGGGGTTTTTTTTGTCCAGATCCAGCTTCTAGTCTTTTATGAGAAAAGGCCCAATAAAGCAAGCAAGAACTTTGCTAATGAATGTAATAGTTGCCAAATTAATGTAATGTACTGAATCATACTGGTTATGATGCATTAAATTATACTGGTTAATCTTTACAGTGGCTATACTGAAGACTATTAGAAATTACTCATCAATTCATTGAGAGTTTGATCACCCTTATTGTTTAAAATAAAGATATATTTGGTTACAGTTGATTGGTTATATAGTTGAATTGAGGACATTGTTCCTCCTGTTGTGGTGTTCATTAGAATACTTAAATACAGTAAATATGCCAACCTAAAAATTTTTCATAATAATTATTTACAATTTTCTTCATCATTCTTCCTTACACACTCCAAAGTTTGCCCATTTCCTTCTTTGGAGGACCTACATGAGCCTCAGGAGTACTTCCTTGTATCTTAATGCATTTTGCATTCTTGCTGTGATGCTGATTTTAAAGTTGCACTCAAATTCTGTGCAAAAGACAAACAAGTAAACCACCAGAGACACTCACCTTCCTCTCATACTTTATATTGTCTAGAATCAGAACATCATGTGACAATGCAATATATATTATGAAATCCAAAGCTTTAACATATGAAGGTATGTCAGCAACAGTGCAGTTTTCTGTTTTAGATGCTTTAGGGCTTTGCATGCAAATTAAGCCTATATTAGTCTCAATTAATGGACAGTTTCAAGGTACTGAAAGACTTCTCAAAGAAATGATCCTGGCCAATAATCCTCAAAAATACTGAAATTGCAACCTGAATTTGGAATTCTGGGTGCTGCTCATTCATAAGGTATGTTTAATGGGTTTTCCAAGATGTATAATAGGCTGCACTGGCCTTTGGAAGAGGGAGGAACAGATGAAAGGGGAATATTAAGCCAAATATTTACTCTGTCACCATTGCTACATCTCCCTTTTTTAAGGAACTGGACTTGGTTAAATATAGAATGGCAATGGCATACAAACTAACAGAGGTCAATCAGAAAAACAAAAACAAAAACAAAAAACTGATTCAGATATTCTGGTCAATAAATTATTTCCTGTAAGTTGTTCCTTTACCTATGTTGGAGCAACTTCTCTTTCTCTTTTTGATTTATTTTCAGTATCATATCTGTACAAAACACTTCTGCATCAACAGACAGAACAGTGGCCTAGGCTGCACCTCTATTGATTACTGTCCTCTTAGCCTCAGGAGAACCACTTGTCACCTTGTACAGACTGTGATGTTTACTGCTGCAGAGGAAAAAAATCTCAGCTGTTGCAAAAAACCAGTTTCCATTGATTTAAGGCTACAGCATTCTAGCAGCTCACTGTTAAATGAAAACTGTGGGGCTTTTCCCTTTGTATTTCCAGGATGTTCTCACGAATTACTGGTACACAGTACAGACCTCTTCTCTTAACCATTCTGCTGGCTTTGTCAGTGGCATTGCCAGATAGGAACACTTGTCCTACTGCTGGAACAGCACTGCTATTTCTGCCCAGTGAACGGGGTATAGCCCTTCTTTAACTGGATAGAGTTTTGGGTGCTCTAAGCGAGGGGTGGTCTTCGCTTTTTTTTTACAAGTGTCATTAAGTCCACCACTGCTGTGCCCTAACATTCTCTACAAATACTGAAGTTTAAAAAGAGGCAAGAAGTAACAGTTCCCCCACACTGAAAACTCACCAACAAAATACATACACACATTACTTCTTTAAAAATACAGTTCTGTGCTGGGAAACAAACAATTATTCTCCTTCTTTGTGTCTCTCTGACAGAAAGAAACATTATAGGTTTGAGTAGATAACAAGAGGTACCACTAAGATACAGAAAATTGAAAACCTTGACTGCAACAAAATTGCAGACACAAGGGAATTAGTAATAGCTTCTCCATGTTTTAGTAGAATAGTTCCTTTTTATTCATCCAGCAAATAGTGTTCACAAACAACAGTGAAGAACAAAAGCTGTGATTTATATATATGGACAGGTATACACACACCCCTGACCTTCTGCCACCTCTCTCGCCCTCAGCACCAGAAGCAATTTATGGAGACCAGTCTAAATAAACATTAAAGAGTCAAGGCCACAAACTGACAGCAAGGAAAATCGATGGCTCCAGAAAACAGCTAGTAGGATCAATAAAAGAGATTAGGCATCACAAGCTAGTGTGGGGCACTTACAGGTAAATGTGGCTTACACTTCATCTGACAGGGTTCTCTCAGCATCAGGATAAAAACCATCATAGAAACAGAAGCACACTGAGTAGCCAGTGGAAGACACTCCTTAGCTGCAAACACTAAATGCTGACCTTTGAAAGAAAGGAATTTATACTGAGGGCACAGGGAATTTCCAATTGCTTTTCTAGAGTCATCTCACACACCTGTGTCTTTGCCTTTAGGATTTTTTTCAGACACAGGTTTAGAGAACACTCTGTTTTTTCTTCATTTGTTTTGCTTTCCTGGATTGTTTTTCAAATCTTTTCCTCACGACTCCTCGCTGAGTTGCACCTCCCTCTGTAACCTGCACAGTTACAGACCACATTGGGGTAGGAAGCTAGTTAGCTGAAATCAATTCAATATCTTCAGTTTCTACAACTGTACCTCAGGAGCTTGAAATATCCTGTAGTACAGGGGAGCTCTAGGCTCTGCCGTGGCACCTTTCACCTCAGCCCACTTTCTGTTTGAGCTGTATTGGGTGCATAGCTGGACATAGATGAATGCAGAGCCATCTGTCACATCATCAAGCTGAGCATGGCTACTTTTTCACACTCTAGGGTGCTGCTTTTTAACAGATTATAAAAGTAAATGTCTTATTATCTGTCATCATACAGTCACCAGCATGAATCTAAAGCTGATTGAGAGCAGCAGCCTGTATTCCATTATTCTATAAAGACCTGTGATCACAACAGTATTTAATATTGTGCTAAAGGCTCCCAGTTCATGGCAAGTTTTGTCTCACTTTCATTTCAAGTTATTTTACAAACGGTTACACACTTTCTGCTTCATCGGAAACTCACTGTGAAATTTTTGGGTTTAATGACCTTTAGGCTACCTCTGAAAGGTATTAACGAAGAGACTTCAAGAGCTGCCTCAGACCAGTTTGACTGCATGCTGCCAGGTTAGGCTACAAAGGCTACATAAACTACTTGTTATCCCTAATAAAAAGGTGAAGGAAGGGAGGAGGGACCTTTTTCCACACTTTTCTACACCTACCACACTTTCCCTCCCTCCCTCCCTGCCTCCATCCCTCCCTCCCTAACACCAAGAAGCATGCATTCTAATAGAACAATACAAGGTATTACAAGTCAAAAAAGGCTTAAGTTTCATTTGCATTCAATCATCCATCAATGTCACTCATCGGTCAATGCCTGTCAGGGATATAACAACATTTCACAAACTAGGAGATCCTACAATAGCTTAAGTTTAGACCTAATAAGGACAGCCTCATGTGAACTGCATTGTAAGTGGTTTGTGAAATTAGAAAGAGATGAGGTTAGTAGGTGCCAAGTCAGAAGACAGCCATTGCTCCAATCTAAGTACTACATGCATCTTATGATAGGATCATATAACAAACCTGGGAGATCAGTAAGAAGGAGGGTGCACACATCGTTGTGTTGTATCTTTCCTACCTGTCACGTTTTCCAATCTGCTGGGATTGCTCGTATTTTATCTGGTTTAGTCTTCACCATCCAACTCTCAACTTACACTATACTTCAATATGTTTGACATTTGATAGGAAATGCATGTGCATTTCCTCTATTAAGAAGAGTGACCTGACAAACACGCCTTCACATCTCTTAGCAGCATGTCAAAAATAAGCTCGCTGAGACTGCAGTGCATCCATTCTGTCATACTAATGAAATCCCCAGTAGTCTCAATCTTCATCTTTGCATTAGATTCCAAGGAAATACATAGCTCACAAAAGAAGAGAAAGATGTGCATCCTTACTATGATTTGGTATCTCCATCAAGGTTACGTATGCCAGCCATAATGGACTTTTTGGTGCTGGGCTGTTCAGAGGGAGAAACAGTATTTTTTAAGACATACATCCTTTTACCTTAGGACATAAACAGCTTTTGACTTGAGCTTACTTTTCAGTGAAATTTAGGCTGAGGAAATTAAAATGGTAGATTAAACCCAGCTGGAAAAAATAATAATAAAAAAAATATTAAAAAACAGGCTTATGAGACAGAAAGCTACCTGGAGTAGTGAATAGCCTTCATCTACAGAACTCGGTGGCCTTGTTTATATTTAAGTACTTAAAGCACCAAGGCACAGCTGAAGTAGGACTCAGTCTTTGATATCTAGGCAGATGTTCCAACTACCAGGCTTTTTCATACTCAAGGGTGTTGGTTTCCCTTGAATTTCCATCTGGTGAAATCGCATTGTGAAATTTGTATTCTGGTAAAAACTTCTATGTTAACACTACCTGAGGCTGAAGGAGCTGGGTCTCTTTAGCTTGGAGAAGAGGAGGCTGAGGGGTGACCTCATTAATGTTTATAAATATGTCAAGGGGGAATGTCAGGAGGATGGAGCCAGGCTCTTTTCAGCGGCGTCCACTGACAGGCCAAGGGGCAACAGGTGCAAGCTGGAACATAGGAGGTTCCATAAAAATATGAGGAAAAACTTTTTTACTGTAAGGGTGACAGACCACTGGAACAGGCTGCCCAGGGAGGTTGTGGAATCTCCTTCTTTGGAGACATTCAAAACCCACCTGGACGTGTTCCTGTGCGCTCTACTGTAGGTGTTCCTGCTCTGGCAGGGGGGTTGGACTAGATGATCTTTGAGGTCCCTTCCAACCTCTAACATTCTGTGATTCTGTGATTCTGTGATTCTGTGATACGTTTTTTTTTCCATTTCCATGAGTCAGCATTTTTCCAACAAAATCTCCTCATTGTGGCTTAATCTGTTCTGGATCACAGAGCAGCAGACTATTCATACTTTGCACTGGATAGCTGGCCACAACACTGACCCACTGAGCAGCACACAGTTCAAACCAGGCGTTGGAAGTCAATCACTGACTGAATTTTACTCTTTTTATGTAAACAGACAAATGATTCATTTGAGAGAGTTGTTCCCTGTCATCCAAGGCCTTGAAATTCAGAGTCACAACAAAACTGAACAGTGAGGCTGAGTTTAAATTTAAAATTCTGAGAAGGCATTTGACTAGATTTTGTTTTTCTTTTAAACACTATTACCTTGTATTTTCATGACTGTTTTAAGTCTATATTGCTGCTGAAACAAACCCAGGTTTTCCTCCTTATTGTCGTAATTGTTTATACCTGTTGTCATGCCTTTCCCTCATCCGTGTGAACACAAATATTGCTCTAGACTTCTGGCATGCTGTTTCAGAGTGTTGATTCACATGAAAACTTGACTGTTTTTTGCTGGGTTAATTTCAAACTGAAACAGTTTCCTAAGTCACAGGATGGTTGATGAGTATGAACAGGACATCTCACAGTCTGGTACTTCTCTGTGGGTCCTCCATTCTTTTATTTTTAGTTTCTTCACTAATACAGAAGCTATCACAATTGTTTGCTTTCAGGATGCTGCCATCTCTGGCAGTTGAGAGGTTAATGGTCATTTGTGATTTGCTGAAACATTTGCATTTAAAAAATACATCAAAAACTGGAAATGACCACGACATTTCGTATTTTAAAAACTAGTGTCTGTAAAACGTTGCAGTTACTCCATCTGAGCAACACACAGTCCTAGCAACTTTTTTCTGCAAACACCTCTTAAAAGAGCCATAAAAAAGGGTGAGCTCATTAAAGAAATATTCCTTGAGAATAAAGGAGTATACGATTATCCTGATCCATAAAAATGTGCAGCCCAAGAATGAACTAGAAAAGCAACCTCAAAGATATGTATCAAAAGTGATGTAAGTAGAATTCAAAACAGCAGTTAATATGTATCACATCTCATCTAAATCTAATATCCATTTCTGTTTGCACTTTGTTGTAGGAGGATGGAACATCTTATCCTTGATGCTGTCTCTAGGCATATCAAGGATAAGAAGGTTATTTGCCATTTATGAAGACATAACCAGATGGATGGATGATGGCCATGCAGTGGATGTAGTCTATCTGGATTTCAGTAAAGCATTTGGCACCATCTCCCACAGAATCCTCATAGGTAAACTGAGGAAGTATCATCTAAAATACCAAGTAGTGAGGTGGGTGGCTAATTGATTGAAGGGAAGAAGTCAGAGAGTTGTGGTCAATGGAGCAGAGTCTGGCTCAATGCCTGTGTCTAGCGGGGTCCCTCAGGGGTCAGTGGTGGGACCAGTGCTTTTCAATGTATTCGTCAATGACATGGACATGGGATTAGAGAATGTTGTCAACAAGTTTGCTGATGACACAAAGCTGGGAGGAGTGGCTGACACACCAGAAGGCTGTGTAGCCATTCAGAGAGTCTTACGCTGGAGGGCTGGGCAGGGAGAAATCTAATGAAGTTCAATAAGGCCAAGTGTAGAGTTTTGCACTTGGGAAAGAATAAGCCCATGTGCCAATATAGTTTGGGGACTGCCCTGCTGGAGAGCAGTGCAGGAGAAAGGGACCTGGGGGTTCTGGTGGACAGCAGGATGACCATGAGCCAGCAATGTGCCCTCGTGGCCAAGAAGGCCAATGGCATCTTGGGGTGTATTAGAAGGGGAGTAGCAAGTAGGTCGAGAGAGGTCCTCTTCCGCCTCTACTCTGCCCCGGTGAGGCCACATCTGGAATATTGTGTCCAGTTCTGGGCCCCTCAGCTCAAGAGAAACAGGGAACTGCTTGAGAGAGTCCAGCGCAGAGCCACAAAGATGACAAAGGGAGTGGAGCATCTCCCTTATGAGGAAAGGCTGAAGGAGCTGGGTCTCTTTAGCTTGGAGAAGAGGAGGCTGAGGGGTGACCTCATTAATGTTTATTAATATGTCAAGGGTGAGTGTCAGGAGGACGGTGCCAGGCTCTTTTCAGTGATGTCCAATGACAGGACAAGGGGCAATGGGTACAAGCTAGAATATAGGAGGTTCCATAAAAACATTAAGAAAAACTTTTTTTTGACAGAACACTGGCACAGGTTGCCCAGGGAGGTTGTGGAGTCTCCTTCTTTGGAGATCAGAACCTGCCTGGACATGTTCCTGTGTGACCTACTGCAGGTGATCCTGCTCTGGCAGGGGGGCTGGACTAGATGATCTTTTGAGGTTTCTCCAACCCCTAACATTCTGTGATTCTGTGATTCTGTGAAATAGACTTGAAATGTTCAATTGCCTGATCACCAGAAAATCTATGATCATACTTTCTAAGAGTCTCTGGCCTTTGCTCATTTGAGCAGTGTCAGAGGAGGACTTTACAGTTTTAAAGTCCTAGTTTCCTTGACCTTGCTGGAACTATGTAAGGTGGTCACACATAAGTTGAAATGATAATGAGATTATTGTTCTATTTATGCCTACATACTGTGAATAAGAAGTGCTGCCTAATCAGAGTAGTAGAACTGTAAAGCCACTTAAACAGAGATGTGAGATAAATGAATAAAGACCATGCAGTGCAATGAAAACAGAAAATGAAAATGTGAGATGGAGCATTCAGTATTTCCACAGTGGTATGTGAAGCATACTTCCTGAAGATAGATAAACCTAGATCATAATAAGAAGTGCTAAACTAAAGTGGTATATGTTTCCATGCCTCTGAAAATAGTCTGAATGTGGTTTGATTTTCATTACAGGAGAAGTTGAGGATTGCTTCTGTCTTCAGTTGTGAAAGTTAGATTATCATTTGCACTGAAGGTCAATCATACTGATCTGACAGTGAATGAAATAGGTTAGGTGTTGTGCTTTATAACCACTAAAAAGCCACTTTTTTATGACATTTGATGGCTTTTCTCAGTCTTTGGCTTTAGAAATTAGACTGTATCTTGAAAATTGTTACTACGCAAAACTTGACAGTAGTTTTGATCTACCTTTGTACAGTATGTGGCGCAATAGAATTTTGGACCTTTTCTGTACAAAGTTTGTTATGCCATGTCTTTTCCTAGAAGATTAACTTCAGATTATGGTATGTTAAGGTGGCAAATCTATTTGCAAAATTGTCTTTCTCCTGCCTCACAGAGAAGATGGGGATAGGGATGACACTGTGAAAAGGGAAGAAAAACCTTTCACCCTATTTGTAATTTAATTAACTACAATATCTATTTTCATATGTAAATATTTTAACTTGTGGAAGTTCTTCCTGAATTTCTTGCATGCATCTATTTGCATACACTTAAAAGTTCCTGACTGATTCTATTTTCATATGGTTTATTTTCATATGAATCTCTGTAGAACAATTTCTGAAGATCTAGTTTTGAAAACAAATTTATTTCAGCGGACACGAAGGTGTTCAAGAACTGTGGTTTGTTTAGGTTTTCTTTTGTTGTTGTTCTGTCTTTTTTAAAATTCTTTGATATACACATCTGTTGCAAGATACATAATGTGTGTAATGTGTCAGATAGACCACTCTGGCCAGATGCCCTCTGTGAAAAATTATGTACCACGTGTCTTTACCAAAGGCTATCTTTTAGATTTCTACCTTTAGATCTCGATGTGGGTTATTTATTTCGAGAGACATGAAGTGTTTGTGCCAAAAGTCCCCTCTATCCTGATGTATTTGATTGCTTGTTTCTGGGTTTTGCTGTTGGTTTTATCCATATGGCTGACTCTAAAGCGCACACTGTGTGGCAGATGAATCAGCCTTACAATTCCATTATGCAGAAAATAATCAAACCACATGTTTATTATCCAAAATCACACCTATACAGTAAACACGATAACACTTTACAGTTGTCATCTGGGAAGGCTCTACTCCCACACAAGTTCAGCTGAAAAAAGTAACCCAGGTTCAGTTATTGCTTGGTAAAGGCCTAGTTTGGAATAGTTCTTGACATCCGGAGAACTGTTGTGGAGACATATGGGGAGCACTCAGAGCATTCCCGTAATGATAAAAATGCAGCTGTGTCACAGTTTTGAAATTTGTGCTGGAAAGTGATCAAAACTGTTCAATTCAGCACTGCTTTTCACTTAGTTAAAGCAAGTGAAGCATGGCTAGTTTAAAAAAGCCTTACTGTAAAAAGGAAACAACCTTTCTCACTTCAACGAGCAGGAGCAGAGAACTGGCTGCTTTTGGCACATTGGGAAAATGAGGGGGAAAAAAAAGAGATAAGGTAAAGTGAGAGAAAGAGCTTTGGTGAGCAGAGCAAGCAGCTTCTGCCTTTGCCTAGGGAAGAACAAAAATGTGGAAGATTGTGTTGGCAGCTTTGGTGAGGATGCACCACTCTAACACCCTAGACCTTCTCAAAGCCAAGACAGCAGTCAGCCCTGGCATATGAAATGTAAGTAGTGAGGCCATGGCTGTTTTCTGGCCCCTGGATTCTGCAGACATAAGCAACTGCCTACCTAGTTTGTACTCAGAGCCAGTCCTGGAAGGCAATCATTACATTGTAAATCAAACAACACAAAAAATCCTGCTGCCAGATTTGCTATGTTTGAGTTGTATATTCATCTGAGGTCTTCAAATCTTGTTGAAATGAAGGTCTGCCTTGCCTCTAGAGTAGCCAGATCTGGCTCTGCTTTGCAAGGGTGTATGAATGTTTCACAAGATGTGAAGTAATAACCGAACAGTGACCATTTAGGTATAACCAGAGATGTGTGTAAATATTCTTTATTGATATTGCAATGCAAACGCATGGAAATAATACTTATTCAAAACCTTGTTTTTACCCAAATAATGACAATGTTTTTATGAAATGATTTGTTTCTATTTTTCCTTCTCTTTTCTTTCTTTCTGTTGCTGAGAGAGCTTTGTTTCCCTTCTTGCTCTGTAGCTCCACTTGGGAATTATTTTCTCAGTAGTAAGCAGTGTGCATGTCTCATGCACATTTAGCTTATTATAAATGCACCATGCTCAGCAGCTGAAAAGTGAATGATCAACATGAACAAACTGAATGGAGAAAATAACGGGAAACCTAGCAAAAAACACAGATAAGCAAAATATTGTAATTCTCAGGTATCTTAAGAAGCTTTGTTAGGAGTGTCCCCTCTTTCTCTCTATGGGTATCATTGGCTGCACATTGTTATAAGATTGCAATAAACTGAACTCGGATTAAGAAGTTTTCCATGTCAACCCCTTAGGGCAGCTGATTATAGGTTTGACCTTTTGAGATTCTGTATATTTCCCACTTAATCAGTGCTGGAATGAGTTGCTGCTAAGTAGGATCTATGTGAACCCTACGGGAAAAGTGAAGCCATCTAAAAATAATGAGTCTGTTTCCCCCTCACTCCCCTCCTCTCATTTTGAGCTCTATTAGGCCATGATAGCAGTCTTAATTTAGCCTACAAGAAGCATAACGTGGCATGTGATGTTTGCATTATTTTGAGAAAAAGAAGTTTTGGAAGGGCTTATGGAATGCTGTAATACAAATGAAACTTTACAACATTGTTAAAAAAATGCTTTGCTTGCCCATGCACCTCATTTCTTTTTCATACTAGGATTTGTTTGACTGAGCTAAGGACTTAGTGAAGCTTTTAAGATCCAGTACCTTAGATTTTGACAGAGTAATTGGTACTTCTTGCTGGGCAATAATACAAAATTGGAACCATCTCCATTCTGTCCTGTTACAGCAACACACTTGGTAGTTTAGATGTAATCTCACATAGTAGTCAGTTCAGTCATCAGTTCATTTCTCAATAGTTGAGACCGGTTTAGTTTTTCCCGCCATACACCTTGGTTTCTTCTTCTCCTCCCTCCTTCCACTGTCTCAGCACCTCTCCTCCTTTCATAGTCTCCTCCCCTCAATAATTGTCTGTGAAAATGAACAGCATAATAGACGTAATTAGACCTTCAGTAATAAGACTGAATGGAGCAAGCAATGAGACTCCTTGTTGGGAAGTATCAGTGCATTAGGTCCTCAGGACTGAAACTGCATTTAACAAGGTTTGGGGCTTAGGGATTGTCGGTCTAGGTTTCTCCTGCTTCCCCAAGAGAAACTTCTACCCAGAATGCAAATCTTCACTTAATATTGCTTCAAATGTGTGGAAAAGAACATTAACCACTTTATTACACACATAATGAAGCAAACTCTACTTGTTGATATATACTTTTCCTTATCAGTAAATCAGCTGTTCACAAGTGTTAGCGAGTATAAACATGTATTTTACCTGGGTCTTCAAATTATTTCCTGGATTTTCCTCATCTATCCTTGAAAGAAGAAAGCTTTGAATGTTGTCAAATTAAAATACAGTTTGTGAAACTGACACTAGTATGTCTCCATGCATATTCAAAGATTGGTCTAATAAAGTTATTGAATATATAGTTCCTTTCAAGGGGTACGTATCTGCGGCAAACTTTATGTGTGGTCTGTTGATTTTTTTTTTAACCATGTGGGTTGGTATTCATATGAAAAAAGATTACTTTTCAAAAATTAAATCCTTTCATCATTCTGATCAATTATTTAACTGGACCCTCTGCCTTAATGCAGATTCCTTTCCATAACAGGATGCAATATGTACTCTCATATATGTTTTAGTTGTTATTTGTGTCAGCTTGTGCTTCCTGTTACGTAGAACTTGGCATATATGGAGAGTAAGAGGAGTTCAGTCCTCATTCAGGATGTTGAGGGTTAGGGCTGAGCCAGCCACTGAACACTGACAGATGCTCTCTAACCCCTCTCCCTCCCCAAAGGTGAAGGGAAAGGCAATAAGGCCTTAATAATAAGACTTACGGATTGGAAAACTAAACTAGCTTTAATAAAACAATAAGAGTAACAGTAAGGAGATAAATCAAATAATGATAAATATATACAAATATATACAAAACCAATGTTGAACCCAACTTCCCCTCTGATAGCATTCCACACTGATGTTGCAGAGTAGGCAGACAGCAGGGAAGTCCCAGCTTCAGTGGCAGAGAGGAACTGGACACAGTTGCTGGATTCAGTAACTCAGGATCAGGATGAAAGGCAAAAAGATCAGATAGGGTCCTTCTCAGGTGCCCATCACTGAAGAAGAGGCCTTAACGCCATGTTGATGCCTCAGTTTTAGGGTGAATACGATGTATATGAAATGGAATACTCCTGTTGGTCTTGTCCTGTCTGTTACTCACTGGAGGTGTAATCTTTTACTTCCTTGAGAACTCTTCTACTTGCTGGCACTCCCAGCATAACACACAAGATCCAGCAGTGGCCTTGGTCACTACAGGAATAAGTATAAACAAGTCTTTCTGTATCCCAGTCCCAGGCAGTAACTGTAAACATCAGGTGTTATCACTGCCAGTAGCACATATTGCCTGCAAAAACATGCTGCTGACTTCAGAAAGTGCAGCCTCTCAAAGGAGACTGAGTTGGAAAGTAAAATCACTAAACGGAATTGGTACTCTTTAGCTCAAACCAGGACACAGGACAGAGATCAGGGAGAAGAGGATTAAGTCAAACATATCCACAAGCAGAAGGATGTTTCTGAGGTCACTGTTCACAGAGTGGGAAGACAGAGAAAGGCTCATAAAACCTGAAGAAACCTTCATTTCCATATCATAGAACATTTATTGAAGGCAGGCAGAGGAGGTCGATACACTGCACCGATTTTGAGTAGGAGTCCGTTGCACATTGAGGAGCCAGTGATCCACAGTACATCTAACCTGGGCAGGTGCCACATGGCCAGTTTGGCCGTCAAGCCATGCCAAGCTTTGCTGTGCCATGCTGCACGAAACCCTCAGTCACAGGGACTGACCCAGCCCATGTGTAGCACTGGAGGAGCCTGCGGGCAGCTCCTGCTCGGCACCATGATTACACCTCCTGTGTGGCCTTGCCCTTATGTAACAGACAGGCAAGGAGTTCTCACGGGCACATCTAGAAACAGGGTTGTTTTCTTGCAAGGAAATTATACATTACATCAAATGACCAAATGGGAGAGTTTCTCCCCATGGACCAGACCTGTTCTGTGCAGTGCATCATGGGAAAATCCACTGGGGCTCCATATGATGGTGCATGTACATGACGTGCCCAGTAACTGAGGGGACATAAGATGTCACTCACTATCTATATTCCTTTTCTTATTCTGTCTTACTAAACCATAAAGCCATTTGCTGTTGAACCTTTTCTATTGAGATCCAGTTTCCTCTCACCTCTCCTCGGTCCCTGTCCCACTGGTGTAGAACACATACTCACTTAAAACATTTCCCAGGCTTCCCTCTTTCATGAAAAGAGTTGTGAGATATCTGCCACCTGTAAATTTGCCACCTTACCCAAAGTAATTTCTTAAATCATTTTCCCCTAATGGGTGTTTCCTTCTTCTGACATTTGCTCTCAAATTCTTTGTATCTTCCCAGCAAGATGTAATATTTCTCATTTCTCCACCTGCAAATTCCCATTTCCTCTGCATTTCCACAAACCCTCTCTTCACACCCACCGTCATGCGTAATGTGAGCAGTATTTTTTCAGACACAATATTAGCAATTTACAAGATTTCTTTTTTCTTGTAATTTTGTTTCAACCCCAAAGCACTCTTTAATAGAAGATATTTAGACATAAATAGTTTAATTCACTCCAATATTTCATCAGAATTCTGTTAATAGCTACATTCAAAATGACACTGATTATGTACCTATTATATATAAAAAATATTGCATTAAGTAATGGGTTTAAAGCAATAATTTTTCTTTTCTTTTTTTTTTTACCATTTTGGTCAATTCTTAGATGAATTTAGTAACTACTTTCCTCATCTTCTGGGATGCCACCAGTGTAACCCTTAGGATTATGTGACATAGTGTTTACAAACCCCATAATGGCATTGTGACATATTTCAAAGTTTACTATTATAGTGATGAGAAGCAATAATTTAAAAGCTAGGCTGCATGCAAGTGCAAGACTTAAAGATGCTTTTTCTCACCTTTATTTTAAAAAAGTCACAAATATCAGGTTAGAAGGAAAAACTGCACACAGTTTTATGGAATGTGGAAAAGGAAAGTAGATTTTCCGCTAAAATTTAGGGGGGAATCTTGGTAACTCAATATAGTTTTGATATCAGAAGTCACAAAATAGTCTCACCACTATATCTTCCTATTGTTCTACAGCACTTTCATTAGGCTCTGAGATCAATACAAACTAGCTGTGCTTCTTTGATGCAGAATCAGGCTTCAAACCTTACCATGTATTTTCAGGTCTTAACTAGGGATCTGTTTTGTGGTTATCTTTGATCCTTCTCAATGATTGAGTGAATCTGCAGCTGGCTGAGATTGAAGCTCTACTGATCAACCCATCCTTGTGACACCTTGAAGAACTGACTTGAAAGTTAACTTATATCAACATAGCAACATGCCCAGGCCCCATGGGTGCAGAGGCTTAATTGAAAGGAAGGGGATAATCAAGCCATTGGCTTTGACTACAGATAATGATCTGTGTTACGGGAGAAAATCTATTATCAAACTAACCCCAAGAGGTCTGAAACAGAATAGCCTCATTCTACATGATTAGAAGCTTTTTCAAATCCAGAGGACACATCTCACCAAAAGATATCAGAATTACAAATGTACTTCTAAAGTTGTGGTCAATCAAGAGCACTGATATTAAATCTTGGAACATATGTTGCCTGTATGAAATTAATCTTCATAGAATCAAAGTGATAAGTGCCTTCCAGATTACTAAATCATTGAAATGTCACCTCTTGTAATGACTGAAACAAGATCTCAAATATTACAAAAAATCATGAACCAAAGAAAGTTGAAAGTAAAAGATGCAGGTATTTTTGTATGAGTTCAAAGTAATAGTTCAAAGTAACTTTTGCTTGTTGACTGCCATTATTGAATACTTGATATTCTGGGAAATTCCATCATAGGTGATACCCTCAGTTACAAAAATATCAGTTAACCATACCAAAATTGCTAGTAGTTTGGTTGCAAGCAGAGCTGAGTTAACTAATGGGAAGCTGACAATGTTCCTGCTGTGATGGGCTTGTGTCTAGTGGCTTTTTTTTCTGATAGTGAGTGGGCTACGGCAGTGGCTCCTTGTGAAGCTTCCAGAGCCTTCTCCATCCCTGGTAAAAGCTGGATCTGCCTCTGGCGAAGGCCAGGTCGACCAACCCCTCTGCAAATCCATGTATTTAAGAGGGGAAACTTTTCTGGCCAAGCCTATTTTTCCTGTATTTTGCGTTGAGTTGTTTTTTACTGTATTCTATGTTGAGGTTTTTTTGTTTGGAGAGGAGGAGGTGAGTAGAGCAACCACAAGGTCACGGAAGTAAGCGGAGCATCTTCTGGAGGCCATGCTGAGGTGGAAGCCTGATGTCATCAACCAGAAAGATCAATGACAGCGAAAACTCCAGGATGCAGCCCATGGAGGACCCCATGTCAGGGCAGAGGACCATGCTGGAGCAGAGGTTGCCCTTGAAGCATGCTGCGAGTTCGAGGAGAGTCTGTGCTGGAGCAGTCCACCAGTGGAGGACTGCAGTCCATGGGAGAGACCCACATTTGTGGGAAGGATTCACGTTGACTGAGTTTGAAGAGGACTGACTCCTGTGAGAGGGAATTGTTTAGTATGTTGATAGGGCTGGGACAAAGGCAGGACTCCATGATCTTCTAGGTCTCTTCCAGCTGATACGATTCTATGACTCTATGATTCTATGATTCTAAGACTACAAGCAGTCTTTTCCCTGAGGGGAAAGAAGTGGCATGGCCTGACTGCATACACCATCACCTGCCTCCCTGTGTCTTTGCGGGGGAGGAGGTAGCCAGAAAGAAGAAAGTGGTGGGGACAAATTGCATTTAAGATCCAGCTGTGTTTATTTCTCTCACTACTTTACTCTGATATAGTTGATCTGGTTGAATTGGTGGTGGTAAATTAAATTTTTGTTTATTTTCTCCCCAAGTCTGCTCTATTCTTTGCCTGTGTCCATAAGCAGTGAGTGAACCTTCCCTGTCCTTAATCTTGATCCTCAAGCCCTTTTGTTGAATTTTCTTGTCCCCATTTGAAAAAGAGAGGGGCAGCAGTGAGAGAGCAGCTAACTAATTCTTTATTGCTGGCTAGGAGAAGACCTATGGACCCCTTGCTGGATAAGGAATTCACTGGAATAGGTGCACTCAATCCCACCTTCCATGTCACCAGCTAAGATGCTAAAGAGCACTAGTCTCAATACTGACATCTGAGAAATGTTACTTATCTGGTCTCTACTTGTACATTGAGTCATTAACTGCATTATCTAGCCAATTCTTTATCTGCTAAGAGATCCATCCATCAAAACCATGTCTCTCCAATTTAGAGACAAAGATGTCATGTGGGACAGTTTCAAATGCTTTATACAAAGCCAGGTAGATGACTTGCCTTGGGGAAAGTAATAAAATTTATTGCCAGTCAGATCAGAGTAGGATGATAAGATGTAAGAATTTTAACAATACCCTCTCCCTATACTTTCCTTGTTCCCAGGCTCAGCCTCATCCCTGACTTCTCTATTTCTTCCCCGGGATGGTGCAGAGAGACTGGGAATGTGAATTGCTGTCAGTTAATCACATATTGTCTCTGTTGCTCCTTTCTTCTCATGTTTTTCCCCTGCTCCAGCATAGGTCCTTCCACTGGCTGCAGCTCTTCAAGAACTGCTCCAGCATGGGTCCTCTCCATGGGGTACAGCCGTTCAGGAAGAGAACACCGCAGCCATTGTACCTGGCATGGCCACAGATCCTGCCAGGAATCTACTTCAGCATGGGGTCTCCACAGGGTTACAGCTTCCTTCAAAGCATATACATCTACTCTGGCATCACAAGCTGAAAGGTGAATAACTGGTCCTCCGTGGTTGTCTGTGGTTGGACAGTCTGTCTTCTGCAGAGGAACAACCTGTCTCACCATGTTCTTCACCAAGGCCGGCAGAGGAAACTCTATCTCAGTGCCTGGGGCATCTCTTCCCCCTCCCTTTTCACTGACTTTGCTATCTGCAGGGTTGTTTTTCTCAGTCTCACTCCTTTCTTCCAGATGCAGTTGCAAAATGTTTTTTACGCTTTCTTAAATACTTTCTCACAGATGTGCTACCAGCATCACTGATTGGATCAGCTTTGGTCTGTCTTGGAGCTCCATCCAGCATTGGGGAAGTTTCTTGCATCTTCTCACAGAAGTCATGCATCCCACCCTCTACTAAAACCCTTATCGCGGGTTAGGTTTGGGCCAGCCACTAATGCGGGCACGCTCTCTAAACCCCTCTTCCCCCCCCCAAACCCCAACCTTGCCACATAAACTCACTACAACAACAAAATTTCAAACTTCTGAGTTCTATGAATGTATCATAGAATCATAGAATCATAGAACGTTAGGGATTGGAAGGGACCTCAAAAGATCATCAAGTCCAATCCCCCTGCCAGAGCAGGAATGCCTAGATTATGCTACACAGGAACCTGTCCAGGCAGGTCTTGAATGTCTCCAGAGAAGGAGACTCCACAACCTCTCTGGGCAGCCTGTTCCAGGGCTCCGTCACCCTCACTGAGAAGAAGTTTCTTCTCGAGTTTAAGCGGAACCTCTTATGTTCCAGTTTCAGCCCATTACCCCTTGTCCTATCAGTGGTTGTCACCAAGAAGAGCCTGGCTCCATCCTCGTGACACTCACCCTTGATATATTTGTAAACATTAATGAGGTCACCCCTCAGCCTCCTCTTCTCCAAACTAAAGAGCCCCAGCTCCCTCAGCCTTTCCTCATAAGGGAGATGCTCCACTCCCTTAATCATCCTAGTTGCCCTGTGCTGGACTCTCTCCAGCAGTTCCCTGTCTTTCTTAAACTGCGGGGCCCAGAACTGGACACAATATTCCAGATGGGGTCTCACCAGGGCAGAGTAGAGGGGAAGGAGAACCTCTCTTGACCTACTAACCACCCCCCTTCTAATACACCCCAGGATGCCATTGGCCTTCCTGGCCACAAGGGCACACTGCTGGCTCATGGTCATCCTGCTGTCCACCAAGACTCCCAGGTCCCTTTCCCCTACACTACTCTCTAATAAGTCATTCCCCAACTTATACTGGAACCTGGGGTTGTTCCTACCCAGGTGCAAGACTCTACATTTACCCTTGTTATATTTCATTAAATTTTTCCCCACCCAACCCTCCAGCCTGTCCAGGTCTCGATGGATGGCAGCACAGCCTTCTGGTGTGTCAGCCACCCCTCCCAGCTTGGTGTCATCAGCAAACTTGCTGATAGTACTCTCTAGTCCCTCATCCAAGTCATCGATGAATATATTGAATAATACTGGTCCCAGTACCGACCCTTGAGGGACTCCACTGGATACAGGTCTCCAACCAGACTCCGCCCCATTGACCACAACTCTTTGGCTTCTTCCCCTTAACCACTTCACAGTCCACCATGTAACTTTATTAAGTTTTTTTTCCCCATAGCTGGGCAAGAATTACTAGGATATTATTAACTAAATCATTATACTGTAAATTCACCTACCTACTACTTAAACCTATAGAGTGAAAAAGTTCCTTATTAAAAAAAAACAAGCTCAAAAGCAACCTCACAACTCTTTTGTGTAGCTGCTGTATTATTTTCCAAGGATTTGTCTGAAGAGTGAATAGAACAACTACCATAAAAATTCTTGTTCTCTTGAGTCCTACAGTTGTTAGGAATTAAACGTGTATGCTCTTCCCTAGATCTCTGCTTTGTCCAAATGAGTCTGACATTTCATTTTACAAAAAGACTTTGGCCTAGATTATATATGTTAAAATAATGATGAAATTTCTGAGCAGAGATCTAGAAAATATCATCTCCTAAAAAAACAAAGCCTTCTGGACCAACTTTGAACAGTAAATATATTGCATTTCACTGATTTAATAAACATTGATAAAGCTTTTATTTACAGACCAGGAGGGGTTTAAAAACCTGAGGCTTAATTGTGGACACAGATTTGTGTACCTAATCCTATAAATACACTGCTGCCAGAATCAAATGTTAGCTAGCCAGAATTGTTACAATTTGCAGTGCAATGGAACATAAATGTTCAGATAGGCATTTCATATGTTAAAGTTCACGGCCAGGCTGACCACTAAACTGACAGATGCTCTCTGTGATCCCCTCACCACCCTTACAGAGAAGTATTAACAAGGAACCCAAGGAGAGAGACTTTAAGGGTGGAAAAAAAAAGGACTTGAATCAGTTTAATCAAAAAGAAAATACTAGTAACAATAACAATGAAGATGCTGAACTATATACAGATATGTAGAAGTACGTAAATATATTCAAAGATATGAAAGCATATGTTAATATAGAACCCATGCCTTCTGGATAGCAACTAGGTTCCAGACTAGACTCGACAGCAGATGGGAATGCCCAAACATAGAGTACCAATGACAGTCTATCTGAAAAAAAAATCCACCAAAAGAACAGAAAAGGAAGACTAAAGAGTGGCTGTGCTACTCCCAGCCAGGGCGGCAGGGGAAGACAACCTGTCCTGGTAAATGGTGCTCCTCTGCAGTGCAAAAACAGGCAGCAGGAGCACCAGCAACACAGGGAAAGATGACAAATAGCCAACATTAATCACTGAAAAACAACAGGCACCAAAGGCCCCAGGGCTTTCCTTAGGGGCCCTTTTATACTGAGCACCATAGGAAGAACTACTGTGATTGGTCTGTTTGGGTCATCTGACTGACTGTCTCCTTCCCAGAGGCACAGATGACCTCCATCCCCCATTGTGATTACCACATGGGCCAGACAGCGCTGCAAAATTTTATTCTAGTGCTCTCAAGCTATTTTTTTCCACAGAAAACCAGAAAGATCAGGTCTCATCCTATGTTTAACGTAAAGATATGTTAAAAATATCTTTAACTTGATTTGTACTTTCTAATTTGTTATCACTTTTTCACTTGCTGTAGGATTTTCTTCCATACAGTCTATAACCCAGAAAGCATCTAATCTTGCACAATGTGCTGAGGACTGCAATGAAGCTTTAAGTAACAACTTTAAGTTCTGTGTAATAAATTACGTTCTTGCGTTGCAACTGCCAGCAGCTTTCCACCTGACCTAGAGCATTTTTCCATGACTAGAGCCATTCTCTGCACATCTTTATATTCTACAGAGTGACTGCTTCCTGACATTTGAAAGCTCTCTGGTAAGCTCAGCCTAGCAGAGAAAAGGATCACAGAATCATAGAATCATAGAATGTTAGGGATTGGAAGGGACCTCGAAAGATCATCAAGTCCAATCCCCCTACCAGAGCAGGAACGCCTAGATAATGCTACATAGGAACGTATCCAGGCAGGTCTTGAATGTCTCCAGAGAAGGAAACTCCACAACCTCTCTGGGCAGCCTGTTCCAGTGTTCCGTTACCCTCACTGAGAAGAAGTTTCTTCTCAAGTTTAGGCGGATGTCACCAGAAGCTGTCAAAACAAACCCCTCAAAGTCAGACTCTAGAATCTTGCTCAGTAACAGGAAAATCTCTAATAGTCTGCTGTAAGGGTTATGCTCATCACATAGTACAGTTTCATACCTTAAAAAAATTATTATTTCTTTGTAACTTTGCTCAAATTATAAGGGAATTGACCACTGTGTGAGGTGAAAGTCACTAAAACATGTATTTGGAATCACAGAATCACAGAATGTTAGAGGTTGGAAGGGACCTCGAAAGATCATCTAGTCTAACTGTCCTGGCAAAGAAGAATCACCTACAGTAGATCACACAGGAACGCGTCCAGGTGGATTTTGAATGTCTCCAGAATAAGAGACTCTACAACTTCTCCAGGTAGCCTGTTCCAGTGCTCTGTCACCTCCACAGTGAAAAAGTTTTTCCTAATGCTCTTGTGGAACTTCCTATGTTCCAGCTTACACCCACTGCCCCTTGTCCTGTCATTGGACATCACTGAAAAGAGTCTGGCTCTGCCCTCCTGACACTCTCCCTTGACATATTTACAAACATTTATGAGGTCACCCCTCAGTCTTCTTCTAGCTAAAGAGACTCAGCTCCCTCAGCCTTTCCTCAGAAGGGAGATGTTTCACTCCCTTCATCATCTTTGTGGCTCTGCGCTGGACTCTCTCCAGCAGTTCCCTGTCTCTCCTGAGCTGAGGTGCCCAGAACTGGACACAATATTCCAGATGTGGCCTTGCCAGGGCAGAGTAGAGGGAGAAGGAGAACCTCTCTTGACCTAATAGCCACCCCCCTTCTAATACACCCCAGGATGCCATTGGTTTTCTTGGCCACAAGGGCACATTTCTGGCTCATGGTCATCCTGCTGCCCACCAGAACCCCCAGGTCCCCTTCCCCTATGCTGCTCTCCAAGAGGTCAGTCCCCAACATGTACTGGCACATGGGTTATTCTTTCCAGGATGCAAGATTCTACACTTGTTCTATCTCATTAAATTTATCCCTGCCCAACTTTCCAGCCTGACTAAGTCTTGCTGAATGGCAGCACAGCCTTCTGGTGTGTAAATTAAAAAGCATGCAAACTATTTCTCTTTTTAGTGTGTTCCCACCCCTTCTGTCTCACAGTACTGTGGTAGGCAACATCCAAAAAGAAAGAGTTGTAAAGTTTGATAATTTGATGAATTTTTCTTCTCACATCTTTGTATTTACCATCTTACTCTCTTCTCCTGCTACAGTCATTGTTGCTGTCTGTTCAATGTTCCAGGAGCAAAAAATCTGGACAGGAACAATGACTGTAAAGGGAGAAGTGCATTAATGAGGAAACAGCACAATTAGCAGACACCTTAGTATTTGGAGAGCAGAAGTGAAGCATGCAAGAGGGAGAAGAGAGTAGGATGGTAAAAATAAAGCCATGAAAATAAAAAATTAGAGAGGGATAGTCAAAGACAAAGAAAAAAACACTGAACATAAGATTACAGAGAAGTCAAATAATTTAAAAGTCTTGAGAACAATTGAATTGCAGTGTACTGCAGACTTTGTTGAATGCTTAGAACTAAGAATTACCAAGATATTATGTAATATTTCAGCTCACATCGGGGTATTTGAGTGTGATTTACCACTTCTCTAAGCCCCCACAGTGAAGAACCACTTCTAAAATCAGTTCTATCTGTCTTAGTTACCCTTTAAATATAAACTCCTAAAATTAAAAAGAAGACCTCAGGGTCCCTTAAATAACCACGTATTTTATTTCTTATTAACTATAGGCACACATCAAATGCAATTGTAAATTGGATTCTCTAGCTGAGAAAAATAGTACACTGGTACAGTCTGGTGCATTATAGCCACTCAGATCCTGGATCAGCAAGTCACTTCTTTCTGATGCCTCTATATTGAGGATGCTTTTAGGGATTTTACCTGGGTAGACAGGTCTCTATCTTAGACTTGTGCCTACAGTTCTGCTGTGAATTGCAAGGGGAGTTTATATTCACAGAATCACAGAATCTCAAAATCACAGAATCATAGAATGTTAGGGGCTGGAAGGGACCTCAAAAGATATCTAGTCCAGCTATGGGTGAGAGAAAGGGAGGAAAGACACCTTGAAGACTACTACTACTACTACTACTACTACTACTTGAAGCGGTAAGCTGGGAACTTCAGTAAGCTGTGGAGAGATGTGCAATATTCTTCCAGGATTCACTGGATGCTGGGGAAATGTTCCTTCATTAGCACTCTGTGGGTGGTGTCTCAGTGCCCATATTTGCACATTGAAAGGCACAAGATGACATTCGGAATCTAGCAAAGCTAATTGGAAATTTGTCTTTGACATCACAAGAGGCATGATTTCCACTTGTTTATTGAGCTTTTGTGGCCGGCAAGGCTGGTAAGGACCAGGCACTTTTGTGGAAGGACTGCATTTTGCCCGGAAACAATAAGAGATAGTTGCCAATAAGCCTTGCAGCCTCTTATGTTTCTGGAACAAAAGAATGAATAATTTTTCTCTGCAAATGAAGAACAGAAATACCCTTTCATCATTATCAGGCTACAAATGAAAAAGCAAAATCCCAGAGTTGCCCCTCTGTTAAATGATTCTAGTGTTCTCATCAGGTTACATGATATTTCATACGCTGATATTTTTAACAGTTATCTCAGAACAAAGAAGAAAGAATCCTTTGACTTTTTTAAAAGCTTTGAAAATGAACATGTTTCAAATTGGAATACAAGTTAATTAGTTCAAGGTTGAAAGATTCAATTTAAACAACGAACTGGAAATCTTTAAGAAATTAGAGTCACATGCTTTTACTTGTTCCTGTGATCATCTTACTCCAAAAGGGTTTTTTGTTCACTGGAAAATGTAACTTAATGCTATAAATTCAAATCTTCAAGTAACATTTGGGGACAGAGCCTCAGTTCATGTTCCTGTCCTGAAGGTCTGTTGTTTACATCATAAGAAACATTATTCTCAAAAGATAAATTTTAGTCATATGATTAGATAATAAACATTGACAATAAAATTGTCCTTATCCAAAATACAAACAAGATGTCTGCATTGAACTACTTATAACAAAGGACTTCCCTTAATTAATTACTACTAAACAGATATTTTTTATATATATTTTTGATATTTTTAATCTTAATTTGTATGGGTTTAGTTATGTATGTTACTATATGCAAGTAAATATATCAGTTAATTTTATTGAAAATCCAGAGAATTGTTGTAATTTCCTTGTGATAATGGGTTAGTTTGATAATTTTCTAACTGACATAAAAGAGGAAAGGATGACACAGCAACAAGGACAGCAAGTCAACAAATAAAGCAAAATCCATGTGAAAAGCATGGAAGGCTGGGACAAGCAAATATAAAATGGCAATATGAAGTTAAAGAATACATAATGAAAAATATAGCTGTTTGGTAAATGTGGTTGATTATGCATATTGAACACACAAATATCTTCAGTAAATACTGTACTATTCACACCATAAAATGCTTGGACACACTTGATTCTCACAAAAGAGTGTACTAAAGCTTCATCTCCCTTATGAGAAAAGACTGAGGGAGCTGGGGCTCTTTAGTTTGGAGGAGACTGAGGGGTGACCTCATTAATGTTTACAAATATATCAAGGGTGAGTGTCACGAGGATGGAGCCAGGCTCTTCTCGGTGACAACCACTGATAGGACAAGGGGTAATGGGCTGAAACTGGAACATAAGAGGTTCCGCTTAAACTCGAGAAGAAACTTCTTCTCAGTGAGGGTGACGGAGCCCTGGAACAGGTTGCCCAGAGAGGCTGTGAAGCCTCCTTCTCTGGAGACATTCAAGACCTGCCTGGACACGTTCCTATGTAGAATAATCTAGGCGTTCCTGCTCTGGCAGGGGGATTGGACTTGATGATCTTTTGAGGTCCCTTCCAATCCCTAACATTCTATGATTCTATGATTCTCTGCTGAGTGACCAAATCGCTCCCTCAGAGTGTCCAAGAACGTTCATTTCAGATTCTTAAGAAATGCTAAACCAAGTTTCTAATAAAATAGAGACCATGAAAACTTGTGTATAACTATTCATTTCCTAAAGTTGTAAAAGTTTGAATAACTTCCTTAGCTGTTAATTTTAAAAGTAAGAAACACACCAAGAAATTGGGAAAAAAAAGGGCCATAACAATAACTTTATATGAAATTTATTGTATCTGTTGCTTTGGTACTATTCCAGCAATCTCTCTTAATATGAAAGTAAGTGAAATTTAACAGAGGAAAAGAAAGAAGAAGCCAAAGATATTTGATAAGTATGATGACGATGTTTAATGTTGCATCTAGTGAATTCACCTCTGGTATTATTTATTTTAATTCTGCTATCATCTGTCTAGACCTGAAAAGTGTGAGCAAGTTTCTCTCAATATGATTGTATTAATGTGACAAATGACTGGAGGGTGGCAGAATGATGCAGAGTCCCATAATTTTCTGATTCAGTTTTTTTCTTTTTTTGTGGATATGGACATACATTATAGTATTCCCATTCTGCTGGAAAGGGGCCTCCCCTCCCCTCCCCTCCCCTCCCCTCCCCTCCCCTCCCCTTCCCCACTCAATGCAAGAAGTCTTGTTACCAGCGGGAACTCCTGATTGGTTTTTAATACAAAGAGTTAATGAAACAGCCATTCTACATTGTTTATCCTGACCCTTGAACATCGTTATCCTGATCCTTGATAAATCACCTGAAATGCCTCCCAAATGTAATGAATATCTGAGGATTAAATTTTGCACAGCAAATTCCAGCCTCAAAAAGTGGTCAAGGTTTTATATACCTGAAAACAACATTTAATGACTGAAGAGTTGAACCACTTTATGTAATACCCACTTCCCTTTAATTTGATTTGTGCAAGACAGGGTGTTGTTAAAGCCTCACTGAATTACTGAAAATAAACAATAAATAGTATTCATTATAAGTATAGGCTTTTTTTTTTTTTTTTTTTTTTTTGTAAAAACACATAGCTCTAAACCATGGTCTCAGATTGTTGTAAGCAAAAGTCAGGACACTGAATAACTTTAAATTAACAGTTCCATAATTCTCAGACATTCATACATCTCTTTTTTTAATGGAAAATTGTTTGAGGGGTTTTATTTTCTAGTTCAAACCAAAATTTAAAAAAAAAAAAGACTATCATTTTTGTATGCTGGTGATGTTCATAAAAATTTTCAGGGGCTTCAAGTGCACTAGCCTTTTCTACACTTCTGCATTAATCATTGTCTGAGTCACTCGTCCTTTGAGCTGTGCATACAGATGCTCATGCTATATGATCTCTGGTATCTCAATTACAGAAAGATTTCTTAGTTAGCTATACTATATCAGCAAAACCTAATTTGTGTTTCAGAAGAGTGAGGGGTAATTCCATTAGCATACTTACACACACCTCTTCAAGGCAATGAAAATTGTACGGTATTTGTGACCAAGCATGTCTTATGGTTTTAAAACGCAAATCTATATTTTAGTTATGATTTCAACCTTGACCTCAGAGTTAAACCCAGTGTTTTATCCATTTACCCTCTGAAGCCTGAAACAGGATGTGCATGTGAAATAGGTATTTAGAAGCAGTTTTGTCTGATTTGCATACTGTCATATTTGTAATTATTTTTGTTTGACATAGTACAACTGCAACTAGCATAAAACCAAAGGCAGTAAACCAGTAAATTGTTTTGCTGCTTACCTGTTAGCAGCATACCAAGAATGCTGGATTACATCACTAGGCAAGCTAACAAGAATTTTAACTTCCAAGACTGAAAACAAATTTTCTTTATTTTTCCCTTCCCTTTTTTCTTTTTTCTTTTTTTTTTTTTTTTTTAAATGTAGACACACTATTTCGTGCCATCCTTTTCCTCCTTTGAAATCAGTTCATCGCATTTAACACACACCAAGAACAGTTTGGTAGCTTGTCAAAAGTTTTGAAGACATGGATAAAAAGCCAAACTTGTTGACTTATGAAGCCATTAATAGAATCACAGATAACTTATTTCTTGACCTGTTTTCTCAGTCCAGCCATGAGTGCAGTTATCCATATTAGAGAAATTTTCTTGCATAGAAAAGAAGGTCACAATTCCAAGAAAGTTTAAGTTCACTATAGTAAATACGACTGCTTGGTTTTAATGCTTTTTCATCAGCCACTCCTAAGGGTATAAAAAAATTAGTTTCTATCAGTATCCTGATAAACTTACCTATCTTTGTAGTCCTACAGATACTGTCAGAAGGGAGTATTTTGGTGTCTCATATTGTACTTTTGAATTTTTAATCTACTTGTACAAAACTAATACAAGAACTGAAAGAACCTTCTTCCAGCATGCATAGACAGGCTTTTCTGCAGAAGGATGTAAACATTCAGGGAGTTTCAGCTAATATAACTTAATTTTATTTTATACTTCCTCAGTGAGATAATGTTCCTACTGTTAGCCCTATAACACTGTCTTAGCTTCACTGCACAATAAAGCAGCCTTTATTATGCTGAGTAAGCAGGCCAATCCCCTTTTTAGATTTTTAGATTTTTTTTTCTTTAACTGTGGCTGATCAGCTAGAGGAAAGCTTCAGAGGGTAGAAAGCAAATGAGATTTTTCTTTTTTTTCGAATAATAGTGTGCAATAAGCTTGTGACAAAGTTCAGAAGAATTTCATAGGTGTTTATATAAATTTCCACTTCATTTAAACAGTCTGTTACTAAAGTTTTATGTGAAGATAGTGCTTAAATCAGACTGAAGATGCTTAAGAATATAGCAGCTCACGGAGCAGTTGGGCTCCTTAGGTCATTTTTTTTCTCAACAGGATAATACATTTCAAACAATATCAACTATTTGCATTAAAAAATAGAAGGAAATAGGGCTAGCTGCTCAAGCCTTCACTCTTTGAATAATAACCCTGCTTTCCTCACTGGAGATGAAAGATATGATTGAAATTGAGGGCAAAATGAATTGTAGTCAAGATTAGCTCAATTCTTAAATTACTAAAGTTGACTCATCCAACCAACCCTGATCACTTAAGTACATAATGTAATATGTACTTAATGAGAGGTTTAATCAGAAATTTGAAAATCTCATATTTTTCCAATTCAAGATGCTGATTTACACTAAACAACAGGAAAGATTGATCAAAAAAAAAAAAAGTGACAAAAATAACTCCAGATATTCTCATGTCCTCTTGCTAAGGAAAAAAAAATATTTAAAGCAACTGGTCAGCAGATTTTGCTTTAAGCCAAGATGGGAAATTAAATTACACATTTGCACTAGCTTTATTGTATTCTGTATTCACCACCTCCTTCTTGGATCAACATGAATACATTGTATTTAAAACAAAACTGAAGTGCATATCAACATTTCACAGCTCCAGGTGAAACAATAAATATTTAAGTTTATGATGTTTTTAACATAGTTTCCCTCTTCTGTCATCTGAACTCCATTTAATTTTTGGTGTCCCGTAGTATACATGTTATCTCAAAATTACTTTATAATTATTATTTATTATTTATTATTTCGTGATTGTAGAATAATGATTATTGACTATTATTACCTCTTAATTGGTAATTATTAATTATTAATTCATTATTGTTGTTGTTCTTATCTATCATCACCATCATTGTCAGCATCAATAATAATTTTAATTTTACTGGTAAGATTGTGTGATTTAGCTGTTTCTTTGATTTGAAAATTCAAAACTACAAGTCTATTTATGGGAAGAATTTCTGAAAACTTTACTGTGAGACTCCGTGTTTTATTGTCGTTTATAATGGCAGATTGAATTTGCTCATTCAGTCACATGCTTCCCAACCTTTCCCTTCAGGCAGCAACCAATAATGGTTGGTCACATATTTTATCATTTTAGCTCCGAAATGAAGAGGTGGAACGGACCTGAAACAGGGGGAATTGGGCCCCAAATGTATGGTTTTATGAAAGTAAGGGAAATATATTATTTTTCTGCATGAAAATCTAAGTGGTATTGATCCAACATAGCTATTATTTAATGATGAAGTGATTATTTCAGATATATATCCACGCATACCTGTTGAACTGCACGTAGTTTCAAGACAGACGTACAAAAAATAACACAGAGCACAGACATTAGCCTAGGGGTTAAAGTGAGGATATAAAAGATGTATTTTCCACATTGTAGAAATTTCACTTTATTAATTAATAAACATAATCTACTTTTTTTTTTTTTCCCAATCCCAAATGGAATAAAATTAAGCAGTTCTCAAATTTTACATGAAAAATCATTTTTAAAATAAACATATTTGTTTTGGTAAGACGAAATTTTCCACTTAGATTTTTACCTATAAATCCCATTTTATGCATTGTATTTTTTTTAAAAAAATAAGTCACTTCAAGACAGTCATCAGAAATTCAAACCAATTAAATTTTACATGAAAATTCCTTTCACTTTTGATGACTAGGTGTTTTCAACTGTACCACAAAAAATTCAGTGCCTAAGACAGTACCTGAGACTTTGTACCCCAAGCGTATTTTTATGGCCTGCAGTGAGTTTTTAATAAAAAAATTAAAGAAGAAAAACGTGAGAATAAATGCAGTGATAGCAACCTTGATGAAAAATTCATAAATTAATTTCAACAATAAGTTATTATATTTCAGCTGGAGCTGACTGACTTTTATATATGTATGCAGAGCAGAGTAGGAAGCCTTACTGCAGGAGATACTAGTAGGCAGGCACTCTGTCCTTGGACTAGTACAGAATCAGGCTTTTGTTTCCTGGACTGAAGCAAAACTTGAAATTTATGTCAAATAACATTTAGAGGTAACAGCAGTCGTCAGACTACAAATTATATTTTAGCAATATTAAGAAATAAAACCAATGCCTGTTGGCTGAGTCTGTGTCAAGCACATGTTATGACATTTGACAGTCTTTGTGCCTTGAATATACATCACATCCTTTACACCGTCGTGGTGTACTGTCCTTTCATGCTATGGTGACTGCAGTCAGTATTGCCATTGTGTTGACTTTTTTCCTCATGTTAGTTTAACTGTCTAGATATTGAGATGAGAGGGAATTCTCCACTGCTCTGCCGTCTGGCTCGTCTATTAGAGAGCAACTTTGAAACACCGCTACTCTGATCCGTACCATTCTACACCAGCGGTAAGCGATATTGGTAAGGACGTGGCAACGGATGACAGGCCAACAGAGACAAACGGTAATCCAAAAGTTTCAGGTAATTTTTGACTTGTCGTTAACTCCAAGTCTATTTCTCCTGCATTACTAACAATCTGCAAAAACAATAGCTAGGTGTCTGGAAAATTGTCACGATATAGCTTCGGGTTTTCTCATGCCACGCCAACACGTCTTTAAAGGAGAGATGAAAACGTAGTACCACAGAATGGCTTGGGTTGGAAGGGACCCTGAAGATCATCCAGTTCCAAGCCCTCTGTCATGAAAACATTTACAATACAAACCCAGATGTGTTGACTTCCTCTTGCATCTGAAAACATGATTCTGTATGGAATCATAGAATCATAGAATGGCCTAGGTTGGAAGGCACCTTAGAGATCATTTTAATCCAACCTCCCTATCATGGGCAGGGACACCTCATTATATTCTCACACAGTATGACAGTCTTGAGTTCATTAACCAAATATTCCTTTTGGTAGTGTCTTCACAGAGTCATCACTGCACCTCTGCTTTCTCATATGGGCAAACAGCAACAGGGGACAGTGGGAGGGACAGGTAAACAAAGCCTCACATGCCTGTTGTCACCACAAATTTCCTACAGTCCTGAAAATAGCTGAACACCCTTACTGTACTAGAATCTGTGGGGGGGCCTTTAGAGCAAGACAATTAAAATATTACTTAGGTGCTGAGAGCCTTGAATCAGGCTTTGTCAGAATATCCATTCATTTCACTGGAGATAATGCTGGTTCCTCTAACAATGAGGCCACCTCCAAAGAGTTTGAGAAGACGATACAAACAGCATTATGTATTATGTAATAGATATTCATATCTGCAGAAACTGTAAGTTATCATAACACCACTGACATCACTAGAGACACACTGACTTTCACCACTTGAACAACTGCCTTGTAACATGAACTAGTCTACACCGATTTACATAGCTACCTACGCTTTATCAGAAATACACAGGCCATGATTTTCAGTGCTTCATTTCAATTTCTGCACAGTGTAAGGAAGTGCAAACAACATTACATTTGGATTTTCATTTCTTACTCCTCTCTTGGTAGTCTGGAAAGAATAAAAGATTAATGAAGTTAGATGTCTTGATACATTCGTTCTGTTGAGCTGCTTGATAAGATGTGACTTGCAGTACCAAGGCACCGATGGTGTTAAAATAAAATACTTAAAAAGATGGAAGACGTTATGTAAGGCCAAAATTTCATGTTGTTAACAGTATCACTGGCAACAGAAAGCATGATGAATGACACAGTGCTCTTGGTAACTGTCGTGGGTTAGGGCTGGGCCAGCCCTGAATGCTGACAGACACTCTCTAACTCCCTGTTCCTCGCCAAGCGGGAAGGAAAAGGGAATGAGGCAGAGACTTATACATTGGAAAAGAAAACTAAACAGTTTTAATGAACAAAAACAGAAATAATAAAAAAAATACTAAAAATAGCAAATTATATAAAAATCGGGGAGCTGGAGCTGGGCACAGGGTCTGGATTCAAGGGGAGATGGGGGGCAGTTACATGCAAGGTCACACGTGTTTCATTTTGCCATTGCTTTCACTCTAATCTCCTCAGTCAATTTCTTTCCTGCGTTTGAATCTTACTTGATACTTAATGCCATTTAGGGCTGATTTAATGCCACTCCACCAATTACCTGAAGGTTCTGTCACCAGATCAAAGTTGCGCTTTGTAAGCAATAGTATTAAAGCTTGCCAGAGAGTCTAATGCCACCAGCTTGGACAAATGACCTTTGTATATAGCTTTCAGGAATTCAGAGTATCATAGAATCCTAGAATATCTCAAACTGGAAAGCACCATAAGGACTACCGAGACCACCTCCCTGCTCCTTGCATGACTACCTAAAGCAAAACCAAACGACTAAGACCATCATCCAGATTCTCCGTGAACTCTGACAGCCTTGGTGCTGTCAGCACTTCCCCGGGGAACCTGTTCCAGACACTGACCACCCTCAGTGAAGAACCTTTTTCTAACGTCCAATGTGAGCTTCCCGTCCTCTGCCTTTGTCATGTCTTCTTTTTCTATGCCAAATCTGGGTCCGAAGCTGCGCTGGTAGGGACTTTTGTTGTGAAACGCATGATGTGGTACTTGAAGGAGTGGAGGGGCACTGAGGAATTACTTCTCAGGTAAGCTGGTCTATTGAGCCAGTCTGCAGTGACGCTGATGATGATTTTTGACAGTTGATGATTTCTTCCAAATGTGCAACAACGTATACTCTTAATAGTTACAATCCTTTGTCAAACGTGGTCTTGCTGCATGCCATGACAACTACAATCTACTCTTGTCTCTCCTTCACTGTGTTAAGTTGTGAGGAAAGAGCTCTTTTCAGTGACTCCGAGAAAGGTTCTTTGTTTACCCAGCTGGAAATATTTGTGTTACCAGTTTACTGCCTTTTTATGAGACTTTGAAGTTGTAGAATCTACATTTTAATAAACATGCAATTGTTCAGGAAAAGGTAAGGAACTGACTCTAAATTTTATCTGATCCCTCTCTGTAAGCATTCAGACAATCCTTTGCCTATAGACTTATCAGGTATTTCTGCATTTCCTTTCTGTGTCTTTTCTACAGTTTATAATTAGTTTCACAAATATCTCTCCCTTTATACACTTCACGCTCTTTGCAGCACGTTGGAATCATATGTGTGGTTCCCCTTTCCCTGAAAGCTTTGAAGAATCTGCTGAAATAAATTACTTTACATCTAGTTATTTTTGGTTGGAACTGTGATACTGGTGCAACTTACCTCCTCTCCCCAATTTTCCTTTAACTTCCTATGATGAACGGAACCTTTCCAAGAATTTCACACCAACACCAGACAGCACTAGAGAAACAAGAAGTCTTATTCTGCCTCCCACATTCTTCTGCAAAATATTTCTCTCTAATAAAACACTACAATCTCCCCGAGGCTTACGGGTGATTTATTAGTTCTCTCATTTGATACTCATCTTTCTCTGCCGAGCGCTGCATGTTCAGTGACCACTGATGTACTTAGCAGATGTTTTTCTGTGTAGCTCTTTCAGATGTTCTGCCTTGCACCAGGCTACCACACAGTCATGCCATGTGGAATCCAATCTCTTTGCTGCATTTCTAGGATGCACTCAGTCTTTTTTTTGTGTGACTCTGAACTGAAAGAGATCACTGAGATCTCTAAAAGAAAGAAAACCACCCTAGATATGCTTCACAAGCTGGAACAGGTCTGCATGCTACTGTAGACCAAAGAGGTCAGGCAGAGATGTTTTCAAGATACGATAACAGGCTGGTTCGTTTTACGTCATAAATTTCTGATACGTTTGTGAAATTCAGCAACATGAAGCAGAAGACTTCTAGGTTTTAAAAGCAGTGAATGGTTTTCACTGAAAACAAATTAAATCGGACAGGCCAAAATACAGGCCTAAAAACCCTGGCCAATTATCACCACGCTTCAGATTTGAGCAATCACCAAACCACTTCTGTATGAAAACTTTAATCTGATGTATGTCTATCCAGGCACAAAAAGCAGTCAGGCCATGACACGGAGCAACAGGCTGCACTAGGCTGCATTTATGACACCTTGAACTGTGCTGCAGAGCAAGCGGCACTTGGGAGGCCCCAGGTTCAGCGGCAGTGGGGACCCAGATATGAGAGCTGGATTCGGAAACTCAGGGCCAGGATCAAAGCCAGAAGATTGGACGCAGTCCTCCTTGGATGCCAGCCATTGCAGAAGACAAAGAGGCCTAAACCCCCGTGGTCCTTCAGTTCTGTACCGAGTATGATGTGTGCAGAATGGAATACTCTTGTTGGTCACTTGTTCTGTCTGTTACTCCCCGGAGGTGCAACCTTTTACTTTTTTATCACCCTTCTTATCTTCAGGTAGTCCCAGCGTGGCACACAAGAGCCAGCAGTGGCCTTGGTTGCTGTACAAGCACGTATCAGCAAGAGCCTTTCTGCATCCTGATCCCTGGCAGTGACTGTGAACATCAACCATTATCTCTGTGTGGCAGACACTGCAAAAACATGCTGCTGACTTCTCTCTTAGAAGAGACTGAGCTGGAAAGTAAAAATCACTGACCAGAATTGGTTCTGTTTAGCTCAAACCAGGACAGTAACCTACTTTATAATCATGTTAATCACATTTAAAATTATTAAATGCTTTATGGCTAAATTAAACAAACTTTGCGTCTTATTATTTCCTTCTCTTTACCGCAACATACATACATATTTTTATCCTATTAGGTTGATGAAGGAACTTCCAAACTGCAAAATTAGTCAATAAAAACTTTCTTGCCTTCTTTTCCTGTCCTACGAGAGAATCCTGAAACCTATTTCAATTATTCAAGTATGTAAAAATATCCATAACACAGGATCCCTTAACTCTTCTCAAGAGAAGCAGAAGCAGTGATAATAAGTCCCTCAGACTTTGACACGTTCTGTGACCAAAAGTCTAAGCAAACATTTATATTGATGTTATAAGAAGAAGTATTATTTTAAAAATACTTTTATGTATACTAGAATTTGTTTTTTATTTTCCAGTGGCAGTTCAAATGAGGCTCCCATGGCTGAGCCTTGCAAGTTACTGTATAATCCAAATTCCTAATTCTGGGAGAAGGCAGACCAAGGGTGTGTGATGGAGCAAACATCCCTGAGAGTGGTAGAGGTAAGATGGATAAGGAAGTATTGTTATATTTTACCCATATGTAGAAATTGCTACATCACAACATATTTACTCATTTTTCAAAATTAGATGGCCCATGCAAAAGCTGGGTACTGATAACGTTTTGTTATCATATGATCTGGATGCACAGAAGAACTTAGAACGATAGAATCACAGAACGATTTGAGTCGGAAGTGACCTTAAAAGATCATCTAGTTCCAACCACTCTGCCACGGGCAGGGACACCTCCCACAAATAGGTTGCTCAAAGCCTCTTCCAGCCTGGCCTTGAATACTGCCAGGGTGGGGCTTCCACAGCTTCCCTGGGCAACCTGTGCCAGTGTCTCACCACCCTCATAGTGAAGAACTTCTTCCTAATTCCTAATCTAAATCTACCCTGCTCCAGTTTAAAACCATTACAGCTACTGGTACATCACAGCTTTGTTACCATTACAGCTATTGTTACATGTCCTTGTAAACAGTCCCTCTCCAGATTTCCTGTAGACCCCCTAAGAGGTTGGCTCAAACCATGACAAAAGGGTAGCAAACAAAGCTACTGTTACAGACCTATCCCTGATACATGTATCACCAATTTAATGAAGGTTGGAGAGTAATGTGTCAAAGACATTTCTAATCGATATTAAGGAGTGTAAGCAGTCCTTTTGTGTTAGGGTTTCTAGGTATAAGGTCTGATCTGCAGAAGGGAATATTTGACCTTTCGGAGTAGATAGAGTAGAAAGGTCTTCAGCTGATTGTGACTAGACTGCCAAGAGACTTAAATAGATTTGGATAGGTTACTCCTTCCCCTCCTTGATAAGGTACTTTTCTCCAAACACATTCAATATCTTGAGCAATCAGCTTTCATTGGAAAAAGTGTTGACAAAGAAAACTAAAGCTCTCTTCCCTAGAAAGAACTGAAAGAAGGGATAGTTGTCCTATGACTTCCAGTTGCTGTACAATTGCAATACCAAAAAGAAATTTAACACCCTCATCTGTTAGCATGAATTTTAAATTCTGAACTGACAGATCACCACATTTCAAGGATGGTTAATGGCAGGAAAAGGAGAAAAAGTCACCAGGGATTACTTACACCAGAACTCAGTTTTAGTGTACAGTGATGTCATGTCCCGAGCTTTAAGGATGATGACTCGGGTTCACCGATTCCCAGGCCAGGATTTAGGTGAGTCACACCAAAGATCCGAACATCAGTTTTATTTATCAATCACTTAACAATCGTCCACTGTTTCAATCGTTCACTTAGCGCAATCAACACGCCTCACAGCAACAAGCTATTAGCGAGCAAAGGAAACCGGCCTTGCCATAGATAGCTTTTGGTTAAAGCCGGAAAGAGAGAGAAGGAAAGCGATAGAAGAAACAAAGATCACCACCCCTGGATCCAGCGACGACCACGGCACAAGCAGCCATTTTCAAGTGCTGGGCAAAAAGCACCCAAACGCCCGGCGCTTTTGCCTCTTATCCTGTCACATCATTGTTTAGCCCTTGTGGAAAATTACCGGAAGCGGATCTGGGGCACGGTCGGGGCTTCTGAGGGGGGAGTTACTGCTCCCTCTCCCGGCTTCTTGCAGCCACAGCTCCAAGCGCCACCCGCCCCCACAGCTCCACCGGTGCGGGGCTGGGGCAGGGGCTCAGCGAGTGCTGGGTCACCCCCGCACCGACACGGACAGGGGCCGGGCAGGCGGCTCTGGCTCGTTTGGGTTCAGAGAAAGCCCAGACTGTTTGAGACATTTGCTTAGTCCCTCACAAGTGAACTTTCAAAATAAAACACAAAGAATAAGACAAGAGTGTTCTTATTCCATTTAGTGGACCGAAGAGGAGGAAAATAATTAGCAAGCCTAATTTAGAGAAAGACAGAAAAGGTCACCTCACATCCATCAGGTGAATGGAAACCATAGGCAGAGGACCACTAATGCTTTGAGTCCTTACTGGGGAACAGTATTGAAATATACCTTCAGCTATACAAACAGTGGAGAATTCTATTAGCCCTACAATGGAAACGGGGAAATTCCAATACAAGTGAAGAATTTTTTTCTCTAATGTTGATTAATGAGGTACATAATGCATACGTAACTATGTAATTGTAAATGTATGAGTACATATATTTTCCTTTCATTCCTTTGGACAGGAGGTGGAAGTAGGAACAGTATAGAGTAATTCCAATTATACTTTTAACTGACTGCAGTAGGACAGCAAACAGTGTGTGAAGTAAGAAAGAATTTGGAATACAACAAGTAAGCAAGTGTTTATTTAAAGTAAAAAAGAAGTCTCACTGTTCATATTATATGATCTTACAACAGGCCATGCAGCATTTGATATATTACAGAGAATAAGAATTTATGCAGAAAAGATATTCTGTATGTATTTTCATATCAACTCCAGGAATACATTGTTATGATGTTATCTTTACATAGTCCTGAAAATACATACTATTATTATTCAACTAAGTATCATGGATTTAAAACAAAAAAAAATAACTAACTAAAACAAACAAAATGCCCCAAAGAGTATTTTTTAAAAAAATTTTCTTCCATCGCCATTTATAATTGTTACTTTAACTGTATATTTTTTAATTATTTTTGATTAAATGCCACTTATTCTTTGTGTATCATCTTTCTTCTTGGATCCAATTTCTAGTGGAAATGACGTGATTTGTGCAAAACTGCTTTTCCCCATTACAATGATGCAAACATAGTGACTAGGTACATAATATTCACTGATGCATTTGCCTACACAAAAATCCTGTTAGAAAACAGAGGGGTTATTACTTGAATTTTACACGTGGGACAACTAGGAGAGAAGGTTCCAAACACACACATGCCGACTTCTGGACATGAAGAGAGGCAGCTCCATTTTTCAGAACTGCAGCTCACTGCCTAAGTCACAAACACATTGTGAAGTACTGTTTGCTGATTTGTGTGTTGGTATTGGTGTACTGACAGGAGAGCTACATTGCATTTTTCCTTCACAAGTGAACAGGATGAACAGGAGAGATAAACAGCACTGTTCCAGCTGAAGGAGAAGAGGCCTTTACTATACTGATTTTGTCTGTGGTTTTCCTCGTTGACAATGCTAAATGGCTGTTTGTGATGAGAAAAATGAATGAGAAAATTAATGGAAGGAAAACATATTGAACACAAATGCATATAAATATGCTACCTCTCTTTCAGGTCTCTGCATCATAAATCCCCAGAGGAAGGGGGCTGTTCCACGGAAGTGTCACTGTGTGCTCGCCCTGCACTTATACTCCTCACCAGGTGCCCTCTCAGGAGCAGGATACTACAGTAGGTAGACCTTTGATCTGACTCAGGTGCAGATAATTTTATGTAAAAATGGATAAAAAACTTAAGTTGATTGACTTGAAACAGAATGGAGAATGAAAATCAATTCATTCAAGGAGAGCAAGACTAGGAATGTACACAGCTGGAACAAAATTATGAACTGTTGTGAGATAGGTCCTCTCTTTCTCAAAATAAAGGAGTCGATAGCGCATTTTGTCCTGTTTCTTTCCCCCTGTCCATCTCTCAGTTGTTTCAATTCTTATGCAAACTATGTCAACATACGTAAATCAGACATCTCATTTTTGTGTTCAGGATGCTGGCAGGTGTGCCAAAGTGTGTGCTAAAATCTGTACTTTTCTGCACAATGACACAACACCGTTACCTGCAGTCAGACTGTCTACAAGGAGAATAAAGCATTTATCACAGGATAGATATTTTCTCAAGGCCTGCTCCTCTGCCAAATGGACTGTTCCAGATAGCAAACAGTATTAACATGTGAAGTTCAGCAAGTCTTGTCTGCTTTGTTGTACACTTTTCCTGTTACATCCCATAGAAATATCTCTTCGTCACTACTTAATCAGTACTCTTTTATACCTATACATGATGTTTATGGTTGTAATTCAGTTTCAGATGTCTCATAAATAAATATATATAAGATATAAATATATACATGAGTTATAAATCTCATAATAAAAATAATGTGCAACTGGAAAAACAAGAAAGAGAAAGTGATACCAAGGGATATTACTCAAGATGGAGGTTCCTGCAGCCCTTGCTATTCATATCCACCAAAAGAGAATAGAGGTATTACCATAATTTATGTAACATGTCTGTTTACAAATCAACAATTAGCACCTTTGACTATGCTAAGAAAGTTCACGTTTTCATATAAGCTCACCAATGATGGAAAATCAAAATGAAGTTACTGCTCTCACAGGAATCATAAAATAGGTACAGGCACTGGGAGTACGTACAAGATCTTGTGCTTTTATTTTGAATGTTTTAGAGGATATTACTTAATAAAAAAAATAAAAATCTGTGCAGTGCTTTGATTGCCATGTAAAATGACTCCTTCTTACCATGACAATTTTATTTTATGATGCAGACTAAACACAGTGTAAACAGCTATAAATTGTTTCTGTATTCATGCTATCTGTTCTTCCTACTGGCATTATCTATCACCAAGTGGAAATAATATTGACATTCTGCTCCCCAAAGGAAGCACAAGGATTTTGCTATATGGAGGTATTTTGAGATCAGAGCTTCAGTTCACTGCTCTCCAGCAAACATTTTCAAGATGGCGTTTGTAAAGACTACCTTCGCGATTGCAGTTGATGGTCTTATAATTTTTTTTTCTTCTGAATGAGGATGAATGCCTTTCATCTTTTCAGAAGAACAATCAGAGGAAGCTAGGTATACAAACAGCAACATGAAAGAACAGGAAATAAAGCAATATCTCTTTCTTAGTTTGAAAATAACACCACCATATATTTGCAACTTCTATTTTTATCATCATATGTTTTTCTTGACAGCTATGTATGTCATCTTGTGCCAAATTATGAACAGTGGTTTCAGAGAAGCACGGAACTAGCATTTAAAAGGTTATGCATTGTGAATTTCTATCAAGTTGGTAGAAAATTCATAAAAAGTTCGTTTATTCCCATGCCAGATCCTAATGCCATATCCTTCTTTTCCTTGCAGTGAAAATAGTGAACTGCATGTCACTAAATTGTAACTTTTTTTAAAATCAGCTAGTGTAATACTTTGCCCCTTTGTATGTATGGGGTTTTGTTTTATTTTATCTCTTTGTCTAAAAGAAAAAATTCTGAACTCAAGAAAGAAATCTGATTTTCTGGATTTCATATATGTTCAGTGATCTCCAAGTGGTTCCAAACACATTGTATATTAGGACACTTATCTAATAAAAATCATCTTTCTACAGTTTTTTTTTTAGCTGAAATGCTTCTAAAGGATTTTATTTCTTGACTCCTATAGAGTTAATAATCTCTCTCATTATTCATTCACTGGCAATTTGGTATTTCCTTGCCACAATCAGGTGCCAAAAATTTCCCATTAATGTCATGTCTAGTGCACAGAAGTGCACAGTGTCTCCTCAAACGCTGAACAAAAGAGGTGGCTCAAACCAGCTCTCTCGCAAACTCAAATGAATATGTTCAGTGATTACTGAAAGCCATCCTTAACATCCTTAGAAGCTGACTGACAACATGATAAGCCTAATAGCAAGTGCACTGTGGTTCACGTTCATGCCTCCATGATCCTTCATAATAGGCACTGATGGGCTCTGGATCCAGAAGAACTATAATCGGTAGGCATTATATTTCCACAATGTGTGGCATAGCTCTGCCTAGCAGTGGAAATTTAAGTTGTTGTTCACTTATATTCTGTCATATGTCACAAAGCTCTGAGGTTTCTCTTGGATATAGAACTACAAACTTGCTATCCATTTTTCTGGCTCAGTAACAGAGGAATAAGTGGAGTGATACCAGTAATAAAGTGAGCCATGTAGCACATGAGGAACTATATGACTGTATATAACTATATATATATCTCACAGTATATCTCCCTAGCAAATATCCACATCTTTCATCTAATGAGTAAAATAAGAATGGAGGCATTTTTAAAAATCTTTGTAACAGTTGACTAACTCAATTTTTTAGTCAAACAGTCTTCCTGTGATAAAGGAATAAGGGTCAGTTCCTAGATTTACAGGGAGAAAGCTATCTATTGTTCCTAAATTATTCATTTTAATCTCCCTTCTGATAGTATGTTAGCTCCTAAATACAATAACTTGACCACAAGTGAATAAATTAAACACAGTCAGGCAGAAGAAAGTGCGTGCAGCTACAGTGAGTGGTCTGAATTCAAGGTTTAAAATAAGGTAGAGAGAACCTTCCAGGGTTCATTGCACAGAATCTTTGTCAATGAACTTTATGAATTGGTTTCTAGGAGTTTCAACCAAACTATAGCCTGAGTTATTATTTGGAAGTTCAGGTTCAATGGGCTCATACAGATACAAGCTAGAAATTTTTGATGGTTCATAAGAAACTCTCAGCAAAGATGGAAGAGTTACAGGTGCCATGCTTTTAGAAAAAAACCCTTATCCAGAGCATGATCCCTTTCTCAGTATTACTGGTAGTGTAGGTAAGAAATACATGTTTTCCCAAGTTAAAAGGTAGAATTTCTCAGACCGTAGGACAGATATACATCTGCTATGGAGTTTTGATGGGAAACAGTTACTCGAGATGTTGAGACATTTCCCACAGTTCTTCTATGTCTGTCTTACATACTTCTCTCTAAATGTGTGATTATATATGTAACATATGTAGTGTAATGATGGACAAAATTAATGATATATCCAGGATATCGAAGACAGAACAATTAACATCACAGCAAAGCAGACTGAAGAAATCTGAGGTCTTCAATTGTTTTTGTATTTCTATTAAGAACCTTTTCAGAGGAAAGGAAAATATTACAATGGGCTGAAAATGTTTTCAGTAACAGGAGTTTTCTTCTTAACTTTTTTGCCAACCACATGCTTAAACTATTGGTGTGATTTCCTCTGGAACAAATAGATACACCCAAAGCAGCACTCTGATCTCTGGCTTAACATCATCCTGTGAAGCATGGGGCAGAAAGTGTGACAAGGCCTAAAATTCCCCACCCGGTTCAAGAATCATGGGGGTAAAAATGAAAAAGCTGTAAATACTCAGCAGAAAACCATGCGTTGTTTCATGAATAGTTCTGTGGTATCAAAAAGCTGCTAATCCAGGCAAAATTATAGCACTTTTTTTGAGTGTTCAGCGCTTCAAATGACTGAAGTGTAAGTTTTTAGAGCATTTTTGGCTTAGTAAGAACTGGCTGATTGTAACTGTGCAAAAGAAATGCTTTGTAGTTTACAAGGACTCTTTTTTTTTCTAAATACTTCAGTCAATCAACTTAAACCACGTGCTACTACCTCTTTACTGTTTACTTTTCCTCACACCTATCAAATCTGATTTTGCTAGTAGAAATGTACATCAAAAGTTGGCAACTGTCACAGAGAAACAAATAATTCCATTTGCATGGTCTTCTTATTGAACAGCTACCTGCTATATATGCATAAAGGAACATGTTCTGGTTTTCACAATTTAACTTTTCCAATAGCAGCGGATCATTGTTGCTGATTAAGTTATTGTCCCATTTTAATCAAAATTGTATCTTTTTTAATTATTATATTTTCTGTCTGATGAAAACCTATGCATAGCAATTAAAATCCCAAGAAATGACACTAAAATTCCAAGTAGCTCAGAACTCGCAATTTGGATTAATGTTTCCAACATTAATATAAGACAGATATGAATGGAGAATAATATATTGTTATGTTTAAAAATCTCAGCTGACTCATATTTTCTGCAATAGTTCTCACTAATTAAAGCAAAATACCTTGTGGAATACGCTTTTGGTTATTTGACTAGATTTCATTAATTCTGGCTATTGAAGTCAATATAAATTTATTCTCACAAAATGAAACCTAGAGCATCATCCATTTGCTCTGCTAACACAGTCAATGGGACCTGCAGTTACTTGTTCTTCAGTAGACTTGTTCTTCAGAAGGCACGAGAGCATAAAATAACTGTAGTCAATCAATGTTATTTGTGCTCAATATCTCTGAGCAGCAATGCTAAACTCAAAACATGAAAGCATACTTAAAAAAAAATTGAAGGAAATCTAATGAGCTGACACACTTTTCCGCTCCTGCTTTTGAACTTTTCCACTTCCTCCCCTCTTCTTAACTCCTGACTGTACTTTTTTTTTTTTCTGAAAGTTCTGCTTCTTTAAATTTTTAAAAGCACCCACTTTTTTTTTTTTTTAACAGACAAAATAAGAGAAGACTCCTTGATCTCCTCCACAGATTAATTCTAAAGAGCTAATTCCACTGAAAAGATTGTTAAATCTCCCAAACAATACACTGTGGGGTGATTATCTAGATAAGTTGCATGAAATCCAGAAAATGACTGCGATAAAGTGCATGAGAACAGGATTTTCTTGCAGTTCAAGGCAAGCTTATAGGGGACTGTAGAGAAGGAAGGAGGTAATACTGCAAGGAACCTGAAGTGTGGCTATGTTTGTGGCTATGTTAAAGTTTAAATGGAAGAGAGATAGGCTGAGGTTGAAATCCTCTAGAGAAAGTGGTGTTTTTCCTTTATTTTCTCCATAATATTTGGACAAAAAACCAGAACATGTGAGTAGATAATTTTCTCTGGAAGTAAGGACTTTACTTATGTAGACACATAGGAATAAAAGGCTCCAGCAAGTTTCCCCTTTTGCTGTCACCAGTACTGGGCCAAGAAAGGGGAATTCAATCTTCAAGTAGATGGAGAATGTAGACCAAGAGAGTTCTTGTAATGAAGGTCCTTACCACAAGCCTATTCAATGTGAGGACAATAAGAGGTGAGAAATGCTGAAAGAAACTCATCTGCATGATGGAGTGTACTACAGATCTCTAATAGCCATGTAAATCCTGCAGAAAATAGCTCATGGAGGTGCCTACAATGCACTGGAGTTTGGTGAGCAGAGGGTGGAGGCCTTCCTTGTGTGCTTGGAGGCTAACTTCAACTGAGTCTACAGACTGGTGTTACTGAAATCAGTAGGAGTGCTGCTGGAGCTGTCCCAATGGCAGGTCAAGTTCAGCGTGAGTACAAGTGTTTCAGAGCTTTCACAACTAGTTGAAATACAAGCCTGATAATACTGTCACTCTCATATCACTTCTGAAATCCAGCAGAAGGTTGTTAATATTGATATGGTTAATATACATCAAACAAGATTCCTTTAATTTTTTGAATTGAAAAATTCTCCATAGTGTTGACATTTCTTCACTGAACTCTTAGGATTGTTTGGTTTCAGAAACTGTAGGGCCCAAGACACATTTTGTTTTAAATAATCCTTCATAAAAAATTCAGCTTTCGGTCTAATATGATTGAAACTCAGCTTGAGTGTGTTTTATAATGCATTGAACTGGAAAGACTATGGGTGTTGAATTATTCAAAAACATGATGGGAAAAATAGTGATATATATGTGTACATACAGGGAGGGGTGATCAAAGAAATCAGAGTGACTTGATATGTCTTGTTATCTCATTTTATTTACTTTTTAGAACTCATCCAAATATTAGAGAGGAAAAAATCAATATCAATTTTCACCTCTGTCACGTTCCACACTTCAATTATTAATGAATGTCAAATTTGACCACATTTCTTCATACCACCTGCTCTGCAATAATATTTCTGAGCCTTTATTAAAAATGTAAAATTGTCATCGAATTTCCAAATATGATTCTCTGGTGGCTAATTCAGCTTGTTTTATTAATAAGTGAGTTCTGATGAGTAATACTAATTTAATACGCCTGCATGTAAGATTAAACCATAAATTATTCCTGCTGAAGGTGATGAGATTTGACGTGTGTGTGGCTGTTAGGCAATAACCCTCTGCATTAACCCATAAGCACACTGAGGAAAAGAGGTTTCTTTACAAAAATGAAAATGTTAATATTTTTCATTTATTTCAGGAATCTTCTGTGCACTTTTATTTACACTAATCCCTTCCACTGTAACTTTTGTTTAAGTTTTCAAGGATCCAGAGAACTCCTACAAAGATCATCAAAGGACTGGGAAGCCTGTCATTTAAGAAAAAGGCTGAAAAACTGAGTGCGTTCAGTTCTGAGAAAAAAAAAAAAAAGGGGGGGAGACCTTATCACCGTGTTCCAGTATTTAAAGGGTGTCTACAAAGATGATGGACACCTCCTTTTCATAAGGAATCACATGGAAAAGCTGAGGGGTAATGGGAACAAATTACTCCTGGGGAGGTTCTGATTGGACACAAGGGGACAATTTTTCACAATGAAAACATCAGCCACTGGAGTAGTCTCCTCACAGAAGTGGTGGATTCCCCAACACGGGACACTTTCAAAATGCAGTTGGACAGGGCTCTGGGCTAGCTTGTCTAGTCTGTGCTTTAGTCAAGAAAATTTGGACCAGATGATCCTTGAAACCCCCTCCAACATGGTATGCTATGATTCTGTGAACAGACAGCTACCACACAGTCAATTACGTACATACACTAGAAATATACGCAGTACGTGTACACAGACACAAAAATGTGTACACTAAATAAACTTAAAATCAGAAAGCTCTCAGTCCTCACTATTTGGAAAGGATCTAAAATAAGAATTGTTTTCAAATGAGCTTTGACTTCATTGTCACTCACATTAAAACACTTTGTTGTAGCATTTATTGTTGTCCTGGAGTGTCATGGGTTAGGGCTGGGCCAGCCACTAAACGTGGACAGGCAGACCCCCTCTTCCCTCCCCAAACTGGAAGGAAAGAGGAATGAGGCAGAGAGACTTATGGTTTAGGAAAGAAAAACTAGAACAGCTTTAATGAAACAATAATGCAAATTATAATGAAATGATAAAGAGCTATATACAACTATATATAAGCCCGATATCAAACCCGACTCCCCTTTGATATCAATCACCACTGGTGCTGCAGAGCAGGTGGCACTGGGGAAGCCTCAGGCTCAGCGGTGACGGGGAGCTGGATTCAGGAACTCAGGATCTGGATGAAAACAGAGCCCTACTTGGACACCAGCCATTGCAGAAAAGGTCAAAAGAAGGAAGGGCAGAAACCCTTGTGATGACTCAGTTTATACTGAATGTGATGCATATGGAACGGAATAGTCCTGTTGGTCACTTGTGCTGTCTACCACCTGCTGGAGGTGCAAATTTTACTTCCTTGTGACCCCTCTTACTATCCGGCACCCCCAGCGTGGCACATAAGAGCCAGCAGTGGCCTTGGTCACTACAGGAGTAAGTACAAGCAAGAACCTTTCTGCATCCCAGTCCCAGGCAGTGACTGCAAACATCAGGTGTTCTCACTGCCAGTAGCACACACTGTCTGCAAAAACATGCTGCTGACTTCAGAAAGTGCAGCCTTTTAGAAGAGACTAAACTGGAAAGTAAAAATCTCTAAACAGAATTGGGGTTTTTAGCTAAAACCAGGACATGGAGTTAAATAATACTCCCTGTTTCCATGCAACATTAAAAGCTGGAGAGTAAATTAAGTTCTGACAGAACTAAGATCATTTAAACGGTGTTTAATTCAGGTTTCTACTTAATCTTTTGATACTACTTTTGGCTACGACAAGAATAATGAAATTATTTTCAGTATAAGTAACAAATTATTCCATACCTTGGCTAACCTGGAGGACCTTAAGGTGTTCCTTTCAAAGTGTTTTTTTTAGTGTATATTTCTATCTATCTATTACATTTAAAATTTCCCATACTGAGCTGATATTTAATGATTGCAATTCATGTGACATTCAACAACCTTACACTTCGAGGAGTAATTTCAGGGCAAAATAACTTAAAATTTCCAGACTATAAGACTAGAAGTTATTGTCTCCCAGGCAGATAGACTATATCATAATAATATTGTAGCTGTCGTTTTTAAACAGGACAGCATGATAAGGTGCACATGAAGTCAAATTTAATCAGACAAACTTGATCTTCCTCTTTATTACTGAAGTTCAATAATATACCTAATAACATTCTTCACCTCAACTTTATAGTAGCTTGATTTTTCCTCTCAATATTTAAATAGAGATGTTGAGCTGGATGTGAAGATGCAACATTCTCTGGGAATAGAGAAAGCAACAGCATCTTGAGGTGTATGAACAGGAGAAAGGCAGATAGGATGAGAGGGGTGGCTAGTTCTCTCTACTTAGTATTCACTAGACCACATTTAGTTGCTATGTCTAGTTTGGATCCTCTATATGGGTGTTCTGGTTTGAGCTAAACAGAACCAATTCCGGTCAGTGATTTTTACTTTCCAGCTCAGTCTCTTCTAAGAGGCTGCACTTTCTGAAGTTAACAGCACGTTTTTGCAGTGTCTGCCACACAGAGATAATGATTGATGTTCACAGTCACTGCCAGGGATCAGGATGCAGAAAGGCTCTTGCTGATACGTGCTCGTACAGCGACCAAGGCCACTGCTGGCTCTTGTGTGCCACGCTGGGACTGCCTGAAGATAAGAAGGGTGATAAGAAAGTAAAAGGTTGCACCTCCGGGGAGTAACAGGCAGAACAAGTGACCAACAAGAGTATTCCATTCTGCACACATCATACTCGGTACAGAACTGAAGGACCACGGGGGTTTAGGCCTCTTTGTCTTCTGCAATGGCTGGCATCCAAGGAGGACTGCGTCCAATCTTCTGGCTTTGATCCTGGCCCTGAGTTTCCGAATCCAGCTCTCATATCTGGGTCCCCACTGCCGCTGAACCTGGGGCCTCCCAAGTGCCACTTGCTCTGCAGCACAGTTCAAGGTGTCATAAATGCAGCCTAGTGCAGCCTGTTGCTCCGTGTCATGGCCTGACTGCTTTTTGTGCCTGGATAGACATACATCAGATTAAAGTTTTCATACAGAAGTGGTTTGGTGATTGCTCAAATCTGAAGCGTGGTGATAATTGGCCAGGGTTTTTAGGCCTGTATTTTGGCCTGTCCGATTTAATTTGTTTTCAGTGAAAACCATTCACTGCTTTTAAAACCTACAGGTGGTCTGCTTCATGTTGCTGAATTTCACAAACGTATCAGAAATTTATGACGTAAAACGAACCAGCCTGTTATCGTATCTTGAAAACATCTCTGCCTGACCTCTTTGGTCTACAGTAGCATGCAGACCTGTTCCAGCTTGTGAAGCATATCTAGGGTGGTTTTCTTTCTTTTAGAGATCTCAGTGATCTCTTTCAATTCAGAGTCACACAAAAAAAAGACTGAGTGCATCCTAGAAATGCAGCAAAGAGATTGGATTCCACATGGCATGACTGTGTGGTAGCCTGGTGCAAGGCAGAACATCTGAAAGAGCTACACAGAAAAACATCTGCTAAGTACATCAGTGGTCACTGAACATGCAGCGCTCGGCAGAGAAAGATGAGTATCAAATGAGAGAACTAATAAATCACCCGTAAGCCTCGGGGAGATTGTAGTGTTTTATTAGAGAGAAATATTTTGCAGAAGAATGTGGGAGGCAGAATAAGACTTCTTGTTTCTCTAGTGCTGTCTGGTGTTGGTGTGAAATTCTTGGAAAGGTTCCGTTCATCATAGGAAGTTAAAGGAAAATTGGGGAGAGGAGGTAAGTTGCACCAGTATCACAGTTCCAACCAAAAATAACTAGATGTAAAGTAATTTATTTCAGCAGATTCTTCAAAGCTTTCAGGGAAAGGGGAACCACACATATGATTCCAACGTGCTGCAAAGAGCGTGAAGTGTATAAAGGGAGAGATATTTGTGAAACTAATTATAAACTGTAGAAAAGACACAGAAAGGAAATGCAGAAATACCTGATAAGTCTATAGGCAAAGGATTGTCTGAATGCTTACAGAGAGGGATCAGATAAAATTTAGAGTCAGTTCCTTACCTTTTCCTGAACAATTGCATGTTTATTAAAATGTAGATTCTACAACTTCAAAGTCTCATAAAAAGGCAGTAAACTGGTAACACAAATATTTCCAGCTGGGTAAACAAAGAACCTTTCTCGGAGTCACTGAAAAGAGCTCTTTCCTCACAACTTAACACAGTGAAGGAGAGACAAGAGTAGATTGTAGTTGTCATGGCATGCAGCAAGACCACGTTTGACAAAGGATTGTAGCTATTAAGAGTATACGTTGTTGCACATTTGGAAGAAATCATCAACTGTCAAAAATCATCATCAGCGTCACTGCAGACTGGCTCAATAGACCAGCTTACCTGAGAAGTAATTCCTCAGTGCCCCTCCACTCCTTCAAGTACCACATCATGCGTTTCACAACAAAAGTCCCTACCAGCGCAGCTTCGGACCCAGATTTGGCATAGAAAAAGAAGACATGACAAAGGCAGAGGACGGGAAGCTCACATTGGACGTTAGAAAAAGGTTCTTCACTGAGGGTGGTCAGTGTCTGGAACAGGTTCCCCGGGGAAGTGCTGACAGCACCAAGGCTGTCAGAGTTCACGGAGAATCTGGATGATGGTCTTAGTCGTTTGGTTTTGCTTTAGGTAGTCATGCAAGGAGCAGGGAGGTGGTCTCGGTAGTCCTTATGGTGCTTTCCAGTTTGAGATATTCTAGGATTCTATGATACTCTGAATTCCTGAAAGCTATATACAAAGGTCATTTGTCCAAGCTGGTGGCATTAGACTCTCTGGCAAGCTTTAATACTATTGCTTACAAAGCGCAACTTTGATCTGGTGACAGAACCTTCAGGTAATTGGTGGAGTGGCATTAAATCAGCCCTAAATGGCATTAAGTATCAAGTAAGATTCAAACGCAGGAAAGAAATTGACTGAGGAGATTAGAGTGAAAGCAATGGCAAAATGAAACACGTGTGACCTTGCATGTAACTGCCCCCCATCTCCCCTTGAATCCAGACCCTGTGCCCAGCTCCAACTCCCCGATTTTTATATAATTTGCTATTTTTAGTATTTTTTTATTATTTCTGTTTTTGTTCATTAAAACTGTTTAGTTTTCTTTTCCAATGTATAAGTCTCTGCCTCATTCCCTTTTCCTTCCCGCTTGGCGAGGAACAGGGAGTTAGAGAGTGTCTGTCAGCATTCAGGGCTGGCCCAGCCCTAACCCACGACAGTTACCAAGAGCACTGTGTCATTCATCATGCTTTCTGTTGCCAGTGATACTGTTAACAACATGAAATTTTGGCCTTACATAACGTCTTCCATCTTTTTAAGTATTTTATTTTAACACCATCGGTGCCTTGGTACTGCAAGTCACATCTTATCAAGCAGCTCAACAGAACGAATGTATCAAGACATCTAACTTCATTAATCTTTTATTCTTTCCAGACTACCAAGAGAGGAGTAAGAAATGAAAATCCAAATGTAATGTTGTTTGCACTTCCTTACACTGTGCAGAAATTGAAATGAAGCACTGAAAATCATGGCCTGTGTATTTCTGATAAAGCGTAGGTAGCTATGTAAATCGGTGTAGACTAGTTCATGTTACAAGGCAGTTGTTCAAGTGGTGAAAGTCAGTGTGTCTCTAGTGATGTCAGTGGTGTTATGATAACTTACAGTTTCTGCAGATATGAATATCTATTACATAATACATAATGCTGTTTGTATCGTCTTCTCAAACTCTTTGGAGGTGGCCTCATTGTTAGAGGAACCAGCATTATCTCCAGTGAAATGAATGGATATTCTGACAAAGCCTGATTCAAGGCTCTCAGCACCTAAGTAATATTTTAATTGTCTTGCTCTAAAGGCCCCCCCACAGATTCTAGTACAGTAAGGGTGTTCAGCTGTTTTCAGGACTGTAGGAAATTTGTGGTGACAACAGGCATGTGAGGCTTTGTTTACCTGTCCCTCCCACTGTCCCCTGTTGCTGTTTGCCCATATGAGAAAGCAGAGGTGCAGTGATGACTCTGTGAAGACACTACCAAAAGGAATATTTGGTTAATGAACTCAAGACTGTCATACTGTGTGAGAATATAATGAGGCGTCCCTGCCCATGATAGGGAGGTTGGATTAAAATGATCTCTAAGGTGCCTTCCAGCCTAGGCCATTCTATGATTCTATGATTCCATACAGAATCATGTTTTCAGATGCAAGAGGAAGTCAACACATCTGGGTTTGTATTGTAAATGTTTTCATGACAGAGGGCTTGGAACTGGATGATCTTCAGGGTCCCTTCCAACCCAAGCCATTCTGTGGTACTACGTTTTCATCTCTCCTTTAAAGATGTGTGTGTAGTCACAAACATAGATATACAGTAGGTCTATATATTTGTGTGTGGAGGATGAGATGGATGCAGAGAGAGAGGGGGAATGAGTGTGCATTCAGTGTGTTTCCCATGCATACAGACAAGCATGTGAACATGTACACAACACACAAACATAAATTTCCACTGCCTGTTCTCTTATGCAACATAAGCAAGGCCTCTGTTTATCCCTGGGGATTAATTTGGTCAGACTTTGATACTTCACTTTATGCCTGGTGTTAATATTTTACTCCAAATGCCATATAATCTTTTATCTTTTATTTATAGTTATCTTCATATTCATTTCTCAACCAAGGCAGTCACTGGAGGGAGAGAAGGCATTGATCTTTAATTTTTTTTTTGTTTTCCCTTTGTATTGGCATACTTTTGGACCTGAAGAAAAAGTACAGACTGTAAAAAAGAGAAAAAAAGGTAGGGAGTGAAGGAAACAAAGCCTCACACTTTTGGAATTCTTTCCAGGAAGTTGAACAAGAACCAGCCTTTTTCACTGAGTGGGAGATGTGTCTATAAATAAGAAACAGGTTTCATGAATTTGTCTTTAGATGGGACATAACTGGTGTACTATCTTCGAATTGAACCCTGAATGTGAAAAGACAGGCAGAGAGGAAACTTGGAAAAGAAAGATATGAGTATGGAAATGTGAATAGCAATGCTTTGTGCATATAAACCGTCAATAAAATCACTTGCAGCCCTAACAGACCAACTTATCAGATATATGATTGCTATTTAAGCAGTTTAAATCTGTACTCTTTTTTTTCCTCCTAAACAGTAGTCAGTTGGAGCTGCGAATCAGAGTCTACGTTATGTCTAATGTAATACTGTCACTGAGTAACCAATTTTCTCCTGCCAGTACAAATGGACAAGAAGGATTGCCTAAACAAAGATTGCAGGATTATCTTCTCTTTTTTCAAGCTCAAATAAGGGTTACATAAAATCTGAGGAGCGTGAATTCCTAGCAAAACGCTATTAGGACTTTCTTGAAGTGTCATTTTCTTTCAATTTTCCATCTCTTCAACCCATTATTTTCTTCTCAGTCATGTTTCTCTTAAAGTCATGCGTATGTGTATAAGCTTCTAAACACACTGCATTCTGTAACACAGACACAAATCGCTTGCCTTATCCTGCTTTGTTATCTTAGAAAATCCTCAGATTTGATATTCTGTTAAAATCGTCTAATGAAATCATACATATTATGAGAAATATTCTAGTCATCACCAAATTCCTGAAATGTCATTACTGTGAAATTCTGAAATGAAGTGTTGAATCAGCCTGCTCAGTAAAACCTGTTGAATCCCAATTTGGATATCAGCACAGACAAAAATTCCAATCGTAGCTGGAGAGAAGTAGGAGTGGGACAAGTCATGACAAGAAGTCTGTTGAGACTTCATATGAATTCATGCTGACAGGCTTCTCTGCAGTTAATTAGCTGCTAGTCATTTTTATGCATCATTCAGACTCCAGCATAGAACCACTGACATGGGCTAGGGTAGATATAATGGTGCACTACATTGGACTTAGTCCCAGTTTTTAGGATAATTGCACGGATGAAAATGATAATAAAGAAGAATTTGACTACTTCACCATGGGTGCAATTTTTCAGTGATTTCCACATTCAGGTGACTTGAAGAATAGAAGTCTAGTCCATGTTATTTTCCATTCATTCTATATACACCAGAGGTAATCTGGTCCCAATGAATACTCTACTGTACAAGTGTATTTAAGGAAATCATTAACCTGTTCAATAAAAAACATATTCAGCTGTTTGTTTGTGGGGTTGTTGTCTTGATTCATGCAGCTATGTCTTGGATGATGGGCAGCTCTGTGTGTGTGAAGATGGGAAAGATAAACTTTGAGAGAATTGGTTGTTCCTAAAATTCGTGTGCGATGTTTTATGTCATCACCAAGCAAAAAAGATTAATCCAGTTCTGGCTATTGCATGTTATCCAGGGAATCAAGATATAATATCACAGTTCATAGAAGGTTGGTTTTGCTTCAGAAGCATCCCACATGGGTTATGCTTGATTGTGTGGAAAGAATTTGCCTCAAAAGGAAAGTACGGTAATAGCTAAGAAGTTTAAATGAAAATATAAATAAGATCGGACTACAAATCAGAATTCCGTTCTACTTATATTTCTTTTTGTAAACACAATTGTGGAAAATACAAGGTTGAAACTCTGAATAAAAGTTCAAATCCTCAAACGGGTTCAGGCATTTTTGTGGAGTTGCACTTACAATTTATTAATTATTATTTTATAACTCAGTGAAATAACAGATCCAAGTGTTGTGGGAAAATTAAAGATCTCCGAATGGTCAGGAAACTTAAAAGCACAACACACCAAGAACATCAAGTAATTTTGAAGGTGTTTGTTACAGGGCAGCCCCTTATGAGGCACATATATCTCTCATCTGAGTGCTGATGTAATAAGTGGGAATGGCCTGTGCCTCATAACTACTCTGGTGAGAAAGACAGTCTGACAGGAGATTCAAGCCACTTAAGTTTTGAATCTTCCTATCCGAATCTCTAGTAATTATAAAGAGAATTCCCATCTGTCATCCAAGTGAAGGGAAATAATGTTCAATATTAGTCACCTCTTTCAGGTGTCCAAATTAGATGGAGATGTACCTCAGCCGTAGACTTTTCTTTCATTCTGTTAAAAAGTATTCCACACATGGTCAGTTTGGTTGTGAGGAGGTTATTTTTACGTAAAGGAGTAGCAGATCTGGTGCTTGAAGCTTAACTAATAGCTCCTGGAAGCAGCAACCTCATCCAAATCTGAACTCCTAGGCCCCACTGTGGGAAACTGGAACCAGCTTCTTTGGGTTATTTAATAACTCAGCTTGATTGAGTGAGAGGTAATCATTAAAGTACTAGGGGCAAGAAGCCTAGGGGCAAGACTCTTTATTTCCCAGGAACTTTCACAGAATCACACAGAATCACAGAATGTTAGAGGTTGGAAGGGACCTCAAAGATCATCTAGTCCAACCCCCTGCCAGAGCAGGATCACCTACAGCAGAGCGCACAGGAATGCGTCCAGGTGGGTTTTGAATCCCTCCAAAGAAGGAGATTCCACAACCTCCCTGGGCAGCCTGTTCCAGTGCTCCATCACCCTCACTGTGAAAAAGTTTTTCCTCATATTTTTATGAAACCTCCTATGTTCCAGCTTGCACCCATTGCCCCTTGTCCTGTCAGTGGACATCACTGAAAAGAACCTGGCTCCATCCTCCTGACACTCCTCCTTGCTGTATTTATAAACATTTATGAAGTGACCTCTCAGCCTCCTCTTCTCCAAGCTAAAGAGACCCAGCTCCTTCAACCTTTCCTCAGAAGGGAGATGCTCCACTCTCTTCATCATCTTTGTGGCTCTGTACTGGACTCTCTCAAGCAGTTCCCTGTCCTTCTTGAACTGAGGGGCCCAGAACTGGACACAATATTCCAGATGTGGTGTCACCAGGGCAGAGTAGAGGGGCAGGAGGACCTCTCTCGACCTACTTGCTACTCCCCTTCTAATACACCCCAGGATGCCATTGGCCTTCCTGGCTAAGAGGGCACATTGCTGGCTCATGGTCATCCTGCTGTCCACTAGAACCCCCAGGTCCCTTTCCTCTGCACTTCTCTCCAGCAGGTCAGACTTCAACCTGTACTGGCACATTGGGTTATTCTTTCCCAAGTGCAAAACTCTAAACTTGGCCTTTTTTGAACTTCATAAGATTTCTCCCTGCCCAACCCTCCAGCCTGTCCAGGTCTCTCTGAATGGCAACACAACCTTCTGGTGTGTCAACCACTCCTCCCAGTTTTGTGTCATCAGCAAACTTGCTGACAACATTCTCTAATCCCTCGTCCAGGTCATTCATAAATATATTGAACAGCACCGGCCCGAGCACGGACCCTTGAGGGACCCCACTAGACCCAGGCATCCAGCCAGACTCTACCCCATTGACCACAACTCTCTGGCTTCTTCCCTTCAACCAGTTAGCAACCCACCTCACTACTTGGTCATCCAGACCACACTTCCTCAGTTTACCTATGAGGATGCTGTGGGAGACGGTGTCAAAGGCCTTGCTGATATCCAGATAGACCACATCCACTGCATGGCCACCATCCATCCACCTGGTTATGTCTTCATAAAAGGCTATCAGGTTGGTCAAACATGACTTCCCCTTGGCAAAGCCATGCTGACTGCTCCTAATAACCTTCTTATCCTTGATATGCCTAGAGACAGCGCCAAGGATAAGATGTTCCATCACCTTTCCAGGGATGGAGGTGGGGCTGACCAGTCTGTAGTTACCCGGGTCATCCTTCCCACCCTTAGAGACTGGAGTGACATTCACTTTCCTCCAGTCTTCAGGCACCTCACCTGTTCCCCATGACTTACCAAAGATGATGGAGAGTGGCCTAGCAATGACTCCTGCCAGATCCCTCAGCACCCGTGGGTGCATCACTAGAACTGAAGTTCTCCCATTTCACCAGCACCATGAAAGGGGTCTGAACTGCTTCCAGTACAATTACAGTTCTTTATTTTTTGTGGGGCTTGTTCTAAATGCTCAGAAACCAAAGTCCATAACTAGATTTAAAACACATCCCTTTAAATCTCTGTACATCATTGTTAAATCTATGAGTCTTCTGCTCTCCCTGAATAACGTTACTAAACACATAACAGTGTACAACTTTGATCTCCTGATAAATTACAAAATGACAAAAGGCTGTTTCCTGCAGTATCTAATGTTGTGGTCAGTTCTGGTATATCTCCATGCTTATTTAAAGAGATTTTAAAGACTTTTTTTCTGCTTGCTAGCCTGCTCTTTTCCACATATTCACAAGGAGAGCTAGTGCTCTTATAGGGTTAATTTTCTTAGCTTTTGGGTTTAGATTCATCGAATACATTGTGTCCAACCTTAATATTTTACATTGTAAGCCATATCATCTTTTATCTTTTATTTATAGTGATCCTCATATTAATTTCTCAATAGCAGCTGGCACAGCAGGAGGGACAAGGCATTGATCTTCCAATTTATCCACTACTCTTACATATCCTGAGGTCGAAGCAGCCTAGAGAGATTGATGGAGCTCTGGCATCAGTCCAATGCCTGTGTGTTTCTCATGCATGGAAATCAACAACAGGAAGCTGAAATTTGACAATTGGCAGTAATATCAGCAACCTCAGTAATAAATATAACAGGATGGTCTTCAATAATTTAATGGAATATCGGGTACTCTGTAATGAAAAATCAGCCATGTGAGAGTGTGTATATATAGCTTTGCGAGATTCTGTATGTGTGTGTGCTTAGATGTGTACATATAGCTGCAAACACCAATATACAATTTATTTTATTTATAGACTAGAAAGTCGTAAAAGTTATCTAAGATGAGATTAGTTGTACTACTTCTTTGCTGATACAGGAAAAGTGGTAAAATTAAAGATCTGTCATATTTGCAACAGTTAGTAGGAATACACACACACACATACATGTATTTCTTCTAACCTTATAACATGAGTCACAGGACTTCATTCTAAATTATGATTAATATCTCAGCATCATCATTTAGCTGCTAGGGACAGGCCTCTGAAAGTTCACACAAAGAGAAGATTTTCTTATTCTTGATTATTATGTTTGTAGTTGTACAACCACGTTTGACAGCATCTTTTGTTTCACTTCCATCCTTTATCTTTTTTTTTAAAAACAAATAGCTGATCTGCATTGTTAGCAGTTATGAGCCACAGATTAATCCTACCTTCTGTCAGCAGTCCTATCTCCTATCCCTGGTCATATGCCGTAGGTGAGATTGCTGACCATCTGATGTTTACTCTCAGTTGAATCTGTCTGATGTAGGTAGATTAGAGGGGCTTGTAGACACAATTTCAAATACAAACTTTATCACCTGTCTCCGTTGAGTGCATCTAAATGCAGAAATGCTGCCTGGCTCAAAGGAAGTGAGAAGCATCTATCCAAAATTTGATTAGCTAAGATGTAAAAAAATTGAAGCTGATTCATGAAGGCACTCTGAGTAGCAGTTACTGCACAAGCACACACTATAAAAACCTACAGGTAAAACTAGCTTATGCTCCAATTATGCAACACGCAGGGTCAGTCAACATTATGTTCGCTGCCATTTCTCCTTTGTGGCTTTATCTGTCTGGATTCATTTCTCTTCCTCCTTTACTTGCTATGTTGTCATCACCCAGAAAAAAAGCAGTAACAATTCATACAGTCCCACCCACCACAACCAGAGCTTTCTGGCTACTCAACCCATGATTCAGATGAGAGGGATCTGGGGGAAACTGAGGAGTTTGGACATAACACCTGCACTCCAGCTGGTAACCAAATAACCTTAGAGACATGAGAGAGAGAAATGCTCATGACATGGCTGGCACACAAGGCAAAGGGATATGTTAAGACTGAAAATACCCACCTTTCACATGAAGCATATACTCTGACGGCATGATCGCAAATATCAGGCATGGGTTTGACTTGGAAGCTCCCTGGAACTGTGTGCTATGGTTCTAATTACAGAGTTGCTTGGGTGACCCTGTTCACTTCAGAGCTGCATCTACTGCTGGTAGTATTCAGCTACAATTTTCTTTTTTAATGTAAAAATAAATCTTATCATTTATAGGTCTTAAGAAGTCAGGAAGAAGGAATGAGTGAAGTATCTTTCTACCAGACACTTTAAAAGCTGCAGAAGGAAAACTCCCCTACCATTCAGGGTATTCTTGGTATCTTAGGAAGACCATGCATGTTCTGAGACACAGACTCATTCGCTTTAACAGTCCATGATGTGGTGTTTGTATAAAAGATGCCATGTGGCCTATTGAGCTTTATGTTGTAAGGCAGCTGCTTTAAAAAAAGCTCAGTTTTGATGGCCATAGTAAACAGAATATCTTACTTAAAGATCATAGCAAAAAGGCTATGAGGGACTTTAAAGCACAGCACAGAAATTGCAAGAAACTACTATGAGCTATTTTTCTATTTTAGAGCTTTTTGTGACTACGAAGACAATTTATTCTCAGATATTCAGCCTTCTGTAAAGGATCCCTGCTTGTGAAGTGTGTTTATTAAAAAAAAAAAAATATAAGAAGACTCTGAATATTGACCCAAACCTAGGAATATGCTTATGCCATTTTCTTGTCAAGGTTTTTTGAAAATATTTGGGGTTTTTCCTTTTTTTTTTTTTTCCCTACTGGCTTCAGCTGTAACTATAACAGGAAATGTTGATAAAATGAGAGAGGCTCTTCTCATGGTATTTCTGGACATAAACAGCAATAGAAGTGCCAGAGATCTCACAGGAGAGACTGCTTTTATGATATTTCCTTCTCAATTTTATTATTTTATGAAGTTGAATAACATCCTGGGTGCTTCCACTAAAGGTATGATGAATAGTGCATAAAAACCCCAAAATGGCTTCTGTCCCAAGGTGCTTCCCAAGTATTTTCATGCAATAGCCTGAAGAAAGAGAATTATAAAATTGAATGAAGTGGGAAAAGACAAGGACTAGATAACTATGACCATCTACTACTTCAGTGATGGCATACATGCTTCATCCTAGCTATCTGTAGACTCACAAGTTCTCCTGTAAAATATGTGTGGGATTTGAAAAACAGAAAGAAAGGGGAAGAAAAACTTGATTTACATTTTTGGGAGGGTTACTTTCCATTATCTATACACTTCTGTCTTTGTAGTGATAAACCTCTGAGCCCCAAATGCTCAGAGCTGCCAAGAACGGGCAGCCATTTGTACTAAAGTGGCCTTGGGAAAGAGACTCCTGCATCACTGCTATCAGTCCCCTCATTTGACACACAGTTTATTAGGAGCTCTTGCAAACATGTTGGAGTTAATAAGGGTTTCCACATAAAGGCTGTTCTGCAATGTCATTCCTCTTAGAGACCGTAAAGACCTTCTATTTTCCATGCCTACCATGGACACATTTAGACTCATATAACTTTTCCATTTCATATCCTCTCCACTTCTCAGGTCATCCATATAGTGTGAATTGCCTAAAATTCTAGATAGGGGATTAACATGAGTAGTGCAATACCGTATTTTTCTGCATTCGTGCTATGCCCAAAGATTACATGCAGTGAAACCAAACTGCTGCTGTATTACTGACAACGTGCAGATCATGAGCAGTTAACATACAGATACTTTTTCTGCACCTATAACACTGCCAATTTATTGCTTCAATTTTTAAGACCATTTAACTCTTCTCTAAAAATATTTTGTTCAGCCTCTACCCTTGTCATTTCCCTTCAGTTGAATGTCAGCGTTGAATTTGTTTAGCAACTTACTTTTTTTTAGTGAGCTCGCTAATGAAGTCTGAAGTAAGATAAACTTTCCTAAGATTCTTGAAGTATTACCTGTGTAATATCCCTTTTACAAGTCCCAGAAGACATTAGTTAATTACTAACGTGAAAGTATCTAAGTATCTGTAAAAAAAAAAAAAGATGGAATTCTTTCTTTTTTTTATTTAACCAGCAATCAATTCTCTAAAGAAGTTACTAGTCTTGCACTCTGGCAGAGTGCTATTCTCAAATAGGAAATGATCGCTTGTTAATACCACCATATTCCATGTGCCGGGTCAGGTCAGCACTTTGCAGTAATAACGTAATGGCGTGGTAGTGTGGGAAATTGTGACAGTGGACCTGGGGGAAATAAATCAGAATGACAGGATAGGCTTTGTATGTATATATACATGTATATATTTAACAATAGTTTTGCCTAAGGGAATGAGTAAGATACTTCTGTCAAAACCAGAGAGACATCAAAACTGCATTTTCATTTTTCTGACTCACTCTTTTCTTTGTTATCTTTTTATTTTTTTCCCCCCTCAAGAATGTTACAGCTTTCAGGACATTACAACAAAGCATATAACAACTGGAGGAAAATCAGTGACATTATAAAAATATTGTACTGTGACTTTTTTTTTTTGCCAGCAATGAAATAAACATGGTAGAGACAATTTTATTTTCACAGCTAATTTTAACTCTCCAAATTTGTAAAGGTAGTCCTTCTCTTTGTGTTGCAAAACTCAGTCTTCCTATTACATCTCTCCTGCAACTTTTGAAGTTTTGCCTGCTTATTCCTGTCCTCCTCCAGAGGCTTTAGGGTTTTTTTGTATAAATATGGAGAATGAGAATTGTGTGTTTATACATGTGCATGTGCATGTATGTTAATGTTGTTGACAGTTGATAACATACAGTCAGCTACAAAGAATTAAATCACAGGCTGTATTATGGAAGAAATAGAACAATAGCAGGGTGAGATGTGGGCTCCTTGGGCAAATGTTCAGCATGGTTCCTGATGCCATGCAGCCATAGCACCAGGGAGAAGGCAGGAGACTAACAAGAAGGTATTGGCAAGGAGCACGGGGCACCAGGTTGTGCTGCTCCCTGGGGCTCCTGGACCCAAGGATGACTTGGCCCTGCAGGAATCATAGACCCTGACACTTCCAGGGAATAAAGACACATAGTTGTTACAAAGTCTTGGACCTATGTTGTTGCAGCTGGTAACTAGAGGAAAAGTGGTCTAAAATGAATAAGAGTAGTAGGAACTGATGTTTAACTCAAAAAGCAGTGAAGGTGTTAAAATGACTAAAAATAAGACAAAACATGTTCAATGTTGTCTGGAAACCAGTTGAGCACATTACTTGGGCATCACTGAGTTTCAGTGATAGTGTCTCTTTTCTTGGAACAGACCAAGAAAGCCAAAGAGATAGGTTTTGAACTTGAACATAATAGCTAATTCGGGAGTTTTCCGATTCTCCAGATGTGAGTCCACGTTCTACGTGCATTCTACCATATAAGCACCTGCAACAGTGCAGTAAATTATGTTGGCCTAACGGCATCTACTCTTTCTCCACCTACCTCTTTACTGTGTTAGAAAACATCTCTGCACTGGATGAACTTGCTTTGATATTTATGTATGTACATATTTGATATATATGTAGGTACATAATAGAAAAAGTTAGATATAGATATCTACTTATTGATAGCTGAATTTTGTATTTAAGGGGAAAGCTGGTGAGGTCCATTCCTAAAGCTTGTATTTCTCAGGAGTTTTGATCCTAACATTTTTGGGATAGCTCCTGAGAGGCTTAGGGTACATGGTATCTTATAGGAGTAAAGAGAAGAATTTCTGGACGAAACAAATACTAAACTATATAGCAGATACATGGCACAGGAAGGTAAGTATTGTTCCTTCAGCATTACTAGCTTTACAAAACTACTTTTATGAGTAGGAGTATCAGTTAAGGGCCTTTCTGTGGTCAAAGAGTAGTGAACTTATTCTGCCCTTCCTGTATGCAGATCTGCATGACAACTGATCTGCATTAGGATGTAGAGCCAGATTCATATCTTAACTTACAAAGATATGATAAACCTTCATTTTTAATGGAATCTCTTGCAGATTCCACAATCAAAATTTTATGCACATGTATAGAGTGAAACCAGAAAAAAAGTTTAGACAGATGAAAAGGATCTGGGGGATTCTGGTTCACAGCAGCTCAAGAGTAGTCAGCCATGTGCCCAGGCAGACAAGAAGGCAAACCATATCCTGGGATGCATTAAACACAGCATGACCTGCTGGTCAAAAAACAGTGTTTGTCCTGCTGTGTTCAGTGAAGATTCTGTTTTACCTTGAGTATTGTGTGTAGTTCTGGGCCTCACAATTGAGGATTTAAGGTCGTTGGGTGTGTCTAGAATGGGGTAACAAAGCTGGTGAAAAGACTGGAAGAAATGTCCTGTAAAGATTGACTGAGATCTCTGGTTTTGTCTAGTTTAGAGAAAAGGAGGTTGATGGATGACCTTACAGCTCTCTACAGCTTCCTGAGAAGGAAGAATCCAGCAATCAGGAAGCATTTCTTTACCAAAAGAGTAGTTGCGACTGATGCCCCAAGCCTGTCCATGCCTTAAAAAGAGACATTTGGTCAATGGCCTTCGTAATATTCTTTAATTTTTATTCAGCCTTGAGTTGGTCAAGCACTTGAACTAGATGACCATTGCAGGTACCTTCCAATTGGTACTATTCTTTATTCTATTCTATTCTATTCTATTCTATTCTATTCTATTCTATTCTATTCTATTGAAGGAGAAATCAAAATGTTATTCCATTGTTAGTCTAAAACTGCTGTTTTCTGTAACAGCAACTACAAAATTGTCAACTGTATTTCTCAAAGAACAAAAAAATATTTTGGATACCATACTGAACAGCACTGTATAATGTAGAAACAATACAAATATTGTATCATTCCTTTTAGGAAATTTCACAGAACATTTCATTTTATTTGATGTTCTGGAAGTTTTCCACTATTTTCAAGCTTGAATGGGCCTCAAATTCCGAGTGGAAGATGCATTGCATGGTATTTTGACACTTAGATTTTGAAAATGAAATGTGGTTGTGTTGAGTCCTTGCATGCAGTTTAGAAGTTACTCATGATCAAAAAAGGCTGGGGATTGCCAGATGGTGCATGAAGTATGTATATCAGACACAGAAAACTTTTTCGTCGAGTACTAAATCTAAGAAGAGTGTTTGTAATTTTCAGGCTTAATTCAAATCAGTTCTATTTATATACATGTATGTCCTCTTTCCCTTATTTTTATTTGTGCTTTTTCTTTCTGCTATTCTTTCCCCGCTCATTATATATATTTTTACTCTTCTTGATCCTCCATCATTTGCTATTTTACTTCTTTTGGTCTCTTGGCTCTACAGCTCACTTTATCTGCAAGCTTGTTTCACTTTGTTCACTTCTCTTTACTCCCTTCCAAAACTGTATTTTCTATCAAAGTGCTGAACCAAAAAGCCCCATGCATGTATGCCCAAATCTCTCATCTACATGCAGCAGCTTTTCCCATCATTCCCTCCAACCTGTTGTTGTTAGCTCCATGCACTATTGTCATCCACCTTGCTATCTCTTCCCTATCCAGCTGCTCAGCAAAACTTGTCATAGCACTCTTTCTTTACCTATTCAAACCATCAGCAGGGAAAATTGCTGCAGTATGGTAGCTGATGAGTTATCACATTCCTCTTGCTCAGTAGGAAGTAATTAAAATCATAAAAATACATCAATCTAAGACAGCAACAAGGGAATAGGTGATGAAGTGGAGCAGGGGAGCAAGGAAGAGAAAGAGCACAGCAGAGTCATCGAGCAGCTCTATCTGTAATATGTTAGCATTTTGGCCTAGAGAATTCCGTATGATGGTTTGGAATCATTGCAAAGCCCTCTGGATTCAGTCCTCAGTTTTTCCGATTGGAATATTTCTTCTACACAATGGATACCTCTGTCAAGCAAAAGATGTGGTGAAAACAGAGATATAATTCTCACTTTTACTTTGTTTTGCTGAGAACTGTGAGGAAATCAGTATCCTCATCAGTAAAATGGGAATAATAATACTTACCCACCTTTGACAAGTGCATCATAATCTAAGGATCAAAGTGCTATGTACAACTAAGTATTTTTATTATTACTACTTTGATGTGTAAATCACAGACACAATTGGCTGTAACTGTCTTTGAAGTTGTTCTGAAAAATCATATCATATTCCACTTCAACAGTGATTTAATTTGTGGATTAGCGACATGACAGACCATAAGAGGCTATTTGGAAGTTTTCCAATTGGTTTTCTCAATGTGGCTGCTATGAACATGCACTTAGTGTTCAGTAGGCAGAAAATGTCCTCAAATTATTATTACTGATTCCATCATTTTCTCAGTGAAAGAATTTGCGTAATTATAAATCTTCTTTTTGTTAATATGATTAATTTTATGATCTGGCTCAATTACCATAAATTATATTTACAGAAACAAAGTTCTTAGTGATGCAGCATAGCTACTCCTACCTTCATGCTGGTTTAGCAAGGATGCAGTTACTCCTGGAACTAAGTGGGTGTGCTAAAGGTCAGCAGACTCCTGAGGCCTAACTTTCATCAGAAAATCCAGTCAGTAGTCCTTTGACTATCCAGTGGGGTGAACTTAACGAGACAGGCAGTCCTATATCACCTTTCAAGAGGCAGATTCAAAAAGAGACGTAATCTCTTTGTCTTGCCATTCTGGTACAATTTCTTTTCCCGCGTGCTGTTGCTTCAAAGTGCTACGTAAGTCTTAAAACGTGTTACCTGAAAACTTCTGTTATTCATTAATTGGTAATTTTTCACCCTTCAGTGTTGTGAATCTGATATCATTATTGAAAAAAAAAGAAGAAAAAAATACCCAAATAAAGCCTGACCTTGATAGAGTAGTACTTACACAAACTGTTTGCAAGACCAAATGACTTGTTGAAGATAAAGCAGAACTGATGTTTCATCCTAGTTTGATGAATAAAAGCTTTGCGATTATGGTACTTCAGGGCTATTCCACAGGGAGTGTTAGGATATTCAGACATTTTGAGAATCAAAGTAATTTTTACAGGCTGAACCATACCATGTCATATGACCAGACAGTTGAGGGAATAACCAGAGTGATTTTTGATGGGAACAAAGAATTAGACTCTTGTTTTTCAAAATCTTTTACCCTGTTATTTAAAACACAAAGATGGCAACAGCTATTATTTCAATGAATGCTATGAAATACAATATTTTGGATTTTTTTTTAACACTATCCCACTTTTTTATTGTAATACTATTACAATAAAAAATTCTAGTTCATAAGAAAATACTTAAAGCATTGCTAAGTCAAATAATTGTCTGAGCCATACAATAAAATTGTCTTTCTAGATTTTCTCTTGATTTTCCATGTGGAAATACAGTTTTACAAGAAGTTGTTTCAGACCAAAGGTTAAGAAGTTATGAATATCCAAACCTGTTTTCATTGTTATAGTTACTTTAAAATCACAATGTTTGTGACTTGCAAACTGCTGATCTAGTTGTCTCCACTAGGTCTCATTTTGCAGTTCCTATCAGACTGAAAGCACAATAATGATGACTGTTTACATTATATATATTGGAATAAATGCCAGTGTTTGGGAAACAAAAACAATTTTAAACTAAAAGTGAGAGTCATAATTAAGATTTCAACAGAAAAAAAAAGTATTTTTAATTTATTTTAAAAATCTTACTTCTTTAGTGGTAGTTCTGCATCGAAATTTTATTAGTCTCTACTTAAAAAAAAGTCCTCCAATTCTTGAAATGTACGCTTAATTTCTTATTCGTATTGATATCTCTGGTCACCTTTCTGCTGGAAAAGATTTTTAATAAAGACACAGGAGAGCTATTATCTAAGGAGATAAGAACTGTCACATAAATGATTGAAATAGGCAAAGTAATAAGCTATCAACAGACAGATTTTCTACTCATTGTCTGCTACTGAGAAATTAGTGACAAAAAGGACCTTTTAATTATCTAATCTATCATCCTGCCAATGTTTATGCTTAACTTTTCCAGTGTTTTGAGAAGTTGGAGATAATTCAGGTGGATTTTCCATCACAGTGAAATGCTATGGCTAAACACTCCTGATGTTTTCCACTGTGTATTCAATTATTAACATTACCCTACTGTTTGTAATACTACCCTATGTTATTCTAACCTATATTTCTTTTTGATGCTGGATTATCCAGCTTGTGAGAAAATCGAGTATATGTGCACACAGGTATTTTTGAATCAAGAGAGGTATGAAAATGTTAGAAAGTATCCACAGAATGATATTTTGATTTTAAGATGTTGAATGATTTCTTTTCAATACTTGAGTAGTTACAGTGCCTAATGCAAGTAGAAATGCAACTGTTCAGCTAGAGGGAACGTTGTGTTTTATAATGACATGGAATGAACAGTGAGTTTAGGTTACAGAGAATGTAGACACTGTGGTTCTTAAAATACCACTGTAATGGTGAAGCATTATAATTCAGCCAGGTTGTGACTGCCCATGTGACACACAAGAAAATAGTACCATTTAACTTGAAAAAAAACCTGTGATACTCTGATGTGGAGTTGCTTGATCCTAGGTAATATGTACCTGAGAGAACTTTAAATGTTCTTTTTGCAGAAAAGCTGTGTTGGTACAAGTATATTCTGGTAGGAATTAACTGATAGAGCCATGGTCAGTAGCTCTCCACGCCTGTGACACCATCAGGTTTGTCACGCATCTGCACTTTCATTCCAGTGGCTGAAGACCAGGAATTCCAAACCTGTGGCTGCAGGCCCTGTGCCTAAAATTTGTGACAACTTCTACTTTAAAGCCCCTGCTTGAGAACATCTATTAATAGAAGAACCTCCTAATCTCTTTGTAAGGTTTGTCTATAGATCTGTTAAAGATATATTTCTTCTGCTGACATTTTTCCTTCTTAGACATAACTTTATCCATAATCCTACCTCATCATCTCCATTTTGGTGGAGAGGATTTTTTCTGTAGAATCACGTCCTTCCTCTCCATTTGAAATATGATAAAATATATTTGTCGTATTTCCAGACATCCATATGGGAACATCAATAAGGAAGATTTCCTAAGTAGTGTGTATATTGTAAATTATATTTAACTTCTGTTGTAATGAAATCATGGGCTTTCATCTGCCTGTTGTTGGAGGACTCTGTGTTTCAGGACATAAGTGAAGAGTTTTAAGGGGAAGATAGTGTTTACCTCCTAACCTTCAACAAATTTCTTCACAATATGGGAATGACACAACAAAGGAGTTTGTGGTACAAGAATAATATTTACTGAGCTCTTAATCTTAGGAGGCACAAGTACTTAAACATTTATTTTTTTCATTTCACTTAGAAGTTTCAACAAGGAGATTCACTTAGTATAGTTTAAGTCATAGGTTTTTTTAGTACAGAATCTCAGATTTTAATAGCTTTAGATTTGCTTAGAAATTAAGTTGGGTTTTTTTTTTCCCGTCACTTTAATGACCAGAGTACCACTCCTGATGAAGTTAGACCCTTTTATGTTATCCTAATATTATGCTTGACATAGAAGAGTGTGGTTTTATTCCAAAAATATCAGGATATGTTATTTAAATCGAATGTCATTTTCACTGGGCTGGTGGATATCTAAAATTAAAAAGCCAAATTGAAATTAAAAAAGGTTAATTTGCTGACCTCAGCTTTGTTTAATTGTTACTAATGCATTTTTTGCTAATTAAGTATGCTTTCTCAACAATTATATGAGGGAAAAACAAAGGTTTTAGGACTCCTACTAATCTAGCACCCTTTGATTGCCTGGTTCTAATTCTTTCATTTTAATGTACCAATTATATGCATTATACAAACAAATATATCATAAATAATCTATCATTTCAGTAACCTTTGACCTACAAGTACTTTAAATCACATTAAAAAATGTAATGAATATTCATTCCTTAAAGATATCAAAAGGAAGAACTGACTAAAACATTATCAACATTTTCTGTCAATAAGACCCTAAGGGCTCCAAAATATAATGAAGATAATATTTAGGAGGCACAGATTCACCGTACTAAATAAATTTGTTTCAGCCCTTACACGTGATTTGCCATTTCTAACTTTCAATGCTTCACTTTTAAACTTTAATGGTGGTCTTAAAATCTAATTTTACTCAATTATATAGCAGTTTTTCTATTTTGCTACTTCATCTCAGTTCTCAACTAATCAGTGCAGACCAGCCTAATAAAGTTATAGAAATGACTGTACTGGAAATTCATCTATGGGCCTGCTGCTTGCAAAGAAATCTTGACATCTCAGTGTATTTTATAACAGGAAAACTATGTAATTGCCTATATCGTTCTGAGACAGCGTGACTAATTGACTGAGACAATTTTAGTATGAAAAGGCAGTTTAACAGTGACTTAATCTGGACCAGAATATCTGCATATCACATGGTCTAGCTTTCTATAACCAATATAATCTCTCCACGTAGAGTTAGAGATGGTTAGCAGCACCTCAGAATGTGTAGTACAACAAAGACTCCAGAGATTTTTTCCAAAGTATGTGCTTTCAATATTACTTGTGTGCTATTGTTATAGAAAGTTTCATACTTTAACCAAAAAGAGTCATTTCTATAGTGACAATTCTAAATGTAGAAAAGAAAAATTGAAAATCACAGGCTTATTTGTTTCTCTTTGTCTTTGTTCTTCTGGGTTACTTTAATATTAAAAAAAAACCAAAACCACCACACAATAAAACCACAAACAAAGAAAAACAACCAACCAACCATACAGACCTGAATAGTGAAATTGTATTGGCATCAATAGTTTTGGTACTTTCCATTGTGTTACATTAAACAAAAAAGCTCCTTTCTTCTTGAAAATGTTCATTTCAGTAAAATGTTGAAAGATCAAATAAGGAAGATTTTTTTTCACTTCTAGGTTTTTCTACAGTATCACCTGGAGTACATAAAAAGAAGTCATCATCACCTACTTCTCCTTCTGGGCTCTCCTCCTCATTCCCAGTAGGGGAGGAGCGACCAAGTGGGCAACTCCGTGGTTCCTTTGTCTTTCTCTACCAGTCAGTCGGCTTGAGCCATGACAGCGTCTCATAGGTCCCATAGAATTCTGTATGTTCAAACTCCTCCAGTGGTCACGAATCTTGCCTTGACTTGCAGTGGGAGGGACTTGCCCTGTTGGTCTCTGTTTTGTTGTCTTTTAGAAGGGGTGAGGAAAGAGGTTGCCAATGAAGACCGAGGTGAACAGGTTGTTGAGATCCTCAACCTTCTCCTCTGTTGTTACTAGCTTGCCTTTCTTGCTCTTCAGGGGGGTACACTTTCTTTAGCTTTCCCTTTCTGTTTGATATACCTGTAGAAGCCCTTCTTGTTATTCTTTGCATCCCTTGTCAAGTTCAGCTCCAGCTGCATCTTGGCCTTCATGACATGTTTTCTACACAACAAGTTAGCTCCTCTGTACTCTTCCCAGGTTACCTGTCCCTACTTGAACTTCCTTCTTGCTTTTTAGTTAGACTAGCTGGTCTCAATTCAGCCATGCGGGTCTCCTCCCTTCCCTGCTTGATTTTTTACACTTGGGGATGCAGAGCTCTTGTGCTCTCTGGAAAATATCCTTAAAGATCTGTCAGCTCTGTTCTGCTCCCTCATCCTTGAAGACAGTTTCCCAGGGGATCCTACTAACTCCTTGAAGAGTTGGAATTACTTTCCTAAAATGCAGGCTCCTGACTATGTTCCTAATATGACTAGTATCCCTTAAGACTGTGAACTACACCAGTGCATGACCACTGCAGCCCAGACGGCCTCCAATCTTGGCATGCCAGATGAGCTCATTTTGCATTGGTGACCATTAGGTCCAGTATGTCACCCCCTCATGTAGGGCTGTCTCTTTCTTGTCTTAAGAAGTTGTCATTGAGGCACTCCAGGAGTCTCCTTGATTGCCTACAGCTCGCCATGTTGTTTTTCCAACAAATGTTGGGATGGTTGAAATCCCCCAGCAGGATGAGAGCTCACAAGCACGATGTTCTCCTGTAGCTGGAGTAAGAAGACTTCTTCAGTAGATTCTCCTTGATTTGGTACCTTTAGTAGACATCAAAGACAAGGTTCCCCTTGTTGCCTCAGTTTCTAATTCCTACCCAAAAACTTTCAGCTTCCTCTTGCCTACCCTTTAGGGACATCTCTTCACACTCTATCCATTTCTTAACATAGAGGGCAACACCTCCATCCCTCCATCCTCTTCTGTCCCTTCTAAAAAGCCATTGATAGCCACACTCCAGTCATAGCATTCATCCCAAGAAGTTTCAGTAACAGCCACTATGTCATGGCTATGTATATATATATATATAGGATATAACATAAATAGAAGTAAGTACTCATCAGAAATAAAGCTGAATTTCTTCTGATTTGTTTTATGTTTATGAACAAGAAGATCTTTAGTTATTTTTATTTAAAGTGAAGATTACTTCAAATATTCCGGTACAAACAGATGAAAATTCATTCAAATCTGTCTATATTATTTATTTTTTTATTTAAAGTGAAGATTACTTCCAATATTCCAGCACAAACAGATGAAAATTCATTCAAATCTGTCTATATTATCATACGCATGTGTTCTTTCCCAAACCTCAGCTCTGAAAAGCAGAAAAATTAAATGCAGATGTAATTACATGTTTCCCCCTTTATAAAGCCCATAAGCAAATGAATATTGCTCTTTTTATGAAGCAGAGCCCACGCCCTAATAAGACTCAAAAAAGACCAACTCTGATGTATGTTATACATTAACTGTAACAGAATATCACTATCAAATTTTTGTCAGGCAATTAAACTTTATGCCAAGATAATTCAATTTTGCTGCTGTTTTATTAAGTCCTACTAAAAAAAGCTAAATTTGTTCCTTTCAGTAAATCACAAGTTTCACAAAGCATTTCCTAACTCAGACTCCTTGTTCTGTTATTTTGATATATTAAAGATCCAGCAAAGAATTTCCAGGGTCATAAATCTAAAGTGATAAAATTAATCCTATTGCTGAAGAGAAATAAATATTTTATTGCAGTTTTATGAGCTTTTTTTCCCTTTTTACTTGCAAGTAGGTGTTGTTTAGTGGTACAAAGACATTTTGCTGCTGAAAAATGCGTTAGAAACAGTACAGCAGTAATATAATTCATATCTACAAAGCTGTTTGCTTCTCAGAATGAAGGTTCAAGAATATCCTAAGGAAAACTTAAAAGACAATATTGTCAATAACAATACTACAGGGATTATTCTTCTTGCATTTTAGACTCTAAGAATTATTTTACGGTTATTATCAATTTAACAATAGAAATATTCTGAAATTGCACCTAAACAGTATCTATACAATCAAATTTACTAAATACAAATGGACATGTAGCCTCAGAAATCAGAAATGTTAATCTAATTAATCTTTGATTTTATTTTCATTTTTTTCTTCTTAGGAATGTAAGGAAATTATATCATTAATGATGTTCATGCCCTGATTATACCTTGGTCTGAAGTACTAAGTATTTCCAGTAATGATTGTTTACTTAAGCCTAGCACAACACATACTGTATTTTGGATCTGTACTATCCAAAATACAATTAATATGGGTGAGGGCCTCAGCGACCCTGAATATTGGTTGATACAATTAATAAATGGGTTGGGGAGAGAGGAATGTAAAGTAGGAATTTCCTTTGGAGTAGATAAATGGTCAGGTGTGGCAACGTCTGGTCCTATACAGAGGGAATTGCTTTCAGGAAAGTACCATTACAGATAAGCAAAGTAGGACAGCTCTCTGTTGTGACTGTATCTCTTACAGCCATTCACAAATACCCAGAATGGGTTTAAATGCTCAATTTTTTTTTGGTAAAATTTACCTGAAGTTTGTACAGGCTGTATTATCTGCAAGGCACTGGCAACACAAAGTTACTTAGTCCAGAGGTATTGTGTAATGTTTAGTAATTTCTGCAGACCAAAAAAAATGAAAATAGTTGTGTGGCTAAATCTGAAGAAGAGCTGAACCAAAATGTCTCGACAACATACAGTAAAAATAAAAATGTATCTGTGCTCAAAAATGCACAGAAAAATTAAAGCTGCAGGTAGATATAAAGCACTCACAGTTAGTTTTTTTTTCAACTTTTTGCAAGCTACTAAATTATTTTGTTAATTTTTATCTAAAAAAAAAATATACTTTTTATCTGTGATACTTTTTTTATGATACTTTTTTTTGGTCTAAAAAAATGATAAAAAATGAGCAGTGCTGTTGTTCAAATTTGGAGTATATGAACAATTTTAATTTTATTTTTACTTACTAAAACAAATGCCAGATTACTAATTCACAGCTGCATTTGGTAAAACTATAGTTCAGGGAGACAACTGCAGGCAGGAGCTTAAAACAAGTTTTAAACTTACAGAAAGTCAACAAAAGTTTTCAAAATTATCTAAGTTTGTTGAGAGGTATGGAAAAATTTAGGAAGAGGAATATTGCCAGTAAGACTATGATTCAATACTTACGCTAAATACAGACAAGGACCTTAAATCCAATGTATTCTGTGGTGCACTAAAATAAAGAGGGGGAACACATGTAAAATGTTCCTTTTAGTTGATTGTGCTTTATGATTTATGTATTATCCACTGTCAAATTTTACATTAAATCCATATCCAATACCTGATTCTGCTTTGACAATTTTACAGTTTATCAGGAAAAAAGAAGCTGAAGTATAGGACATGCATAGAAGAGGATAATATTGCAGGCCACTACTGATGAGGAACATAGTCTTGCACTCTGACGGATAGAGCAGCAATATGCGAAAAGGATTAGGTTTATCAGTTAACAGTTTTTAAGGTATTAAATGTTTAAATGTACCTTAGTGAAAGATCTTAAGCAAACATTATCAATTACCAACTAGGTGTGCAACGTAGGGCTAGACTAGATCTTTTCCTGTCCTGTAACAACGAATATACAGTTATTTTACAAAACATGAAAGAAAGAAAAAATGCTGGATTGCCATCACAGATAAATTGGCCCAGTGCAGAGCAAGTCTGACAAGGGCGTAAGATGAGGAGAAGCTTAAGCCAGTCTATTTCTTGAAGTTGAAAAAGTCTTGTCTACAGGATGGAACTGACCACCACAGGAAGAGCTTTACATGCACACATCAACTTAAAAGCAGTTTAGGAAGTACCAGTAGACTATTTTGTTTCACTGTAACACAAAAAATTGCTATAGAACAAGGCTGAACTGTGGTTAAAGTTGACAATACTTTACTGATCACACATCAGCACTTGGATAAGCAACCACAACAATTTTATTCCAGTGGGAGGCTAGATTTGGACTATGCCTACTGTATGACTGCTGCTACCTTTGTCAAGAAGCTTACTTCCTTCACTTTCCTCAATCCTTCATAAAAGACCAGATTATTGTCTTTGAAATCTCATTTGTAGAATTGGTGAAATTTAGTAAACAACTCCAATAATATTTTGTTTTCTGGTAGTCCCAACTGTGTCTTTACCCTCACCCTGAATTACTGTGATATTTTTGCATTTATTTCTTAGGGCTGAAGCCTCTGTTGTGCTGTGTATTACCGTTGAATAACTGTAGTAGATGTCCTTTCAATGCACTGCTTGCAGTCTTCCTTTTCTTCAGGTAAATGTGGGAGTGTTTTGGTTTTTGTCTTTTCTTACTATGGTGATAGGGAAGTTCTTATATGCGTAAGAATTAGGCATTTCTAAAATAGAATGGTATTGACTCAATAAGCAACCTTTTCTGACAGAAGATAACATAGAAAATGGAAGCTGGCACAAGGAAATATGTGTTATGGAAGCAACAGGAGAACTGTGTCATATTTTTAATAGGGTGAAATTAAAAGGATTATAGAATAATTATGTTCTTGGCTTATGACACATAATATCATGCCACTCATTCCTCCTCCTTGTTCTTTTAAGCCTGGAGATTAACAGATTTGGGCATTTTTTTGTTTATTAACTTAGAGAAAACAACGGATTGTGCTTTTGCTCAGTAAACTTAAAATCTTTTCCTAATGCCTGTGAAATATTAAGAGTTTAGGAAGTGTGGCAGAGTCAGTTATGTGTTAGTATTATTTAACAGATCATGTTGTTACTTTCAGTTCTTACAGGTCTGCTTCATCTGCAACTCCTTTAGCAATGAGGTTACTGAGGAAAACAAAAGGTTTGCTACACTATCTCATTATTATAAGGTTTATCTGATCAATTGGAAAATCATCTGCGGTTGTCCTCTGGAAATGAGGAAGTTAGCTTGACACTTTAGCATGGTTGTTCAACAAGTTGCTTTTAAAATCTAGGCAAGTTAACAAAAATAGTTTTTTTCAAGTGTTTGGGTATTTTTATTTTTGTTCCTAACAATGAAACCATCCATTTTTACACTTCTTTTCAAAGGCAAAAGGGACAGTTGCTTCTCAAACTCTCGGCCTGTTAGTCCATGTCCCAGAGAGAAGCAAACGCAGTATGACAGTTCAGGTTCTCAGCTGCCAAATCAGACAAAATACCTCTCTGGCTACCATATATGAAGTCAGGAAATAATACTTCCCAGAAATAAGTGTTGAAATCTTACCAGGAATATTTTTATTCTGTCTTTTTGAGGAGGGAGGCAGGCTGTAAAATTTTTGTAATATTTTTACCACTTTATTCAACTAGAAATTCCCAAATCCAACTGGATCTGCACAAAGAAGCAGAAGCATGAAGATGGAAGAGACCATGTATACCTTGAAATATGCAATTTTTTAATGATTTGTTATTTTGTTTCCATGAAACTCTTTGTGAAGGCTTTCAAAGGGAAACAGAAACACCATTTCTGGTAAGCACTGACTTCCTCCCTTTTCCTTCCTCCAAGCAGCAAGCTACTCCCATCATAAATCACAGTGCAGGCATTTTGATTATTAAACAGGGATTTTTTGGACACTCTTCTGTGGAATAAGTAGTACAATAATATAAAATCTACAGGTTCTCCAAATGAATTCAGACTCTGCTGAAATGGTAAACCTGACCATTTTGCTTTCTTTCATTCAGTGGACTGTGTTGCACCTCACTGAATGTTAAAAGTGAGCATACCCTTCCAGGATATTGACAGATGCAGAGAAAATCACCATTATAAAAAAACAGAGCTCCATCTTGAGTGTATTTTCTCTAAACTATTTTATGTAATAAACCCTTCAAAGTATTTTTTATCTTCTTTCTACTGATCAAGCTTATTGAATGGTTACAGGTAGGAATCTCAGCTCTGTATGAATGCGTAATCCCCAGAACAAATAAACTACTGGCTACTGGCATGATATCCAACAGAAAATTATTACAAAAGTTTATGGCAACAAATCCTGCCATAAAAAAGTCACTGTGTTTTTTATTTGAAACAATATTGTCACAAAAACACATGTCAGCCCTTTAAAAAAGACCTTTACAAGATTTAACATGTCCAGTGTAAGTTTTTACAGCAAAGTCTGTAACAAACTGCAAATAAACTCTTAGTAGTTGAGCCAAATTTGACTTTTACATTCAACAATAATGTATTTAGCAGTAGCCAAGAACAATTTTTTCATTAGGGAGTTTAACATGTTGATGATGGGTCTAGATGTGTATTTCAGTTTTATTTACATGTGTAAAAGATATTTTAAAAATATTTTACTTGATAAGCAAACTGTGGCATAACTGCTAGAAGTACCACCTTAGTTCTATATTTCCATGAAATTTATAGTAGAGACTTTAATAACCCACTTTGAAAGAGGTTTCTTCTTTCAATGCCCTTTTGCCAAGTTCTGTTCGTTCATAGAAGCTTCTTTTAACAAGAGCTACGAAGAAATGAGTTATTAGAAATAGAATGGGTCAGGATTTAGTGAGTTATTTTTTTTCCTTCTAATACTCTCTCAGACTTTTTGTTAATGGGAGTAGTTTGGTCATGCTGCTTTTCTCCTCTACAGTTAAAATGACAATGATAGACAGAAGGTGGTTGAAACACATCAAAGGCGTTGCACACGCAAGATGATGTAAAAACAATGGTCATTCTCAACACCTTAATGACTTGTCAAATGTAAATTTCACTGCAACTACCAAAGAGTGAATGACAGTGAATGAGAAAAAAAATGAGAAACTGAAACTGGAAAACATACAGGAAGCGAACGGATGATCTCTGTGTGTAAAAGACACTGCCAGAAAAACTTCTAATTAACACATACAGACCATAAACTCATTGCTTTTAAGAGTAAGTGTCTCAAAAGATGAATAAGAGCTGTGTCCACAGCAAGAGCTATGACTGAGTACTCCAATTTGTGAGGAATTTACTGTGTACTTTGAGTGGTGGTATATTAATCTTGAATTTCACATGGGGAATTATGTGAACCAAAAGCGTGTAAATTTTCACAGGAGTCCAAATCTAGTTTAGTCCTTTTCCTTGCCAGCCTTTTTTTTTTTCAATGGGAACTGGTGAACTCAAATCTCGAGGCTAGGAGCTGTATTGCCCAGGGGTTGCATCTCAAGTTTTCAAGCAAGTAAACTGTGCCTATTATCTGCTGAATGTGTTTAAGCAGGAGCAGGCTCTTCACAGGGATATTCTAACATGTTAGTTTTCCTTCTGATCACAGTGGGCTGATAAAACAGCTATGTCCTAAATTGTCAGGGTTACATGATTCATATCCAAATCCACTGAACTCAACTAAAAAACTCCACATTTTTTGGCTAAGATATGTTTGAAGCATGTGAACTGGATTCTCTTTTACATTATAGAATCACAGGATAATTGAATGGTTTGTGTTGGAAAGGACTTTTAAACATCATCTAGTTCCAACTTCTCTGCCATGGGCAGGGACACTTGCCACTAGACCAGGTTGCACAAAGCCCAATCCAGCCTGGCCTTGAACACTTCCAGTGAGGAGTATCCACAGCTTTTCTGAACAACCTGTTCCAGTGTCTCATCACCCTCGCAGTAAAGAATTTCTTCTTCACAAACAAGCTAAATCTGTCTTATTTAGTGTTTAAAACAATTGACCCTTGTCCAATCACTACAGGACCTGGTAAAAAAATCTCTCTCCACCTTTCTTATAAGACTACATTATTGAAAGGCCATAGTAAGGTCTCCCCCAAACCTTCTCTTCTGCAGGCTGAATACCACCAGTTATCTCAGCCTTTCTTCATAGAAGAGGTATTTCAGCCTTCTGATCATTTTCGTAGTCCTCCTCTGGATCAACCTACAGGTCTATGTCTTTCCTATACCGGTCACATCAGTGTATCCAGTGTGGGATACAATTTCTTCTACTCTCAGCAACCTATGCTATTTAATAGTGTTTTTCACAGTGTGCAATTAAATTGTTAGTTTATTAACAGGTTTCAGAATTATTCTCTGGTTTCAGATCCTGATCTGGAGATTTTTTTATATAAGACTCTTCATTACTTACAGGTGCTTGTAGTTTCTTCAATATTAAGCAAACTCACTAAAGATGTCCACCAGGACTTGCAAATCTCAGGAATATATATAGTCCAGTAAGCGGTATCATCATTCACATAATTATGAAGGATCTAATTATACATCTTCTTTTTTTCTTATTATGACTGCTTTTTATGAAAAGTTAATTTTAAAACACCTATGTTAAAAGTTGCAGTTGTACAGCATGTTTGATAAGCCACAGTCGTCACTCCAGTAACTGTGGCAACCTACTGGATGTACTCTAGCACAAGACTACATGACTAGAAACCACAGATGCCCACTTTCTTGGTAGAGCTACTTTCTTCTCTTTCTTTGGATATCAGAGTTATATTCTGGACAGAATAACATTAAAACATACAACAAAAGCTTAATTTCACCATGTTAAAAATCTTTTTTCATACACTGAGAGGTTTGGAATTCTTTATAAAAATTTTCTTGGCACTAAACCAGTAAATACATACATACTTATGTATGTATATATATATGTGTGTGTGTATACATATATACGTATATGTATATACACACACACATACATATACACACATATATATGTATAAAAATGTGTGTGTGTGTGTATATATATATGTATAAAATTGGCAGAGATATATGTATCAGCTTTGCTTTCTGGAAATGTGAAAAAGATAAACACTTCATAAAACCTCCTGCCACAGAACCAAATGTATTGAAATGGCTTTTTATGGGGATATTGAAACAACAACAACAACAAAAATACACAGGGCTAGTTTCTCCTGAGGGTTCAATTATTTTGAGGGCTGGTAGCGAACTTTGATGGATAAATCTAACCTTTCTTTTGCAAGCAATAGTCTGATCACATGGTGATGAGAAAGAGTTAGGGAATGGAAGAATATTTGGATTGCAACAGAATAATGAAAATGCAGAGGATGCTTTTGACTTCTACAATGTAAGAAATAAGTTTCCATTTTGATTGTGTGGTGGCAAGAATCTCTTCTACGATCAGGCAAGTCTGAGCTTTGTATGATGTCTGTATATTGTTTTTCTAAACTTAAAAGATTTCTCCAGCTTTCCAACTAAAAATTCATAATACATGCACAATGTTATTCAAGCTATAATAGCAACATATGTTTTTCAGCAGCACAACTGGCTGATCAAGTGGTGCAGTGACCACATATTTTATGTGAAATTTGAACTAAAATATAGAACTCCCGAACCCGTAGGGAAAACCAGGCTACCTTTCCTTCCAAAACAACTTTAGAATGTTTTCCAACTGGGCTTAGAGAAACCCATTAAAGTGTGTTTGTTGTGAACTAATTTGACATCTCCGTACCTCTTTTTAATTGTTTGTTTTCACCATTTTTTTGCTCTTCCCTTCTAAAATAATTCTGAAATCCTCCATCATTATTCTCATTAAAACTTCTACTTCTTTTTCATATAGAAGAGAGGCTGTCAATCACACAAACTGAAGATAGACCTTTTAGTTTTATTTTATTATCATAATTTCCTTCTTATAAGATCCTTCTTCATTTAAGACAAAGGAGCTATACCTAACCTTGCAAGAAATTTCACTGGAAAGAAAAAGAAAAAAGAGAGAGAATGCAAAATTTGGCTCTGAAATATGATCATCAAGTTTTATTTTGAAAGTAAAAGACTTAACAATATTTAAAGCTGTGTAGTTTAAATGTTTTTCAGTTTCCACAAGCACTCACAGAATATTACTTTGAAAACCCTATATATTTTTTTAATTCAGTAAACTAATGGTTTCATTGCACTTCATTACCGCTGTTCCTTTCTGATTCTTAAACTATTTTCTAAGCTTTGTGAGAAAATTTCGTAAGTAATTTTAAAACTAAGAATCTTAAGTGAAGGATTAGCTACACTATTGGAATCAATCCACTCCAATGAGTGAAAATTTGAAGAAAGAGGTATTTAATGTATCAGAGCCATAGTAGAGCAGAGAACATAGAAAGCAGAGAGATGCATTAGTAACTGGTCTAAAGAATGCAAATTGCAATGCAACTGTTTTAACCTGAACATTGCAGTAAGACTCAAGCATGGACATCCCTGGGGCACGGGTTATGGAAGTGTTACACGCACTTCTCACCCTAGTAAACCCTTCTGATTATTATCCCCTTTTAGTATTTTCGGTGGGTAGTTATGGGGTGGGTAGAAAGAGCCCAAAAACACTTAAAAGATATTTTAGACCCTTGGGAGAGCTGCTTAAAGGATCAGGAGTGCAAGCTGTGTTCTCCTCTATCCCTTCAGTGGCAATCACAAATGAGGAAATTAACAGGAAGAGACAACAGGTCAACTCATGATTCTGGAACTCATGTTATTGACAGGGCTTTGGGCTTTTTGATCATGGGCTGCTATATGAGACCCCTGGCCTACTGGTGACAGATGGGATTCACCTGTCCGAGAGGGGGAAAAAGATTTTGGGGCAGGAGTTAGCAGGGCTCATTGTCAGGGCTTTAAATTACATATGAAGGGAGAAGAGGAAATAACTAGGCCTGTTAGTATTAAGCCCAAAGGAAGCATACCAGGCTAAGCGGACAGTGGACTGGCGAGGACTCTCTGCCATTTCATTTGAGTCAGGTCCATGTGGCAGCAAAGACATAAGTGCTATTGATGAATTACAGACAGGAGGCAGAGCACCTGAAGTACTGGAGAAGGAATTACCACTCAGGAAGTCACTTGCAATGAGGACCCAACTAAAGTGCAAGAGGAGTTAGAAATAAAATGCTCACCTGCAGAGCTATGATGTCATCATCATCACAGAGACATGGTGTGATAATATCTGTGATTGGAGTGTGGGAATGGAAGGATATTGGCTATTTAGAAGGGACAGGCAGGGAAGAAGGCAAGAAGGTGTTTCCCTTTATGTCAGTGACAGGTTGGAGTCCACAGAGCTGTTTGGGAATGGATAAGTAAATGACTGAGACTTTATGGGTCAAGATTAAAGGAAAGGCATGGGCAGCTGACATTGTAATGGACATCTGCTACAGGCCACCTGACCAGCATGACTGGTGGGACGAGGATCTCTAGAGACAGACAGAATCGTTCTTATGTTCACAAGCCCTGGTCCTAATGGGGGACTTCAACCACCCTGATATCTGTTGGAGTGACAACATAGCAAGGCACAAGCAATCCAGGACGTTCCTGGAACACTTGATAACAACTTCCTTCTCAAAGTGGTAGAGGAGCCTACGATAAGAGGTGCTTTCCTCAGCCTTGTTCTTACCAACAAGGAGGGCCTTGTGGGAATTGTGCAGATCAAGGGCAGCCTTGGCTGCAGCAGCCACAAAACTGTGGAGTTCAGGATCCTTAGAGCAGTGAGAAAGGAAAGCAGTAAGCTCTCAACCCTGGATTTCAGAAGAGCTGACTTTGATGGCCTCAGGGATCTGCTCAGTGGAACTCCATGGGAAAAAGACCTGGAGGGACGAAGGATCCAGGAAAACTGGTTAATATTCGAGGATCACCTCCTTCAAGCCCAAGAGCTATGCATTCCAACAAAGAAGGTTGGTAAAATCACTAGGTGGCCTGCATGGATGAACAAGGAGATCCTGGACACACTCAAAAGCAAAAAAGTAGCCTACAGGGCATGGAAGAGAGGACAGACAGCTTGGGAGGATTACAGAGAAGTTGACTGTGTAGCCAGAGATCAGATTAGGAAAGCTAAAGCCCTGTTGAAATTAAATCTGGCTAGTGATGTCAAGTACAATAAGAAAGGCTTCTAAATAGATCACTGATGAAAGGAAGACTGAGGAAAATGTAGGTCCACTCCAGAAGCAAACTGGGGAGATTGTCACACAGGATGTTGAAAAGGCTGAGGTGCTCAATGACTTTTTTTGCGTCAGTCTTCACTGGCAAGGGCTCCAGCCACACTGCCCCAGTTACAGAGATGATAGGCAGAAACTGGGATACTGAAGAACCCCTCCACTGTGAGTGAAGACCAGGTTCAGAACCATCTAAAGAACCTGAAGATGCACAAGTCCATGAGACCTGACAAGATCCATCCATGGGTCCTGAAAGAACTGGCAGATGAAGTCATTATGACACTTCTCATTACATTCCAGAAACTGTGGCAATCTGAAGAGGTTCCCACTGCCTGGAGAAGAGGAAACATAACCCTTGTCTTCAAAAAAGGGGAAAAAAGAAGACCCAGGGAACTATAGGCCTGTCAGTCTCACCTCTGTGCCTGACAAGAAAATGGAGCAGGTCCTCCTGGAAAAGCTGCTAGGTCACAGGGATATAGAGGAGGTGATTGGTGGCAACCAATCTTGTCTGACAAATTTGGTGACCTCCTACGATGGTGTTGCAGCATCAGTGGATAAGGGAAGTGTAACTGATGTCATCTACCTGGACTTGTGCAAAGCATTTGGCACTGTCCCCAACAACATCTTGGTTTCTAAACTGGAAGGATATGGGTTTGATGGATGGACCACTTGATGGATAAGGAATCGACTAGATGGTCGCACTCAAAGAGTTGCGATCAGTGGCTCAATGTCCAGGTGGAGACCAGTGACAAATGGTGTCCTACGAAGATCAGTACTGGGACCAGTGTTGTTTAACACTTTTGTCAGTGGCATAGACAGTAGGATAGAGTGCACCCTCAGAAAGTTTGCCAACGACACCAAACTCTGTGGAGTGGTGGACATGTTGGAGGGAAGGGATGACATCCAGAGGGACCTTGACAGGCTTGAGAGGTGGGCCCATGCTGTGAGGGACTAGGTAGATGTCTCAAACAGTAAACAAGCCAGAGCCGTCTGCCTGGCGCCTGTCTGTGTTTGTGTGGGGGTGACTCAGCGCTTTGCTGAACCCCTGCCCCAGCCCTGCACTGGTGGAGCTGTGGAGGTGGGTGGGGCTTGGAGCTGTGGCTGCAAGAAGCTGGGAGAGGAAGGGGTAACACATCCCCCCTCAGAAGCCCCCATCATCCCCCAAACCAGTTCCCGGTCTGTGGCGGGAACTTGACTGGATAAAAGAGGATTACCCCAGGCAGTTGGGCACTCTTCTTCCGCCACTAGAGGATTGCTGCGAGTGCCATGGTTGTTGCTGGATCCAGGGGTGGTGATCTTCCCTTTCTCTATCACTTTCCTTCTCTCTCTCTCTCTAGCTTTAACAGGAAGCTATCTATGGCAAGGCCGGTTTCTTTTGCTTATTAATAACCTGTTGTTGTGAAGGGTGTTGACTGTGCCGAGCGGGCAATTGAAATGCTTTGTTGTCAGGTGACTGATAAATAAAATTACTGTTTCGGATCCTTGGTGTAAGTCACCTTAATCCTGGTCTGGGAATCAGTGAACCTGGGTTAACGTCCTGAAAGTTCGGGATGTGACACATGCCAACCCCATGAAGTTCAACAAGGCCAAGTGTAAAGTCCTGCACCTGTGCCGAGGCAATCCTGAGCACAAATATAGGGTGGGTGGAGAGCAGATTGGGAGCAACCCTGAGAAGAACTTGGGTGTGTTGGTGAGAGGCTCAACATGAGTGCACACTTGCAGTCCAAAAAGTGAACCATGTCCTGGGCTGCATCAAAAGGACTGTGGCAAGCAGGTTGAGGGAGGTAATTCCCTCCCTCTACTGTGCTTTGTTGAGGCTCTACCTGGAGTACTGTGTCCAGTTCTGGAACCCACAGTACAAAAAGTACATGGATCTGCTGGACCAGGTCCAGAGGAGGGCCATGAAAATGATCAGAGGTATGGAGAACATCTGCTATGAGGACAGTCTGAGGAAGATGGTGTTAGTCAGTTTGGAGAAGTCTCCCAGGTGACCTAATAGCGGCCTTCCAATACATGAAAGGGGCCTACAGGAAAGCTGGAGAAGGGTGTTTTAACCAGGACCTGTGATGACAGGACAAGAAGCAATGGCCTGAAACTGGAAGAGGGTAGATTTAGATTAGGTATAAGGAAAAAAATCTTCACCATAAGAGTGGTGAAACACTGTAACAGCTTGCTCAAGGAGATTGCGGATGCCCCATCCCTGGAAGTGTTCAAGGCCAGGTTGAATGGGGCTTTGAGCAACCCTGTCTAATAAGAAAGAAATGTCCCTGCTCACAGTAGGGGTGTTGGAACTAGATGATCTTCAAGCTCCCTTCCAGCCTTAACCATTCTATGATTCTATGGTATGAGAGCAACAGCATTTACCAGTTTCCAGACATGGTGTGTCAGAACGCTTGAAGTCAAATTAAAGTTTCCCTTAGCACAGGTATGCTGTTTCAAATGTAGTCTGCCTAGACATGCTTTCTCTGCCTTCGCTCAGCCATACAGGACAGATGTAATTTAGGTCTAATGTTCTAGTTAATGAAATCACTGCTGCAGCCTATGAATAACTGCAGCAAACAGGCTCGGTGTTAAACAGTGCTGTGCTTGCAGGCAAGAATGACCAGCAGATGAGCCACTACATTTCCACCTCCTCTTACAGCTTTTAATGTCTGTTTTTTTTATACAAAGCTAGTTTTCTAGAACACAGTGTGCATGAGCAAAATTTAAAATTAAGAGGTCAAGTCCTAGAAAGAGATTGTAAATCTGTGTAGCTCTGGAAAATTTATTTACACTCACCAAATTGTCAATATCTACTATGTAGACTATCACATTTCAGTTCCTTTTTGTTGTTTTACATACTGGAATGAGAAAATACTTATTCAGAAATGCACTGATGCATACATACAGCAGAAATATTTTGCTGGCATCTCTATAATGCAAAAACATATATAAGCAATTTTTTTCTAGCAGCTTGGAGAATCTATCTTCCAGGTTCTAAGCCATTTCTTTAGATTTGTAACAGCATCTACAAAGTTTCATGTATCAACTGTTCTTAAAAATAGCAAACATTTTGCCCAAGACTTCAGCTCAATTATATGATTTTTCCCTTCTAATTACATGATATTTCTAATTATAACCTTTTGCTCGGTTTCACCAAAATAAATATTTCCAACTGATTATAAGAGTTCTTGCTTTGCAGCTATTTGTTAACAAAGCTAAGCATTGCAATTGTGGCACCAAAAATAGAGGTGAAAAATTGCAATTTGTTTTGGGAAAAGCAAGTCATAATTCTCCGTAGAAAACCTGTGCCAGCAACACCTGAAACATGTAGTGACTGGTGATGTTATGGATGATGAATGTTTCACGGGTTTCCCAATTCTCAGATTTTAAATGTATATAAAACAAGGAAGTGCATTTTCAGAGGAACACTTCAATTTATACCTGAAAAGTATATTTGTGTATTCTAACTATGCTTGTCCACTACAGGTCATGGGAAACTGTGCAACAGATGATGCCATCTAAGTTTATTTGTAATATTTGTGTGTGATTAAAGTTGAGAGTGAGATTATCAAGGCTATATGAGTAAGAACTGACATAGAATATTTTGGGGGGTATTGATCCTCCAGAATTCTCCAAGAAGTTCACTTTCTGTACAACAGTTAAGCTTAATAACTCTGAAAATTCTTCAGAAAGCAAATATTACTCGTAAAATCATTACTGCTTTTTACATTTGAAAAAACCACAAGGTTTAGTTGGCTACATTTATCTTTTTTTCTAAGCTTTTCTGAGACTTCTGAACAAAGGTCTATGCTGACCTGCACACTGCTAAGGAGGCTTTACATCTATCGTTAATTTAGTTCTCTATACGCTTCAATTTTCAGTCAATAGTTATTATTACTTGATAAGATCCTGTTGTAGTCATTAAATCACAAAAGCTGAAATTGATTAGTTACTTCCTTGGTTTTGTAAAATTATAATTGGGGGTCCATATAAACAAAAAAACCCAAAACCCACACCTTCAGACTCTGGATAACTGTTTAAAAAAAAAAAAAAAAGCCAAAACCAAACCAACCAACCACACCAAAAAAACCAAACTTAACATGCCATAGATGCAGAAACTATAAGATGCAAAGTTAACAAAAATAAACCTGACAAATAAGGAAAAGGCAGAGATATTTAATTCTTTTTTTTTTTCCCCTCAGTCTTTAATACTAGTGATAGACCACAGGCAGCCCACTCCTGTGAGTTGAAGGACCACAGGTGCGGGAGCAGTGACTTTCCATTTGTGGATCCTGAAATTGTAAATGGCTGGTTGTATCAGTTCAATGTTCAAAAGTCCATGGGGCTTGCCATTCATCCCACAGTACTGAAGAAATCTGTGGATGTTTCAACAACACCCCTCTCAGTCATCTACCAAAGGTCTTAGGAGTCTGAGGAGGTCTCTGCTGACTGGAAACTAGCCAACATCATTCTAATTTTTAAGAAAGGCATGAGAGAAGATCCAGAGAAGTACAGACCTGTTAATCTAATGTCAGTACTTGGAAAAATTCTGGAGAAGATGGACTGGGTGCTATAGAAAGGCGTTTCAGGAACAATGTAATCACCAGGTTTAGACATCACAGGTTCACAAAGGGAAAGTCCTATCCAACTAAACTGATACCCTTCTATACTAAGGTCACCCACTGAGTGGGTGAAGGGAACTTGGTGGATTTGGCTTTTCTGGATTTTATTAAGGCTTTTGATACTGCCCCTCACAATACCCTTCTGAACAAATTGTCCAATCGTGAGATAAATGGGGACAGAGTGCTCTGGATGAACTGTCTGAGTAGCAAAGGGGCTACATATGGTTGGTGGCCAGTCACTAGCTGTGTGTTCCTCGGGGTTCAATTCTAGGGCCTGTTCTGTTCCATATATTTGTCAATGATCTGGATAGAGGGATTGAATGCACCATTGCAAGTTTGCTGGTTATCAAACTGGGAGGTGCTGTAGACTCTCTCAAGAGGCAAGAGGCCTTACAGAAAGATCTACATAAAACTGGATCATTGAGCAATCATCAACAGCATGAAATTTAACAAGAACAAATACCAAATTTTTCACCTAGGAGGGCACCAATACAGAATAGGAGAGGAGTATCTGGAGTTCAACCCTGCAGAAAGGGATTTGGGGGTGTTGGTTGACAGCAGCTCAACAGGAGTCAGCTGAGTACCTCAGCAGACAAGAGGGCAAACCCTGTCCTGGGTTGCATCAAACACAGTATGACAAGCCAGTCAAAATAGGTAATTCATAATATGCTTTAACTTTTGGGTGGCCCCGAGTTAGTCAAGCAGCTGGACTAGATGTTTGTTGTAGGTCTCTTCTAAGTGGAACTCCTGTCCTGTCCTGTCCTGTCCTGTCCTGTCCTGTCCTGTCCTGTCCTGTCCTGTCCTCTCCTCTCCTCTCCTTTCCTCTCCTCTCCTCTCCTCTCCTCTTCTCTCCTCAGTTTAGAGTTTAAAATATAAGCTGATCATAGTAAACAAAGACCCAAAAGGGAGGAGAGCTCGGGAATGGGAGGGCAGGAGTCCTACATATAGCTACAGAAAAACATTCACTGAAAATAAGGTTTTGTTCTCATTGTGTTTGTAATGTTGTCCTTTCACCATAACATTAATTTATTTGTATTACTGCTAACCTTGGGTACATGACATTCTGCAGAATTAGGCCTGCAACCTTATTGGTGCAAGACAGTTTAAAAATACTTCCAAAAAAATTACTCATTATACATACACTAACAAGCATTTATGCTTTGGTAGCAGGGAAGGGCTATAGGAATGTCTTCAGTGAGAAGATGACAGAAGATTTTTTCATATCCATCAGAGATGATGTCATCCAGATCCAAGATGGACTCACTGCTGTCCAGAATCAAGTCAATCAGTGATGGTGTCAGTGCCCCTGCAATAACATATTTAAGAAGAGGGGGAAAAACTGCACAAAACTACAGCAGTTGGAAGAGAGTAGTGAGAACATGTGAGAGAACCAACTCTGCAGACACCAAAGCCAGAGAAGAAGAGGAGGAGAAGGAGATGCTCCAGGTGTCAGAGCAGAGATTTCCCTGCAGCCATTGTGAAGACTGTACTGAGGTAGGCTGTCCCACTGCAACACATAGAGATTAACACAGATATCTACCTGTATCCCATGAAGAACCTCATTATGGAGCAAGTAAATATGTCCGCAGGAGGCCATGACCTCTGTGGGAAGTCTGTGCTGGAGCAGAGTGGCGGCAGAACCTGTGGACCCAGGTAGAAAGAAACCTATGCTGGAGCAGGTTTGCTGCCAGGGATTGTGACTCTGGAAAGGACCCACACTGGAGCAGTTTGTGAAGAACGGTAGCCAATATGAAGGACTCACGTTAGAGAAGTTCATGGAGATTTGTCTTTGATGGGAGGCATCTCACACTGGAGCAGGGTAAGAGTGTGAGGTATCCTCCCCCTGAAGAGGAAGAAGCAAGAGAGACAATGTGTGATGAACCAACTGCAACCCTGATTCCCTGACCTTCTGCACCACTGTGCAGGAAGAGGTAGAGAAATTGGGAGTAAAGTTGAGCCCAGGAAATAGGCAGAGGTGGGGGAAAGGTGTTTTAGCATTAGCCTACTCTGATTTGATCAGTAGTAAAAAAAAAAAATAATTTCCTGAAGTTAAGTCTATTTGGCCGTGACGGTAATTACTAAGTGATAACCTTGTCCTTGTCTTGACCCCTGAGCCTTTCATTATATTTTTCTCCCCGTCCAGGTGAAGAAAGAAGTGACAAAGTGGCTTTGATAGGCATCTGTATTCCAGCAAGTGTCAACTCACTATATTGTGTTGATATTTTTGGGATTACCATGTGTTTCAGCATCTGAGTTCCTGGTCTGAGTTACTTCAGTGCCACCATACTGTAACCGTTCAGTCTGATATTTTGTGTTCCATGGAAAGAATAAAATGTTGATAAAGAAGGGGAGAAAATATGATAGGAGTTTTGGGGAAACTTGATTGAAAATTAGAGAAACAAGAGACTGAATTTCAAGTAAAACAAGATAAATTAAGTAATTTGACTTGAGCCAAGAAGAAGTGAAACTGAAACTGACAGAGGGGCTTAGAGGGGAAGAACAGTCCTGTGAATAACGAGCCCAGAAGAGGAGTAAATACAACTGAGCAAACCAAGCTGACATTGGAGTGGAAAAGAAAAGAGCCATTAAAAAGGGTTTAATAGGAAGAACGACGCATGTTTTGTAAAGAAAGTAGGATGAAGAGAGAGTGAGGTGACTAGAGAGTGGACACTGAACTTTTGTAAAGGGAGCTTGACCTACTATTGACAAAAAAAAGGGTCTAGTGGAGGACATTAAGTTTGGGGGCAGCCTTGACTGTAGTGATTGTGAGGACACAGAGTTCAAGATCATGAGCAGTAGGCACAAAACAAGTAAGATTGCAGTCTTGGACTTCAAGAGGACTAACTTTGACCTATTCAAGAAACTGCTTGGCTAAGTCCCATTAGGGCTTTGGAAGTTAGGGAGGATCAAGAGAGATGTTGATATTCAAGTATCACTTCCACCAAGCTCAGGATCAGTGTACGCCTAAGAGCAAGAAATCAGGAGACCTGCCTGACTGAGCAGGGATTTTCTGAAAAATCTCAAGTGGAAAAAGGAAGGTTACACTGTGTGGAAGAAGTGATCATCTTTCTTTACATTTACAGAAATACTGTCAGACTATGCAGAGATGAAATTAATAAATCCAAGGCCTCTTCGCAAGGGATGTCAAGGTCAACAGGAAGATTTTCTTCAAATGTGTCAGAGGCAAAACAAAACCAAGAGAAAATGTGGGCCTGCTGCTGAATGAGGCTGGTGCCATAGTGATGGAGGATGCAGAGAAGATGGAGTTACTGAATACCTTCTTTACTTTAGTCTTTACTGTTCAGGTCAGCTCTCAGGAGTTCCAGACTTTGGAAGTAACAGAGAAAGTCTGAAGGATGGAAGACTTTCTCTTGTTTGGGAGGATCAAGTCAGAGGTTAGTTATGTAAACTGGACATCCACATGTTCATGGGTCTTGATGGGATGCAACCATGAGTGCTGAGGGAGCTGGCAGGAGTCATTGCTGGGCCATTCTCCATCATCTTTGAAAGGTACTAGAGAAAAGGTAGGTGCCTGAGGACAGAAGGAAGGGCAGCGTCACTCCACTCTTCAAGAAGGGCAAGAAGGCAGACCCAGGAAACTACAGGCCAGTCAGCCTCATCTCCATCCCCGGAAAGATGATGGAACAAATCATTCTGGGAATCATCTCAAAGAATGTGGAGGAAAAGAAGGTTATCAGTAGCCAACATGGATTCACCAAGGAGAAGTCAGGTCTGACTAATCTAATAGCATTCTAAAATGGCATGACTGGGTGGGTAAATGAGAGGAGAGCAGTTGACGTTTTCTACCTTGACTTCAGCAAGTCTTTAGACAGTCTACCACAGCTTCCTCGTAGGCAATCTTAGGAAGTGTGTGTTAGATGAATGGAGAGTGGGGTGGATTGAAAACTGGCTGAAAGAATAGAGCTCAGAGGGTTGTGATTAGAGGCACAGAGTCTAGCTGGAGGTCCGCAACAAACAGTGTTCCGCAGGTTTCAGTACTGGGTCTGGTCCTGTTTGGTATATTCATCAACGACCTGGATGCAGGCATAGAGCATACCCTCAGCAAGTTAGCTGGTAAGACAAAACTGGGATAAGGGGCTGACACACCAGAAGGCTGTGCTGCCATCCAGTGTGACCTGGACAGACTGGAAAGTTGGGCAAAGAGAAACCTTATGAAATTCAACAAGGGCGAGTGTGGTGTACAGCACCTAAGAAGGAATAACCTCATGTGAGGACAGGCTGGGGGCTGAGCTGCTCAAAAGCAGCTCTGTGGAAAAACACCTGGAAGTCCCAGGGGTCAACAGGATGACCATGAGCCAGCGATGTGACCTTGTGGCCAAGAAGACCAGTGGCATCCTGGGGTTCATCAAGAGGAGTATGGCCAGCAGGTGGAGGGAGGTCATCCTTCTGCTCTACTCTGCCTCTGGAGGACTGTGTCCAGTTCCGGGCTCCCCAGCTCAAGAAGGAGAGGAAACTGCTGGAGGGGGTACAGCAAAGGGCTGCAAAGACCATTAGGGGAATAGAACGTCTCTCTTATGAAGAAAGACGGAGGGACTTGAGGCTTTTTAATCTGAAGAAGAGAAGGCTGGGGGGGGACGTTATCAAAGCTTATAAATGCTTAAAAGGGTAGGTCTTAGGAGGATGGTGCCAGTCTTTATTCAGTGGTGCCCAGTGACAAGACAAGAGGTAAAGGGCACAAGCTTGGACATTGGAACTTCCTTCCAAACATGAGGAGGAGCTTCTTTACCTTGAGAGTGGCAGAGCACTGGAACAGGCTGCCCAGAGAGGTGGTGGCATCTCCGTCTCTGGAGTCATTCAAAACCCACCTGACCACCACCTGGTGCAACCTGCTTTAGGCAAACCGCTCTGGCAGGGGGGTTGGACTAGACAATCTCCAGAGGTCCTTTCTACCCCCTGATATTCTGTGATTCTGTGATTCTGTGGAAGAAATGCTTCCTAGTGCCCCATCTGAACCTCCCTCTGAGCCATTGCCAAGCATCCTCTCGCTGGATCCCAGGAAGAAGAGATCGTCAGCACCTCCCTTTCCACATCCCCTCCCTAGGAAGCTGCAGAGAGAAGTGAAGTTACTCCTCAGCCTCCTTTTCTCCAAATTAGACCAAGACAAAGTCCTCAGCTGCTCCTCGCAGGACATGCCTTCCAGCCCTTCCACGGGCTTTGTTGCCCTCCTCGGGATGCATTCAAACACCTTCACATCCTTTTTCAGTTCTGTGGCCCAGATCTGCACACAGGACGGTGCACAATACTCCCGTGCCTTTTGTGGAGCTTGTGGGAGCTGCCAATTCTGTCTAGGGAGTCTTAAGCTTTCCAGCTGTGCATCAGAACTAAACCCTTTCTGAAAAACGAGCCAGTGCCGAGGCGCTGTGCTCTGGGGGAGATGCCCAGGGAGAGCACAGGTCCAGCCCCAGGAGACCCCAAGCTGGGCAATAAGGCTGAGCAAGAGCAGAGGGAGGAGAAAGCCCCACAGAGCTCCGCTAAGGACAGGAAGAGGAGCTGGTGGGCATAGCCTCCGCAAAAGAGGGAGGAAGCAGCACGAGTGGGGACAGGAAGGCCACCCGCTCTGTTAGTAACACCAAGATCTTTTGTGTCCTTTTCAGGAATTTATTTTCTTTTCCTGCCTGCTAAGCAGGCTTTGAGGGCCAGGAGCATGCCCCAGCTGGCAGCAACTGGGATGTTCTTCTAGTGCTGCCGGCGGGGTGGCCTCTTCTTGGCCAGAGGAGACGCCTTGGATCTGCCAGCCCTCCTCTTCAAGGGTCCTCGCAGCCTCCCAGGGGAGCTTTCCCTGCCCCAGCTGGACATAGGTGAAGGAGCCATGGCCACTTCAGGCTTCTCCTGGGGCTCTTCTTCTCCATGTGGAGAGGAACGGGGGCTGAGGGAGGGCTGCCGGAACCATCCTGAAGGGCAGCTGCTGAGTGTCCAGGGAGTTCACCCATGTCGCACCCTTTAGGGCTGCTGGAGGGGGCCGGGCCAGCTGCAGGAGAGCCTGCTGGGGAGAGAGCGGGGCCAGGGCAGCCACGGGGCTGCTCTCCTGCTCCCCAGCATCGTGGCTGTCCTCCAGGCCCAGCAGATGGTAGGCCTCCCTGCTGCACCATTCCACGATGACCTCAATCAGCTGATGCACAAAGGTCACCGGGTGGTTTTCAAGGGTGTCCTCCAGCCCGTGGCTGAGTAGATATTCGTCCAGCCCAGTGAGGACCAGCATAGGCCTGAGAAGGTCCTCCAACAGGGCTGCCCACGGTCTATGTCCCAGAAGCCCAGAAAGAGGCATCCCAGATCCTGACTCATCCAGGTCAGAAGGGACTGGAGGAGAGCTGGGTGGTCCCAGAAAAGGGAGGTTCAGCCACTGCACCATAGCAGATTTATAATCTGCTTCTTATAACAGAAGTAACCTATTTTGCTAAATCTCACTGGTATCTGAAAGGAATGAGAGGAAAAAAAGAGAGTAACGCTGTGATAACCTGAGATTTGAAAAGGTGTTTATGAGTGTTTCTAACATTCTGTTTCACTGTAAAGTTGTCTGAACTTTGTTACTCTCAGCTACTACCTTTGTGGATTTTGTCCTGCACAGGACAATTTAAACTAACTCATTATTACTTACTTAAAATTGGACTAGATATAGCTATTCATCTGTCTCCTTTTCTCTCTGCCTCATGCTTTCTTGTTCTCCTTATTCACACCTTCACTTGTACAGGAAATTTGGGTTCTTAAAAATAACAAATAGAGAGAGTTATCATGTTCTTCTCTATCCAGGGAATTCTGTGAGTCATAAAAGTGATATTTTAATTTTAATGCTTTTACTGTACTTGTTTGGGATTCCAGAAATCAAAGGTCTGGAATTTTAAAACACATAAAACTGGATAATATGTAGAGAAAGGAGAAGAGGCTCACAATTTATACATGCGTCTTAATCCAACAGTAAAAAGACAGTGGCAATTTTGTGAGAAATTCCTAGGGTAGGAGTAACAAAAGAGTTAAGTCATCAGCTCATCTGAATGTTCTAACAAAATATGAGATAAAGGTATAGATCAGCATTTCAGCTGCACTCTCTTTGAGGTGATTTGTACCTTTGGAATAAGATTGAAAACTCTTTTGATTTTCTATAATGAACTGACATTTTAAACTTAACGTAAAGAAGAAAAAAAAAGAGATTAAGTAAGCACATTAATACATAGCATTTACTTCCTGCTATGTGTTTAGAGAGGAGCTTTTGCAACTGAGGTTTGCTTTTCTTTTCAAGGCAATAGCAATGTAGATGTTCATCTCAATTCATCTATAAACTTTATATTGCAGCAAGTAGGAAATGACTGAAAAGTATTTATCTGCTACGTTCACTAGAGAGCAAAATAAACACATTGACCTTCAATTCTTCACCCTTTTAGCTTTCTTCTTATCAGAGGATGTCAGCATTTAGCACAAGGACAAATGTCTGCATTTTTATGAAGAATGTAGACAATGCTGTCATGAAACAAATAGCCTCTAGGAGGAAAAAAATGGAAGCCTTTCAAAAGACTTAATGTGTAAAAGAGGCAGTTTCAGTGAACCTATCGCTGTATGTCAAATGCCTAAATAAGGGGGGAAAAAACCCTTAAGAGAAACAGATTTCCTGCTCCCTTGAACTGCAGTATTTTACTGAACAACTGAATACGTGTTAATGATAATTTTTTTAAAAAAGAAAAATCTGTTTATTCTGATGTAATACGCATTTTCCTCATTAAGATTATTCTACCACTTATTTTCTTAATTATTCATGATTTTTAGTTGCAGCATGGTACAGAGACTGAAAGTAGAAGCCAGACACATTAAAGAAGCATGTGAGCTGAATGTTTATTGTTTTTTTTGTTTGGTTTCTTTTCTATAGTATATCACTGACTGAGATCTTTATTTTACCTGAGAATCTTTTTCTCTCTTTACTCTGTTAGAATCAAGTTAACATAACATATGAAATAGCTTTGAAATGTAATAATTCCAAGAGTAATAAGAAATTTAATGTGTAGTGTTCTTATGGGAAAAGGATATTTCCCACTTACATAGTTTGGAAAAGTAATTGCATCATTTTAAAGCTACAGAAGGTTTGATGTTACTGCCATAGCTTTGATCTGTAAAACTTTATGTTGATTGTCCCCAGTTTTGTCCTTTTATAGGTTCAAATTTGTAGATATCTGGTTAAGCAGTTAATGAAATCTATGGTTCAAACCCTCAGACATAGAAGAAGTGTGTCTTTAATCATAAAACTTTCAGAAGAAATACTGGAAATCTTGCATCTGTTTCTACGAGTTGCCTTTTTTTTGCAGAATAACAGTTATTGCTTTAGCAGTTTCTACCACCATATGTGTACAATAAGTAAATGAACATAAAATTGAATGAACACATAAAAGAAGGATAAACCCACCCAGCTTAACGAATCCATTCTCCCACCCGCTGGGTCCTGGAACACGAACAGAGCATTGTTTGGATCATAAGGATTAGTAAAATAACAGTCTTCGTGAACAACATGGTCATGTGGATGAAATGATTATTTCTTAAAGTCAGTGTGTGATAGCTGGGATACCAGTCACTTAATTTATTATTCTAATCCAATGACTGTGGAAAGTGTGTAATTATTTCAGTTGAACAGATCAGCAATTATACATAAAATAAAGTTCAGAATATTTTATATAAATTAATTGCGATCCTTCTTTTTTCCTCCTTGGCTAAAAATGAAATTACTATAATTAAAGTTTTCTTTATAACCCATTTCTCTTTCAATAACACAACTGATTGTGAGAAATGAAAAGCATAACATGTCTTTACTAGTAGAACTGGAAATAATTTGGTGTGAGGGACTAGATAGATGTCTCAAACAGTAAACAAGCCAGAGTTGTCTGCCTGGCATCTATCTGTGTTTGTATGGGGGTGATTCAGTGCTTTGCCGAGCCCCCTGCCCCAGCCCTGCACTGGTGGAGCTGTGGGAGTGGCTTGGAGCTGTGGCTGCAAGAAGCTGGGAGAGGGAGGGGTAACACATCCCCCCTCAGAAGCCCCCACCATCCCCCAAACTGGTTCCAAGTCTGTGGCTGGAACTTAACTGTATAAAAGGCCATCACCCCGGGCAGTTGGGCGCTCTTCTCCCACCACTAGAGGATTGCTGCGAGTGCCATGGTCGTCACTGGATCCAGGGGTGGTGATCTTCCCTTTCTCTATCACTTTCCTTCTCTCTCTCTCTCTAGCTTTAACAGAAAGCTATCTATGGCAAGGCTGGTTTCTTTTGCTTATTAATAACCCGTTGTTGTGCAGTGTGTTGATTGTTCTGAGTGGACAATTGAAATACCTTGTTGTCAGGTGACTGATAAATAAAATTGCTGTTTCGGGTCCTTGGTGTAAGTCACCTTAATCCTGGTCTGGGAATCAGCGAACCTGGGTCAACGTCCTGAGAGGTTGGGACCTGACAACTGGTAGAGTTTCTATCCACACTGGTTATACTGAAGATGTAGAACATCAAATATCAAAAGTGATAATGACTATTCTTCTGTGATCTCATAACTCTCCATGGGTTTTAGACCATTGCATCCGTGGTGTAAACAGTGTAATTTCTACACCATTCCTATGTCTTCTGCTAGTTCGGTGTTAACCAAAACATTGCAGACTTTATCTATTCCTAGTGTTTTCTGGGTTTGGAATTGAGGTAACAACTATTTTAAAGATTGTCAGGGCTAATTAGTGGGATTGTTGAAAACTGTAGTTGAATTCTTACACAAAACATAAGCAGTTTTCCACACTGATCATATTTTAATCTTTTTAAGTCCAAGGTCACTCTTTCTTCTAATGTGTCTTTCATCATACACTTTGATATGGGTAGTTCACTCTTCCTTATATTTCAGTTTCTGTATAACTCATCTTTGATATTTTTCCTTCCTTTTTACAAATGGAGACACAAGAGGTAGCATAAGTCTTATTTTAGAAGAAAAACCTCTAGAATCATAGAACCATAGAAAGTTTTCAGCTGGAAGACACCTTCAAGATCATTGAGTCCAACATTTTCCTGGCCCTATCAAGGCCACTAAACCATGTCTCTCAATGCTACATCTACCCATCTCTTAAGCACCTCCAGAGATGGCGACTCAGCTACCTCCCTGGGCAGCCTGTTTCAATGCACGACAACCCTTTCAGTATAGAAATTCTTCCTGATATCCAATTTGAACTCCCCGGGTGCATCTTAAGGCCACTTCCCCTTGCCCTATTACTCACCGCTAGGGAGAACAGACCAACCCCCACCTCAATATATCCTCCCTTCAGGTAGTTGCAGAGAGTGATGAGATCTTCCCACAGTCTCATCATCATCAGACTAAACAGCCCCAGATCCCTCAGCTGTTCCTCTGTACCCTCTCCAGCACCTCAATGTCCTTCTTGGAGTGAGAGGCCCAAAACCGGACACAGTACTCAAGGTGCAGCCTTACCAAAGCCGAGTACAGGGGCATGATCACCTCCCTGCTCCTGCTGAAAACACTATTCCTGATCCAGACAAGGATGCTATTGGCATTCTTGGCCTCCTGCGTACACTGCTGCCTCATGTTCAGCCGGCTGTCCATCAACACCGCCAGGTCCCTCTCTGACTGGCAGCTCTCTAGCCACTCCTCTCCAAGCCTGTAGTGTTACTGAGGGCTATTGTAGCTGAAGTGCAGGACCCAGTACTTTGCCTTATTGAAACATATAACTGACCTTGGTCCAGCAATCCAGCCTATCCAGATCCCTCTGGAGAGCCTCCCTACCCCCAAGCAGATCAAAACGTCTACTCAGTTTTGTTGTCTGCAAACTTAACTGAGGGTGTACTCCATCGCCTCATCCAAATCATTGATGAAAATGTCAAACAGGACTGAGGCTAGTAAGCATTGGAGCACACCACTCATGACCAACCACCAAGTGGAGTTAAATCCATTGACCAGGACTCTTTGGACTAGGCCATCTAACTAGTTGTTTACCCAACAAAGCGTATGCCCATCCAAGCCAAGAGTAGTCAATATCTCTAGGGGAATGCTGTGGGCAGCAGTGTGAAATGCCGTACTAAAGTCAAGGCAGCCAACATCCACAGCCTTTCCTTCATCCAACAAGTGGGTCACTCTGTTACAGAAGGAGATCAGGTTTGTTAAACACAGTCTGCCCTTCACAAACCCGTGCTGACTGGGGCTGATCACCTGGTTGTCCTGCATGTGCTGCATAATGGAACTCAGGACAATCTGTTTCAACAGCTTCGCTGGAGTTGAAGTCAAACTTACAGGCCTGTAATTTCCTAGATTATCCTTCCATCCTTTCTTATAGATGGGTGTTATATTGGCTGACTTCCAATAAGCCGGGACATCCCCAGTCAGCCAAGAACACTGATAAATCATGAACAATTACTTGGTGAGCACCCTTGCCAGTTCTCTTGGGACTCTAGGATATACCCCGTAGATTTTTGTACAATGAAGTTGAGCAGCAGGTTCCTGACCATCTCCTCTTGGATTATGGGGGGAACATTTTGCTCCCGGTCCCATTGTCTTGGCTTGACGGTCTGGCTTCCCTCAGTACAGGTGTTTCTATTACTAAAGACTGAGGCAAAGAAGGCATTAAACACCTCAGGCTTATCCTCATCTTTTGTTATTATATTTCCTTCTGGGTCCGGTAGGGGATGTAGGCTCTCTCTGTTCTTTCTTTTGTTATTAATGTATTATATCAAAGCTTTTCTTACAATCGCTTACTGTCAAAGCCAGATTAAATTTCCAACTGGGCCTTGGACCTTCTAATAATCTCCCTGCATAACCTAACATTATCCTTATACTCACTATGGGTGGACTACTCTCCTTTCCAGAGGCCATGAACTTTATTTTTTTTCCCTGATTTTGAGCCAAATGTCTCTCTTCAGCCAGACTGGTCTTCTTTGCCACTGGCTCATCTTAAGGCACATGGGGACAGCCTGCTCCTGTGTCTTTAAGATTTCCTTCTTAAAGTCGAGCCTTTCTGGACTCCTATACCCTTCAAAACTGACTCCCAAGGGATTCTATCAAGTAACCTCCCAAACAAATCAAAGTCTGTCTTTTGGAAGTCCCAAGTGGCAGTTCTGCTGTCCCTCCTCTTAACACCTTTAAAAATAGAGAACTTACTCATTTCATGGTCACTATTTCATCGTCAGCCTCCAACTACCACACCCTCCACAAGACTTTCTCTGTTCACGAAGTGGAGGTCCAGCAGGGCACCTTCCCTGGTCACTACACTTACCAGCTGTGTGAGGAAGTTATCCTCCACACGTTTCAGCAACCTCCTGTATCGTTCCCTCTCTGTTGTGTTGTATTCCCAGCTGATACCTGGCAGATTAAAGTCCCCCACAAAAACAGCAGCAAGTGACCACGAGATTTCTCCCAACTGCTTACAGAAAGTTTCATCGACCTCACTGCTTTGATTGGGATGTTTATAGAGTTCTCTAGCAAACAGGGCCACTCCACAGCCTCTCCTTCCCTGTCTCTCTCTCCTGAAGAGCTTTTAGCCATCAATTCTGACACTCCAGTCACGTGAGGTAAACCACCATGTTTCTGTGATAGCCACTATGTCGTAGTTTTCCTGGTGCATCATGGCTTCAAGCGCCCTCTGGCTGTTGCTCATACTGTGTGCATTGGTACAGAGGCACTTCAGATGAGCTAATGATTCCAAACTGTTTCTGTGAGTGTGGGACCCATTTTTTACCAGAGCCTTCTCAGATATTTCCGTGATTTCTAAACATCTATCCCTTGCCTCAGGTAAAATGGCAGAGCAAGAGGCCTCGCTAGTCCACCGTCCTATGAGCCCTGGCATGTTTTTTGTGCTTATTTCCAATAGGTCCAGTTATCTCCCCCTTCCCCCTTCCCCCTTCATATCTACTTTAAAGCCCTGACAATGAGCCCTGCTAACTCCTGCCCCAAAATCCTTTTCCACTTCTGGGACAGGTGCATCCCATCTGTCACCAGGAGGCCAGGTGTCTCATAGAGCAACCCTGTCAATAACATCAGTCCTGGAGTCATGAGTTGACCTGTTGTCTCTTCCTGTTAATTTTCTTATTCATGATTGTCACTGAAGGGATAGAGGAGAACACAGCTTGCACTCCTGATACCTTAAGCAGCTGTCACAAGGCTCTAAAATCTCTTTTAATTGACTTTGGACTCTTTCTACTCACTTCATAACTACCCACTGAAAATACTAAAAGGGGGTAATAATCAGAGGGATTTACTAGAGTGGAAAGTTTATCCAATACATCCCTAACTTGTGCCCCAAGAAGACAGCAGACTTCTCAGTGAAGTGGATCAGGATGGCAAATTGACCTCTCTGCCCCCGCTCAGCAGAACCCACAACAATGACCCATCTACTTTTTTTTTTTTTTTTGGAGCTGGTTGTGATGCTGGGTCTGTGGTGACTTGGTCTTTCTGGCACATCTGGCCTAGGTGAACCATTCTTCACTCCAACAGACAGCTTCTCCTGCAAGACTCCATACCTGTTCTGCAAGGTTATCTGGGAAGATGGAGGAGGCCAGGAGGGAATTCACCTGTTTCCCCAAGCAGAGAACTGCTTCCATGCCCTCCTTTCTCTGAGATTCCCTCCTACTACCTGGTGAAAAGATGGGAGGGGATCCTCTGATTTATGTGGGGCCTCAGCCTGCTTCCTTTCTCTCAGAGAATGGGTCCACCAGTCAATCCCTCTCTCACACACCCTGATACTCCTCAGCCTTTCTACTTCACCCTTCAGTTCTGTTGTCATCCTGAGCAGATCACTCACCTGGTCACACCTGATGCAGGTGCTGTCTCTGCCATCTTCTGGGAAGAGGGATGGACTGAGGCAATCCCTGCAGTTTGAGGTCTGCACAGCTGCGTACTTGTTGGAGAACCAAAGTCTTCCTCCTACAGGATGAGTTCTGCAAGGGATGTTTGGGAAGATAAGCAAAACCTTCAGGTATATTCTGTACTCTCTGATGTGAAATGAGCACCAAAGCAAACGTAGCATCAAAGGTAAATTATTTTTCTTTCCCCAAACAGCGATGACCTTGTTGTGAAGAAGAGATCTAGAACATCCCATTTTTGGAAATGACACATTGTGGTGCCAATCTTGATGTCTTTTGTCAATGTTCTTGCTTTTCTGTCTTTGGTATGATTTTGTTTTCTTGCTCTTCCACTCAGATAATATTAAGTAACTATTGACATAAAAGAACCCATTACTATTACCGCTACTATTACCATTACCATTACTGCTGAAGCTCTGAACACACTCTACTTTGATAGAGTTTTGTGCCTGGTTTAAGCTGCTTGTTTTTTCTACCTAATCTGGGCAAGAGGTGTAACATCAATATTTATCTCAGTGTTTATATTATTACTGATGTTAGTAGAAGTTCATGGTTGATATACCTTAAGATTCTGAACAAACCTGTTCAGATTTTAAACTAACTTTGGTAAAATTAGCATAATCTTAGTTCTTTCCCGGGGGAGAACTGCAAGCAAGATTAGTATTCTAAGAATGTTGATGTGGCAAAACTTTTTTCTCATAGATAAGATCTTACATGTGGTTTTGTTTTTATCTTTTCTGTTACAGTGTCTTACCAAGAACAAATCTTTCTGTTTCTTTTCTGTTTTACAGCAGACTGTTTGTGGCAACTCATATTAATTCAAACTTTTGCAATTAGAAAGGAATCCATTAATTTGAACTGGGATTTTTGCACCAAAACAAGTTGATTGGTCAAAATGACCATTTTTCACTCAGTCTCAGACATCAGTTTTGAGAAAGATTTGATTTCTGTTCAAATACAGACACACACTGTATAATCATCTGTGACACTTGCCTGGGGTATGATACAGTATCTACAATGATCTGAAGACAACTCAGAAAACACATTCAAACAGTGTTCTGTTTAATGGATTGCTGCTGTTTTCTGGTAGAACACCAGCATGTTGACTGTAGTTACCCGTGTTGTTATCAATGCATCTTAACTTCCAGCTCTTTACCAGTGCCACACAGAAAAATCATGTTATCACAGAATCACAGAATCACAGAATGTTAGAGGTTGGAAGGGACCTCAAGGATCATGTAGTCCAACCCCCTGCCAGAGCAGGATCACCTACAGCAGAGAGCACAGGAACGCGTCCAGGCGGGTTTTGAAAGTCTCCAAAGAAGGAGACTTCACAACCACCCTGGGCAGCCTGTGCCAGTGCTCCATCACCCTCACAGGGAAAAAGTTTTTTCAAATATTTTTATGGAACCTCCTATGTTCCAACTTGTACCCATTGCCCCTTGTCCTGTCAATGGATGCCACTGAAAAGAGCCTGGCCCTGTCCCCCTGACACTCCTCCTTGACATATTTATAAACATTAATGAGGTCACCCCTCAGCCTCCTCTTCTCCAAGCTAAAGAGACCCAGCTCCTTCAGCCTTTCCTCAGAAGGGAGATGCTCCACTCCCTTCACCATCTTTGTGGCTCTGCGCTGGACTCTCTCAAGCAGCTCCCTGTCCTTCTTGAGCTGAGGGGCCCAGAACTGGACACAATATTCCAGATGTGGCCTCACCAGGGCAGAGTAGAGGGGCAGGAGGACCTCTCTCGACCTACTTGCAACTCCCCTTCTAATACACCCCAGGATGCCATTGGCCTTCTTGGCCATGAGGGCACATTGCTGGCTCATGGTCATCCTGCTGTCCACTAGAACCCCCAGGTCCCTTTCTCCTGCACTGCTCTCCAGCAGGGCAGTCCCCAACCTATACTGGCACATGGGGTTATTCTTTCCCAAGTGCAAAATTGTACATCTGCCCTTATTGAACTTCATAAGATTTCTCCCTGCCCAGCCCTCCAGCCTATCAAGGTCTCTCTGAATGGTAGCACAACCTTCTGGTGTATCAACCACTCCTCCCAGTTTTGTGTCATCAGCAAACTTGCTGATAACACTCTTTAATCCCTCGTCCAAGTCATTGATGAAAATATTGAAAAACATCAGCCCGAAAAAAACAAAATTTCTTTTGATGTCTTGATATCACTTTATTGAACTTAAAATATAAAACCTCTTTAAAAGCCTACTCCATGTATTGATTACAAGAAGAGATGATGTAGAATGTAATAGGTTATGAAGAGGTTTGCAGAGTAGTGGCTCATGCTGTGCAGGAATCCTGTACTGCCCTCTTGTATTCTTACCCGTGACAGGGACAGTAAGAGCCAGAAAGAGAATAAGTATTTACAAGTTATGTTCAGGATGATTTCACTGTCACCTAAGCATAGATTAATTTAAGTTGGAAGAGACCTGTGAAAGGCGTCCTGTCCAACCTTTGCTCAAGAGCTGACTTAGAACATATTTCTCAGGTCTGTGGCCAGTCAAGTCTGGATATTTCCAAGGTTTCAGATTCCACAACTTCTGAAGTCAACTTGATCTAATGTTTGACAGCTCTCATGTCTAAAAATTTTTCTTTATATTACATAATTTAAATCTTCACTGTAGTTATACCTTTGTAATATAACTAGAGTGGCAGTTTACCCATTCTTCTGTTCATACAGCGTGTGCACTGCTGGCTCGTTGTTACCACCTAGGTGCACAGCTGACCTCTACACTGCTAACCAGGACTCCCAAACCATCTCCACAAGAGTTTTCCACTAGGAGAATCATTTCCAGCCTGTGTCACTGACGGGGTTACTGTCTTTCCAAGCTCAACCAGTACCAATTTTTTATTTCATTAGGTTCTCACTGGCCTGTTCTTGTAGCCTACCTAGGTCTCTCTGAACGGCAGCCCTGCCTTAGAGTGTGTTCACTTCCCCAAGGCTGATGTTCACAAACTTGGTGACAGTGCACTCTACCAGTCCCAGGAAAAAATGCTGTGGTAGTCCACTTGAAACTAGACTCCGGGTAGAGGTCAACTCATTAACGACTTCTCTTTGAGCCCAGTGACAAAGCTAGTTTCTCCCTTATCTAGCTGACCATTCCTGTAGAACATAACATCTCAACTTGCAATCAAGGATGTTGTGGGAGACTGTATTGAAAATCTTTTTAAAGTCAAAGTAGGTGGTATTTACTGTTCTTTCATCATCCAAAAATACAGTCACTTCATTACAAAAAGAAATTAGGTTGTTCAAGCATGATTTATTTCTGGTACCTCCAGGCTAACTTTTCCAAACATACCTTTCTCCTTCATGTACCCAGGAATGTGCTCCATGGTTTCCACAGAGACTGAAGCAATGCTAACCAGCTTGGACTTCTTTGGATCATTCTTCTAAGATGTTTTAAACAGGAGTTACATTTGTCTTTCTGTAGGTGTCAGAAACACACCCCAATGTCCATGACATTTCAAAGGTAATAGGGAGAAGCTGTGAAAGGATATTATACAACTCTGTCAGCATCTTCACATGCAAACCTAGTTCCACAGACTAGATCCATTACTTGCTTCTCACTCAATGATGGCAGCTCCTGTCCTAATTGAACTCTGCCTTTAAGCACAAAGACCTGGAAGACCTTGTTGATGAAGACTAAGATAAAGAAAATATTGAGTATCTGTACCTTATCTGCAGCTATTTGCACTGAAATCAATTAGCATGTTCATTACTGGGTTCACATCACTATTTATTCTTTTTACTGTCAGTGTAGTGATAAATTTTCTTGTTGCCTTTGATATCCCTTGTAGGTCTCAACCAAATGGGAGGCTTGAGTTTCATAATGCCATTCGTGAATATGTGGGAAACAGCTCTACAATATTCCTTTGTAGCCTGTTCTCACTTCCAGATTTGTTGTAAATCTGTTTGGTATTTGAGCTCAGTCATATGTCCCATGTTTAGTCAAGCCAGTCTCCTGAATCACGTATACACTTTCCCAAGGGTCGTGGTTGCTACAGTCAAGATTGCTATTGATTGTCTCATCCTTAACTGACTTTTCCTGTTTTTGTAAGTAACGGGTTCAGGAGAGCTACTGCCATTTCCCAGCTCATTTCTGTGATAAGTAGTTGTTCCCAACACACTCCACTACCACCTCCTCGCCACTCCCACCTGTATTGCTTATGTCCCCCTGAGTCGCCTTTGCAGGACATGTCAGGAAGGTTAACTTCTCTAAATCAGGGGATGATGATACAGAGACTTTGTTCCTCATTTGATAGGGTGGTTGGTAACAAACTCCCACTACAAAGTTACCATCCCTGCTGTGTCTTCTGATGCTGACCTACAAAGTTTTGGTTGGACACCTGTTCATTCCATGAGGTAATCTGGTATGCTCAAGCTGCCTACTGATGACTTGGATGACCAGGTAGTGAGGTGGGTTGCTAACTGGTTGAAGGGAAGAAACCAAAGAGTTGTGGTCAATGGGACAGAGTCTGGCTGGATGCCTGTGTCTAGTGGGGTCCCTCAAGGGGTCAGTGCTCGGGCCAGTGCTGTTTAATATATTTATCAATGACCTGGATGAGGCATTAGATTCCAACCTCTAACATTCCGTGATTCTGTGATTAGTTCTCTGTCTCTCACATGGAAACTGATTTCAGGTTCATCAGGATCATGGTGCTTAGCTACATATCTATCAGTCTGAGTACCAGGAAGATAAGTTGTTTCCTTCTGATTTCAAAGGTACCTGTTCTAGGTTAGTTAAAATAAGCAATTAGGAGTTGTTACCATGCCCATGCTGGTGTCCAAGTGCTTTTAAAGTAAATTTTATCTCTGAATTGATAGAGATGTCCTAAAATGTGTATGAGAGTCTCTTGGGTAGGGCTCTGACAGTTTTTTTTAAGCTTGCTTCGAGAAGCCTCCTGGAGAGTGACCTGCATGTACTTGGCAGATGTTTCTAGATATGCAGGAGAATAGAAATGGCTTGTACCCTCTTTTAAGGTAAAAGGATTTGAAAATTACTTTATATAATAATAATTTACATGAAGTAAGAGTAATAATAGTTTACATGAAGTAAACTATTTTAAGGCAGTAAGATTGTTGTGAGAAATTTAAAAACAATTTAAGCTAATTTATCGCTGCTGTTTGATATACTTATGAAAATACATGCTTATAAAAACACATAGTTAATTACAGTTTTTCTTCTAAGATGACAGCTGCTCTCTTTATCCTCTTTTATACCACCATTCTACTAAGTGTAAGCAAATCCTCCCTCTCCTTACAAACACCAATTTTTCATCAAGCCCAAAAAAGTATTTTTAAGTTTTACAACATCCCTGTAAAGGTCTTATGCTACATGAGATACAAGCTTGAAAGAAGCCAATATCATTCTTTAATCAATTGCAAGGATCACTGATAAGTGCCCTAAGACTTGATTTTCTCATCCCTACAGTTGCTTGGACTAAATATTCTGTTTCCACAATACTGCTAGCACTTACTGCCTCAAGGAGTGAAGGACACTGGAGCAAAGGAATCAAACTAATGTCTCTGATGTGTCAGTGAACAGCACACTGCCATTAGGACATCAAGCTAGCATGATTTATTAGCAATTTTAATTAATTTTCTGAGTCATTTCCTAAGGGCTCAATTCTGTAATCTTATTACTATGAACCTAGCACGCTATAGTAAAACTATGCTTTCTAATCTTTCTTTTGTTGTTAAATACAATCTCTGCTTTCACTGGAAAACTCTCAAAATGAAGCAGTGTGCTCTTTTGTGTGGTGAAATTTTTCTTAGTATTTTCATTAAAAATTAGTACTAGAAGTTATGTACTAGAGTACATTGACTCTTAACATAGAAGTCATCACCTACTTTTCTCCTGTATTATTTTACTATAAAATCATGTTAAAAGTGATTGAGTTCCCTACTTTGAAATAAAGAAAAGAGTCACATTTCTAGAATTTTGGGTATGGGATAAGCTCAATTACCCCCATTTTATTTCATATACACAGAATGGAATCTTAATCCCATTTATTTCAATGAAATCTCAATATTTTTTTTTTATCCATTCAAAGCAAATAAACTGTGTTCATAAGGATGTGTATAGGTTATGAACTACAGAGTAGTGTATTTTACTCTTTGATTTTTAGCCTCTGCTTTAAAAAAGGACAAAAAACCAGAAGTTGATTGGTTAAATACTTTTTTATTATTACTATTTTTCCCTAGTGTTTACAAAAATTTACAATGATATGGATTAAGTTACATTTATCACACATGACTGTCCACAAGACACATTTAATTGCTGAAAATTTACATCGTTCTGAAGGGTCACTGATCTGACAAAATCATTAGAATTTGATTTTTGAGTTACCAGGATGTTTTCCACGGAATATTTTAAATTTTTTAAAGGTTGTTTTTTTTCTGATCGCAAGCATGTGTTGTCCTTACTTTGATATGACATAAATATGGACTCACTTGAGGGAAGAAATGCCATCCAGAGGGACCTTGACAGGCTTGAGAAGTGGGCCAGTGCAAACTGCATGAGCTTCAACAAGTCAAAATGGAAGGTCCTTCACCTGAGTCAGGCCAGTCCTAGGCACAAATACAAACTGGGCACAGAGTGGGTTGACAGTAGCCCTGAAGAGAAGGATTTGGGGGTACTAATAGATGAGAGGCTCAACATGAGCCGGCAGTGCACTCATGCAGCCCAGAAGGGCAACCCTGTCCTGGGATACATCAAGAGGAGTGTGGCCACCAGGTCGAGAGAGGTGATTCTCCCCTTTTACTCTGCTCTTGTGAGACCCCACTGCAAACACTGAGTCCACAAAGATGATCCAGGGGCTGGAGCACCTCTACTACAAGGACAGTCTGAGAGAGCTGGGATTGTTCAGTCTTGAAAAGAGAAGACTTCGGGGGACCTAATAGTTGCCTTCCAATACCTGAAGGGATCCTACAGGAAGGCTGGGGAGGGACTTTCTACAGGAGCATGGACTTATAGGACAAGGGAACATGGGTTTAAGTTGAAGGAGAATAGATTTAGATTAGATCTTAGGAAGAAATTCTTCAGTACGAGGGTGGCAAGACTTTGGAATAAATTGCCCAGAGATGTTGTGGCTGCCCCCTCCCTGGAGGTGTTCAAGGCCAGGTTGGACAGAGCCTTGAGTAGCCTGATCTAGTAGAGAGGCGTCCCTGCCCGTGACAGGGAGGTTGGATTAAATGATCTCTAAGGTCCCTTCCAGCCTACGCCATTCTATGATTCTATGATTCTATGACTCTATGGTTCTATGATTATTCTCTAAATATTTTTTATGTGTTAATTAAGATTTTAATTCCCATAGCATTGTCAAGTACAAGCATAATGTCTGTTACATAAATGGAATTTTAGGACATGAAATTTGACATGTGAGTCGTAAGCATTGTTTTAATATAGAAGTGTGGGAGAAGAGAATCCAGGCTTAGAGGACTTAGAAAAGCAGGTGTGTTTCTTACTCGTGAGAAAACATAACGGTATATGTCCTTATAGTGGTCCAAAGCATCTGGAAAGAAATATAATTTTTTTATAACGTGATCAGTAATTCCTATGCCCTTCAGAGTGCCCAATAAATAAAGAAGAGAGTTAAGAAAGATAGTTTGTGGGTCCCATAAACTTTAAGTGAGTTATGAGATAAAAAGGAATTCAGCTGTCCTATATCTTGGAATCTTTCTGTCACTGTTAATCACTTACAATTTTTCTGTTCCTACACACAAGGAATAATGGACTATAAACTAGAATTCATTCAAGACTCTGAAATATGGAAAATTTCAGTGGCAAAGTAAGGTAAGTTAAGGCATCACATTTTAAAGTATCAAAATTATACAAACCTTAATGTGTGTGATCCAATATAATCGTTGTGAAAGGTTTTGAATCTTCTTGTTTTGTTTTGTTATTAGCAGTGTTATTATACCTATGTCTTCCACTCCTTCACACATATTTAAATTTTTTGTAATGTGCAGAGTGCTGAAGTGTAATGAGTTGTACTCAGCATGCTAATGTAATAAGTGAGCATTTTGATAATGCAAAAGTTGTTGTAAGGGATCTAGCAGTGCAAGTTGTAGAAAAAGCTTTAAAGAAGAACATTTTAAGGCATCTCATGTTTAAAAGGAAGGTGACACCTAACCTGTTTCTACTCTGATAAAGTCACAAAGCACAGGAATAACAATGATGTTTTTCACACTGTCTCTTTGCATCAACAGAAAATGGGCATAATAAATTGAAAGATAGTTGCATTAAAACTCTGTGGTACTGTTTTGCAGCATGGGTAACTTTAGCAGTCACTAGTCCTATTTTCTTACTCTTTTAAGTGTCTGACACTATCAGTAGCTCACAACATAGAAGCAAACTCATTCCAGATTATGTGAAAGGATTGACAACCCTTTCCTTCCTCCCCCAAAATCACAACAGTGGAAAATGAGAGATGTCCTGAAGAAGAATCCTGAAGGAGTCTTCAAGTTCTGAATGAAAGAGCAAAAATGAGAATAAAGGTATGTACATTATACACTAAAAATGTATTAAGTTCCACTCAAAAAAAAATATGGTGCCTGATTTGAAACGGTTGATCTAGATAGATGAGACAAAGCTTACAGAGTGTTACAATACATCTTTTTAAACTACTTCCTCACTAGTAACATGAACTGCAATATTTTTTCCAAGGCAGACTCCATACTGCTTACTGTTAGATCTTCCTTTTACTTAGTTAGTGACAGAAACACTTCTTTTCTAATTTACATGTTTTCTATAGATTAGATTGTGAGATTGCAAGAAATAAAACATATGAGACTAACAATGAAATACCTGTATTTAAAAGAAAGATTTTTAAAACAACTGGGATGCCAACTTCAAGTCTGAAGAGTTAACATTTTGTTTGTGACCCTATACCCCCAAAGAGCCTCTGAAATCCAGCTTCTGTTTTGTTCTGTGACACAGCACAGTGTCTGCAGCTTTTCTGTGGAAACAAGTAGTTCCACCTTGTTTCTAAGGGTAGATTTGTTTCTCTTCCTTTAATTGGCAAACTCCATGGCTGTGAATAGGGTCACATTGGTGCACAAGTGCTGTAAATGGAAGAAACACAGGGCCATGTTTTGTGTTTTGCATAGTGATCTGACATTTGAGAGTTGATATTTTTCATTGAAATACCTTCAGAAAAAGAATTTCCTTGGTGGTTTTCATTACACAGTAAAAAGCAGCGTTGATCTGCAGTGCAGTGAAGTGCAGCTAAGGAGAACTATAAACAAGTAGAGGGAGGTCAGTTTTCTGGACTCCAGGGAGAGAACACTACAGCGAGACTCTCTAAAAGCACTGTGAAAATATATTTCGTCCTTTGTAAAGGGAAATTTATTTGAAGAAACAAACAATTATTGATTACATATTCTTCTGATACATAAAAATTTAAAAATATTAACAGTATGCTCTCTTATGGGAAAAATTGAGGTTTGCTCTTTTCTAGAAAAACTATGTTGAGCATATCGGTATCTTCAGTGACAATAACACTTCCTTATCCTTATAATGCATAAAGATAGATTATCTGAGAATGTCTGACAAACCTCGAAAAAAAATAAAGCCTTAATTTAGAAGAGTGACATCCTTTCAATTCAGCAGTAATTTCAAGTACTGTTCTGTTTTTTGAAGGGGAAAAGGGGGCAGCTGTTCCTGGGAAATGGCTGTTGGAGCTCAGTCAATGGCTCTATGTAACCAACAAGAGTTTACTTCATTAACTAGCAACAACATTTCTCACGCCTTCAATTAACACTGGTTTTACTTAATCTAGTATTAGTTAACACAAGTTATGATCAGAAAACATCATTACCAGCCAAGTGTTCCTCAAACACAACTGATTTATCTCTTTGGCACTTCATTAAAATGCAAACTGTGTTGAAATTGATTTCAGCACTTTCAGGCAGGAATGTCTGTAATAATGTTAATTTGCAAATTTCCTCTTTTTTATATATATTCCATATGCTGTCGTTGCCATGTTCAGCCTAAGGCTATTTGTATTGTGCAGACAGAAAATGAACAGTGAACATTTATTTCTCATATCTTTCTGAGGAACCTGAGGCACATGAAGATATTTGTGCTGTAACAGGCATAGTCAATCTCTCTCATTCCCTTTAGTCACTATATATCAACAGCGAACTCCCAGCTAGTCTTGCTGCAGCAATTAACCTGCCAGGGCTTTCTGCTGTCAGACTCAGTAATAATAAACTTCCCCCAGTGAGAGATAGAGCTATAGATCCTTGCCCTGCAACTTCCACAGTGGGTGAATTATTCAGAATCAGCATGATTAAAGAGATGACATGGTATTAGTTAAAAAGACATCAATTTTTTCCTTCCTGACTGAGGTTTAAACCTATTAAAGAATAGCAGTGGAAGAAAATGGGTCTTTACCATCCGTCCATATGTCTTAGAAATGAGATTTTTAGGAAAGTTGCCTAGAATCTCTATGATTTTGAAAGTTTAAGGATAAAACCATAAATAACAAAAAGGGTTGGTATAGTTAAATCATATAATATCCACAAATCTAAGTACTAAATAAATGAGAGTGCAAAATCATTCAGGATGCAGAAACAAAGGTATTAATTGGGAAAAAATGGTAATGTTGAAACTGCTTTTTTAATGTAAAAGACAACCTCACTACTCACAATTTTCAGTCAGTGTTATTGTATAGAACAATTTAAGATGTGTACTCTAATGATTATCTTGAGAAATTCAGAGTCTCTCTTATTTATAATCTCCATTTTTTTAAAAGATGGGGAAAAACAGCATTATTATAAATGTTGTACTATATTGCAGATAAAACAGTTGTTTACATTACCCAGTGCTAGGGCAGCAGTGTAATGTTATACATACACAGAAAGTGAGTTTACTGAAACAGTCATGGAAAAATGAACTTAGCTTACACACTTCTAGTTCTATTAAAGTCATAATTCATTTGCCAATCTCAGTTTACTCAGCTACCTAATAATACATTCTTAACTAAATACTCCTAGTGATTCCCAGTGGAATGATGTCTCTAAAACAGAGGACTGAGCCTGTGTGTTAGAAGAGATGTTAAATGAAGTCAAATTCATATTCCATGACTACTAGAGCAATGTGACGTTATATTCTTTGTCATGCTGATCTAAATTAAATGAAACTAGTCTGTTGACAGAGAAGAATAGAGGGAAATAAGAAATCATATTTTGGTTTATCCAGACCTTCAATACAGATATGAATGTATAAATATGCATTCCATATTGGTGCATTTTCCTTATTATTAGACCAGGGAAAGGGTTAATGAGTGCAGATGGACAAACCACGTACAGATAAAACTAATATCTGCCCTGCAGATATGCTCATCAAGTGTAGTATAAACTTATAAATCACATCAATGGTTGAACTTGCTTGAAATAAAATAAACTTCTTGAAATTCCATGTGGGAGAGGATATTCACTTATCCCTCTTCAAAATACTTGATGAATCACTTTTACATATAGAAAAAAAATAAACTGTCATTTGTCATAGCAAAGAGGATGAATTCCACAGTATAGGACTGTGTACCAGGATGATAGTACAAAGTGATGTTCTAGATGCTGTGTTCCATCTTTGCATCATGTATGGCCATTCATCATATCTGAATCAACTTTTTCAAACATTGAAGTTTACACAAAGAATAGATAAAATATGAGGAAAAACTTTTTTACTGTGAGAGTGACAGAGCACTGGAACAGACTGCCCGGGGAGGTTGTGGAGTCTCCTTCTCTGGAGACATTCAAAACCTGCCTGGACGCGTTCCTGTGCGCTCTACTGTAGGTGATCCTGCCCTGGCAGGGGGGTTGGACTAGATGATCTTTGAGGTCCCTTCCAAGCTCTAACATTCTGTGATTCTGTCATTCTGTGATAATTCAGAGTTGTAAGTGATGGTTTGGGCTTACAAAAAAAAAGAAATTAGAGCAAAAATCATGTATTCCATATAACTTCAAATCCAAAGTGTAGCATTACCAGCCTGTTCAAAATTTTCACTGTGGTAGACATTTGGGATTACATTTTTTCACATTTAATTTAGCCAGAATCGAAAAACACTGTTAGCTCCTCTAAACCTCGTATTACCACTGAAAATATTCACAGTGTTTTTCATCAGGAACAAATTGTGTTTCCCTATATTCCTACACTGACCTATACAGTAGTTTTGATGTGTTACATTTTGTGGAGTTGAGACACTGCAAACATCATTAAGACTTCATTTGTTCACAGGTTCAAAGTCTCTGATGGATTACTTTTCAAGAAACTGATTATCACCAAACATTCAAAACTGAACACTAAACCAAACAATGAAACAATCAGATAATTAAAATATTCGTATTAAATCTACTTTAAAAAAAAAATCATTACCGTATTATGCTATCATAATTTATGTGATGGTAATTTAGAAATTATGTTTATTTTTGTTTTAAAAGATTTTCCTGTGAACTTTGTTTTTCAGTTAGTTGTAAAGAGAAGGGCAAAAACTTACAAATTTCTACATCTTAAATTTGTATTTACCTTAAATTCATGTTTATATATCTAAACAAATGGTCAAGTTTTCAAATATGCTGCTTCTGCCACCACTCCCAGTGAAATCACTTAACATCAACAAAATAGCACGTCTGAAAATCAGGCTAGTCTAAGTGCCAAGTATAGAATGTAAGATGTTATCGTTACTACTCAGAAGGAATATTGGGTAGAAGCCAGTAGTCTCCTCTTGTCCTGAGCAGTAAAATGTCATTTTTCAAAGGGTCTGCTACAAATTTTACTGTGGTACTCAGCATGAGGAAAGGTGGCAGAACCCAATACTATTGTCTTCTGCATTGTTTGGCCTTACTCTCATCCTTTAAAAATGCCATCTGACCACATTTTCCTTCAGGAGTTTTTATTTATAATATTGTTTGCTCTGCAAACAGCTAAACCCAAGCTTTTCTGACTGTGTTCAAAGTAACAATTATAATCTAAATCAATTAGTTTTGTTCACGTTAATATGACATACTTTGATATCATATAACAATATAATGTCTATAAAAATATTTAACATCCGTAAGAAAAAGAAATTCCTTCATACTTTCAAGGCCACAGTTAAGTAAATTTTGCTTTGTTAATCCTCTAAACTTTGTATTTATTGGGTGGAGACAGGAATTTTAAAGAGCACAATGCTTCCTACCTGAGTAAAGCATGAATTTTAGCATGGGATGACACACACTTTTACTTCCCTATCACCTATAGAGTGCCTACACAACTAACACAGACCAGACATTTAAGTTTAGAAAGCAAAATCTTGCCTTATACAACATATCTTCTGTGACTTCCAGGCTTGCCCAGCTTTGAGAAAGATTTTGGAGTAGAGGAACTCCAGAAGTTCTTCACACCTGTTTCTATGATTCCAAATTTTTTGTTTCCCTGCCACTTAGGTTGAATGACCTTAACTTGGTTTAATATTGTGCAAGTCAGTGATATTAATTACATCAATAAAAATAACTATTTGTTAGAAGTGTATAAGGGTTGCCTGGCCAGATTTCAGTGGTGGGGTAGGGGAGGGGTGGGTTGAGGCTCTAGGGATGGCTTCTGTAAGAAGCTGCTAGAAGTTTCTCCTAAGTCTGATAGAGTCAATGACAGAAACCTCCAAAGACAGACCTGATGCTGGCCGAAGCTGAGCCTGTCAGTAATGATAAGATAGGATAGAAACACCTCTGTGAAAATATATTTAAGAAATGGGGAAAATAGAACTGCACCATACAACTGGCAGAGAGACAGAGGAGTAAGAATATGTGAAAACACTAAGATTAGTGAAGAAGCGGGGAGGAGGATGAGCTCCAGGTACCAAAGCAGAGATTCCTCTGGATTGTGGTGAAGACCATGGTGAGGAAAGTTGTTCCCCTGCAGCCCATGGGTGTGACGGCGTGTAGATGTCCACCTGCCGCCTGTGGAGGATACTAGGCAGGAGCAGGTGGATGCCTGAAGGGGGCTGTGATCCCATGGGAAGGACACGCTGGAGCAGGTTGGCTGGCAGGACTTCTGTGACACCACAGGAGACTCGTGCTGGAGCAGTTTGCCCCTGAAGGACTGAACCCCATGGAGACAGTCACAATGGGGCAGTTTGTGAAGAGTTGTCTCTCGTGTGAGGACTGACACTGGAAAAAGGTGTGTGAAGATCATTTCCCATGAGAGTGACCACACAATGGCTCAGGGAAAGAGGGAGGAGTCCTCCAGCAGAGGAAGAAGTGGTGGAAATGACATCTGATGAACTGACCGCAGCCTCCATTCCCTGTTCCCTTGCACCCCTTGGTGGGAGGAGGAGGATAAATTGGGATTGATGTTGAGCTTGGGAAGAAGGGAGGGATGGGGAGAAGGTGTTATTTTTTTTAAGATCTGTTTTTATTTCTCACTACTCTTCTCTGATTTGTTCTTTAACAAATTTAACTAATTTCCCCAAAATCGAGTCTGTTTTGCCCAGGACGGTAGATGCAGGTGATCTCCCTGTCCTTTTCTCAAACCATGGACCTTCTGATACATTTTCTCCCCTTGTCTAGTAGAGAAGAGGGGGTGATAGAGCAGCTGTGTGGGCACCTGGTCACTGGCCAGCATCAAACCACCACAGGTAGCAAACTGGATCCTCTCACCCTGCCTTCTTCAGAAATGATTTTACTAGAGACTTTTTTGTATTTGATCAAGCTATGTTGGGATTTATTTTCTTAATTATTTAGGTTATTAAGGTTATTATTAAGGTTAGATTCCATTGTATTATGCATATGTGAATTAAGTTTTCCTGGCTTCCCATAAATTCAGTGGGGTTTGATTTCTTGTGTTTTTTTTTTTCTATTTCAGAGATATAGTCATGATCCAGCCAAATAGCAACTTGACTATTTCACTCGAAAGTGCCAGTCAAAGAGCACTCAAACATGCAGTTGGGAGATAGTAAAAAATATATATATTAATTTTTCAACAAACGTTGAAATATTAGTTCTCTTTATTCAACAGCATGGTATACACATATAGCTACGAAAACACACTATGCTTCATTCCCACACCCTACTGTTCCAATTACTCTGAAGGACCTTATGCCTCCAAAGGATCTGTTCCTTCTCCTGCAACTCATGGTATCTTAAACCACAAAGTCCTTCCAATATGGAAGATTTTCTTAGTCTGTTTTAGGTCCCGCAGCTGACTAACCCTCTCAAATCCTGAAAAACTTGTCTTTAGTTCTCTTTTCCTACACAAAACATTTCTTGCTGCCTCTCTAAGAGTGCTCCAGGTAGGTTGAGAAACCCAGAATACGCTCACTCTAGAAGAGATTGGTTTTGACTTCCTGTGAAAAATTTGTTTTTCCATGCAGTACGTGGTCAAACTGTATCTGGAGCTATCTGACTGATACTGTGTGACAGAAAAATGTTTCATTTCGTTCTGTGACACAGATTAGATCCTGAGATTTTTTTACATTGATCACAGCTGCAAATTGTGTTCTTGTCTTTTCCCAGTTAATAAAATATGTGATGTAGTTTTGGACCTAACACTGTGTTGCTTTTTGAAAAGCAGAATAGAGGCTGCATTATATTATGTTATGATTAAGTTTTCCTGGAAAAATTAACATTCAAAACTGATGTTTGGTATTATATTGCTGAAAAGGGATAGACGACAATATTTTTTGAGCTTGGGAATAAGGTAATAAAATGCATTGCTTTTCTGTAAATAAAATATTGTATTACTTCTTGGCCGTTCCTGAAATAAAATGAACAATTATGACTTTTGGTTATTGAGGGCGGGAAGACTTTTTTTTTTACTTTGAAATGTCTTGGCAGGAAAGGGATAAAGGTCCTTTAATTCTATATGCAAATAATAATGCTTTTATTTTGAAGTGTCAGTGTTGTGGGGGGTTTTTAAGATCATATTTAAAGTTCTTCATTCTTCCTTTTAACACGTACTGTAAGCTTACTGACATCAATTTTGAAAATGTTGTTCTCTTAACTATTTTACAATTTCTCATTATGTATATTGTTTGTTTTTATGTTAAGTAGCTTTGAATTTATTTAGAAGATGCAACCCTCACACTCCTTTTAGGTATATTATCATCACACTTCTCTCTGTTCAATATTATCAACACCATCCCACTCATCACAATACTGCCTGAATCAACGGCAACTTGTTTCTTGTTGGTGGAAGCTTTGAATGAATAATTCATCTGGAAGAGCCTTCTATGTTGTACATTTCCAGAAGACAGAGCAATTCTCTTGTCAATCACAGTGACTCTGTCAGTACTAAGTTCCATATAGTATGTGTTCCAACTGTACAGGGCATGACAAGCAGCTGAGATTACCAACTGTGTTAATCCTGGCCATCCTTTTAGCTTTTCTTTGACAGAATATTCAAATTCAAGTCTCACTCAAACACTACAGTGAGAAACCAGTGTCAAATTTTTCTCTCTGTTCTCACCAGTGCAGTTTAGTTGAAAGATCTTACATATATTGGAATCAAACCAATCACAAACCACAGTTACTCATCTCCAGAGAGATACATTTCATTCTGGGTCCTGAACCCCTAGTTTTCTCATGAAAGACTGCATCTGGGCCTCGGGCTGTCTCAGTACAAAGCCGATAGCACAGAAATCTTCATGCATGGAACCCTCTGGATCTAAACACATCCCTGTTGACACAAATTGTACTCAAGTGTAAACTCACGAAGGATGGATTTTTCTGTCATTTCTCTGAAGGTTAATCTTCAGTAGATTACTCGATACTAATTGGTCATGCAGTACAACCAGAAGCATAAAGTATTTGGAAGAGAAGCTACACGCTAAGGATCATTCACACTGAAACACAAAACAGGGAGAGATAAGATGTGGCACTTCAGAGATGGAGGAGATTAACATATTATTAGACTCTGAAAGTAGAAATTTAAAAAGTACATGTCTTCTTTTTCTTTTAAAATATTTTCATTTTATTTTTAAACTGAGCTTTGACAATATGACAGAATCACAGAATCACAGAATCACAGAATGTCAGGGGTTGGAAGGGACCTCAAAAGATCGTCCAGTCCAGCCCCCCTGCCAGAGTAGGATCACCTACAGTAGATCGCGCAGCAACACGTCCAGGCAGGTTTTGAATGTCTCCAAAGAAGGAGACTCCACAACCTCCCTGGGCAGCCTGTTCCACACAGTCAAAAAGGGGTTTTTTTTTTGTATTTTTGTGGAACATCCTATGTTCCAGCTTGTACCCATTGCCCCTTGTCCTGTCATTGGACATCACTGAAAAGAGCCTGGCTCCGTCCTTCTGACACTCACCCTTTACATATTTATAAACATTAATGAGGTCACCCCTCAGCCAATACATCAAAGGCCAATACACCAAGGAAATTTTGGGTGACTAACATTAACTAGGTATGACTCTTTGTTGCCATCCACTGCAGGTGTTTCATAGAATCATAGAATGTATTGGGTTGGAAGGGACCTTTAAAAGCCATCTAGTCCAATCCTCTGTGCAGTGAGCAGGGACATGTTTTCACATTAGCAAGCAGTGCAGCATTATGGCAGCAGCTCTCTACAGCGAGGACACAACATCCATATGTTTTGCATGGAATTGCTTCAGATTAGCTGTAGTCTCATCCTGTGATATAAACAGTCAATAGCACTTGAAGCATATTTAGAATGTTTTTCATTTGACTTTGTAGAAAAGTGACACTGTTCACATAGTCCAATATTGAAACAAAGTCAGTAGAAATATTAGATTTCCTTTGAAACCGTACTTGTGTTCTGAACTAAAATCCTAACATACAATGCAAAGCTAACAACTCTGAGAATATGAACCCAAAAAGAAGATGCAGGGCTAAAGATAAAGAACAGATGTCATGAGGATAGAGAAACTGCCAAATCTTTTTTTTTTCTATTTTATTTATTAATCCATAACGTAAAATTGATAGCTATGGGATTGTTGCTTACCTCTGCAAGAAGTAACATGTCATCCTCCAAAAAAAAAAAAATCCTCCAAATAAAGACATATATTGTTGCATGTGTATATGTAATAATAATGACTAATTCCATTCCTTAGAGTAACTAAATTTCTAGTATATATTCTTAACAACAAGATGTCTTTTAAATATAATGATGAAATGTGATGCAAAACTTCCATTTAGAAGGCTACTATTAAGTATGAATATATTTTGTCTGTGAATTATATTTTTTCCCCTTTCCCATGTATTAAAGACAGTTTATTGTATCTTTTCTGGGACAGGTAGTAACAGTTTCAATACCTGACCTGATAACCAGGGAAGGTGACCTCATAGATTTGTTGTTCATAAACAGAGAGGGACTCATGGGTGAAGTGATGGTTGCTGGCTGTATTGGTCACAGTGACCATAGAGTAGTTGAGTTTTAAATTGTTGATGACAGGAGAAAAAACTGCAAGCCAAACTCCAACCCTAGCTATTGGGGAGAGCAGACTTTGGGCCATGGAAGGATCTAGTCAGTAATGTAGCCTGTGAATCTGCTTTTGAAGGTATTGGGACCCATTAATGCTGATCACTTTTTAAAAGCCATCTCTTAAAAGCCCGGGAGCAGCGAATTCCAAAGTGTTGCAAGTAAGCTGGGCAGAAGCCTGACTTGGCTGAGTAATTATCATTGTCTAGAACTTAGGCAAGAACATTGGGAGCAAGGACAGGTGACATGGGAGGACTGTAGAGATGCTGTTCACAATTTTAGGGAGAAAATTTGTGCAGCCAGAGAAGAGGTCACAGCATCAAACCTTTCAGAGTTTAAGGAGTACCTGGACAATATTCATCCTTTCCACCACAACATGAGCCTAAAGCCTGTAATATTTTATATATTAAATTAAATATAAATAAATCATAGAATCATGGAATAATTGAATAGTTTCAGCTGGAAGAGACCTTGAAGATCCTCAAGTCCAGCCTTTGTCTCAGCCCTATCAACCCGCTAAACAGTTCCCTGCAGTGCAACATCCACCCATCTCTTACACACCTCCAGGGATGGGGACTAAGCCACCTCCCTGGACAGCCTGTTTCAATGCACAACAACTCTTTCAGTATTCAGAAATTCTTCCTAATATCTAAACTGGCACAACTTGGATCCATTTCCCCTCGTCCTATCACTCTTCACTAGGGAGAATAGACAAAACCCCACCTCTCTACAACCTCCATTAAGGTAGTTGTAGAGAGTGATGAGGTCTCCCCTCAATCTCCTTTTCTCCAGGCTAAACAACCCCAGATCCCTCAGCCATTCCTCATATGACACATGCTCCAAATCCTTTACCAGTTTGGTAGTCCGCCTCTGTACCCTCTCCAGCACCTCAATGTCCTTCTTGGAGTGAGGGGCCCAAAAATAAAGCTAAGTACAGGGGCATGATCACGCCCCTGCTCCTGCTGACACCATTCCTGATCCAGGTCAGGATACCATTGGCCTTCTTGGCCACCTGGGAACACTACTGGCTCATGTTCAGCCAGCTGTCCATCAACATACCCAGGTCCCTCTCTGCCTGGCAACTCTCCAGCCACACCTCCTCAAGCCTGTAGCACTGCTGTGGGCTATTGTAGCATTTTACCTTATTGAAACTTATGTAACTGGCCTTGGCCCAGCAATCCAGCCTATCCAGAACCCTCTGAAGAGCCTCCCTACCCTCAAGCAGACCGAGACTTCCACCCAGCTTGGTGTCATCTGCAAACTTACTGAGGGTGCACTTCATCCCCTCGTCCACATCATTGATGAAAATGTTAAAGAGGAGCAGCCCCAGTACTTAGCCCTGGTGGACCCCACTCATGACTGGCTGCCAACCGGATTTAACTCCATTGGCCACAACTCTTTGGACTCAGCCATCTAACCAGTTTTTCACCCGGTGGAGGGTATGCCCATCCTAGACAAGAACAGCTAACTTCTCTAGGAGAATGCTGTGGACAACAGTGTCAAATGCCATACTAAAGTCAAGGTAGACAACATCCACAGCCTTTCCTTCATCCAACAAGTGGGTCACTCTGTTATAGAAGGAGATCAGGTTTGTTAAACAGGACCTGCCCTTCACAAACCCATGCTGACTGGGGCTGATCACCTGGTTGTCCTGCATGTGCTGCATAATGGAACTCAGGACAATCTGTTTCAACAGCTTCGCTGGAATTGAAGTCAAACTTACAGGCCTGTAATTTCCTAGATTATCCTTCCATCCTTTCTTATAGATGGGTGTTATATTGGCTGACTTCCAATAAGCCGGGACATCCTCAGTCAGCCAAGAACACTGATAAATCATGAACAATTACTTGGTGAGCACCCTTGCCAGTTCTCTTGGGACTCTAGGATATACCCCGTAGATTTTTGTACAATGAAGTTGAGCAGCAGGTTCCTGACCATCTCCTCTTGGATTATGGGGGGAACATTTTGCTCCCGGTCCCATTGTCTTGGCTTGACGGTCTGGCTTCCCTCAGTACAGGTGTTTCTATTACTAAAGACTGAGGCAAAGAAGGCATTAAACACCTCAGGCTTATCCTCATCTTTTGTTATTATATTTCCTTCTGGGTCCGGTAGGGGATGTAGGCTCTCTCTGTTCTTTCTTTTGTTATTAATGTATTATATCAAAGCTTTTCTTACAATCGCTTACTGTCAAAGCCAGATTAAATTTCCAACTGGGCCTTGGACCTTCTAATAATCTCCCTGCATAACCTAACATTATCCTTATACTCACTATGGGTGGACTACTCTCCTTTCCAGAGGCCATGAACTTTATTTTTTTTCCCTGATTTTGAGCCAAATGTCTCTCTTCAGCCAGACTGGTCTTCTTTGCCACTGGCTCATCTTAAGGCACATGGGGACAGCCTGCTCCTGTGTCTTTAAAATTTCCTTCTTAAAGAGTGTCCAGCCTTCCTGGACTCCTATACCCTTCAAAACTGACTCCCAAGGGATTCTATCAAGTAACCTCCCAAACAAATCAAAGTCTGTCCTTTGGAAGTCCCGAGTGGCAGTTTTGCTCTCACTCTTCCTAGTGTATCCAATAATAGAGAACTTGACAAGTTCGTGGTCACTGCTGCTTAGATGGCCTCCAACTTCCACTTCTTCCACAAGACTTTCTCTGTTCACGAAGTGGAGGTCCAGCAGGGCACCTTCCCTGGTCACTACACTTACCAGCTGTGTGAGGAAGTTATCCTCCACACATTCCAGGAACCTCCTGTATTGTTCCTTCTCAGCTGTGTTGTATTCCCAGCAGATACATGGGAGGTTAAAGTCCCCCACAAAAACAACGGCAAGTGGCCACGAGATCTCTCCCAACTTCTTATAGGAAGTTTTGTCTATCTCACTGTTCTGGTTGAGAGGTCTATAGGAGACCCCTACAGCAATACCACCTTTACTGACCCTTAACCTAATACAAACACTTTCAAATTCAGAGCGTTCATAACATTCCTTAATATACCGGGTCACCCCACCACTTATCATTCCCTGTCTATTCCTTCAGAAGAGCTTGTAGCCGTTGATTGTGGCACTCCAGTCATGTGAGGTATCTCACCACGTTTCTGTGATGGTCACTATGTCATAGTTCTCCTGCTGCACCAAGGCTTCAAACTCCCCCTGTTTGTTGCTCATACTGTGTGCATTGGTATAGATGCACTTCAGATGAGCTACTGATACCAACACGTTTTTTGTGTGGGGGCCTTGTTTCCTGTCAGACACACCTTAGCTGTCTCTACGATTTTTAAACACTTATCCCTTGTCCCATCTGAGATGGCAGCACAAGATTCCCCTTCCTATGGGCCCTCATGTGCTTCCCCTGGGCTTATTCTTAACAGGCCCAGTTATTTCCCCTGCCCCTCTGAATAGATACCTATTGATTCATGACTAAGTAGTTCCATTAAAATCTTGTCCTTGTTTTCACGAGGTTTATTTCTCAGAATAGTCACTGTCAATGAAATTATACGGACAATTAAAAATTCCTTGATAAGAATAAAGGATACAGTATGAGTTATTCTTTCAGAAATTAGAATAATGATTTATCCGAATGTCAACAAATTCTCCGTGTAACTAGAGTTAAATAGCAAGGTGTACTACCCTACCGCAAGACTTTTGAAACTTTTCAAGCTTTTTCATGTAAAATATGTCAAAAGCAGTCATAAATTTTAGCATAAATATAGACCAGGCTCTCTTCTAGTCTTCCATGTGCCACATGATTTCTCAGTCCTAGTCTGATAAAAAAAACCGAATTGATTCCATCCAGTCCAGTGGTCCTGATATGTAAGATAGGAGGGCAGAAGAATTCCATGAGATACAGAAAATGGATAATTTTAATCTGGGTGGTACACATCAAAAATAAATATTCTAGCCAATGGATTCCAAATTTACTGGCAACAACCTGTCTGCTTATGTACACTTCACTAATTTTATGAACTTATAAAAATAAAAAATATGAGAATTTGCTGAATTTAGTATATCCTATATTTAGGATAGGATTTGATGTAGTTTGGTGTTTCTGGTAAAAAAAATATCTCCACTGAAAAATTTGCTACTTTTATCCCAATCAATAGAGAAGTCTGGTAGAAAATCAAACATTTTGAAACCTACTCTTGAGAACTCTCTGGCCTAAATAATGTCTTATATCTCCAAGTTTTGATTCTTCATGCCAACTTACCACCTTGAAAAGTACCTTCTTCCTTTGTGATTCAAAAATGAATGGCCTCTCTTTTGTTCTTTCTTTTCCTTCCTTGATGTTTCGCAAATGGGATGTCACTTGATAGTTATTCAAAGAATACAATGTGAAAACGGGTGAAATTATTTCTGACTGCTTGTTTTCTTCTGCGTGAATCCCTTCATCTATAAGGAGGAAAGAAAAAGACAGAGCATTTTGCTTGTAACACAGTATTAAATATCTGCTTTGTGATATGTACTCTGTCCACAGCTGTTGTTTTATAGACAAAGTATATTTGAAGATATCCGTGTTGTTATACTCATTTTCCCGTAATTGGAATGTTTCGGTACAGCTGTGTCTAGATGGAGTCAGAAGGAGTCAGAATACCTGGCTAACCATCTCAGCTGTACTACTGCAGTGTTGCTGCATAGCCTGGGGCCAGTCTCTAAATCTCCATGAACATTAATTTTATTCTCATTCCCTAAGAAGGATCACAGCAAAGAGCTTTAAGATCAGGTATTACAATGACTGGTGTTAAAGAGAGACAGTAGATACAGATCAACTGTGTTTGAACTAAGAGACAGTTAATTGATGTGTATCATCTGTCAAGACACATAATAATTGCTTATTCACTTTTCTCCCAAGTCCAAAACCAAGAAAATAATGGAGAGTGAAGTACTGTTTAGCCACAAATGTGGCAATTTATCAGCACGTTAAAGTAAGTGCTAATTTATAAGCCTTTCTTCTTATGTTCCAGTCCAGATACCCTTTTTGGAAAGATTTTTTTTTTTTTTAACTGAGCCTGTGAAATATGTAAGAAGAAAATGCACCACATGAAATGGTTTTTGTTGAAAACCAAATCTTTATGCTGGATTTTAAAAACTATTTTAAAAAAAAAGATTAATCTTCTAGATTCTAATCTGCTGTAAAATTAATTTTAAAATACAGAAGAATACTCCTAATATTGTTAATTCACAATTTATTTTGTACAAGAATCGAAATATTTGTGAAGTCACATACATTTTAAATATTACAAATTAAATTAGTTTCTCAATTTATTCAAGATCTCTTTCCCTTCCTATAGACCTCAAACTTTCATTTTTATACAACGTAATGTATTTCTACTATTAAATCTTTCTTAAAATCACCTAGAATGGAGAATTAGTGTTCATTTATGCTAGAATTTGACAGAAATTCAAAAATCTGGTGTCTTTAATTTTTTTTTTTAATTTTTTTTTTATTTCTAGTACATTCCCAGGTAGCAGCTTATTATTCTACAATAATGATTTGTTCCTAGGTGTTTCTACTGATGCCAGCTCATTGCCTCAAACTCATTAGAAAAAGGGTTTTAAAAAAGAGGTACAAAATTTAAAATGTGTTAAATGTCCATGGTGTTGTGGAAGTTAGTGAACATTTTTGGCAATGTTTTCTTATATGTCTTATGTGTACGTCTTTTATAGTACCCTTGTGTTGTAAAGGAGCTTTAAAAGATGTTTACATTTAAATAAATGACCCTTCAAATTGCTTCTACATGGATAGTTTTTTCCAAATTGTGACTATACCGTTCATTATGAAAGGTGGCAGGTTAAGAGCACCAGGGAAAGAAGCTTTCTAATTATCTGTAGCATGAATATTATGCTAGTAATATAATTTTATGATTTGTTGCACTGAATTTTCCATTATCCATCTTGTTTTGAGACCTAGCTGACAAGAAATAGATGCATTAAATATGTACAGCAATTATGTACGCTAATTAACATTTCTTAAAAAACTATTTAGAAGCCAGTGTAGATGTGGTCCAACTGTTCAGAAATTGATTAATACAAGAGCTTCTTTACATTGCCAACAGTAGGTTACTTCAAATGACGACTGTTAATAATGAGTGTTATTAAAATTAGAAAACACAACTTCTAAACAAAAACATTTGATACCCTAAATAATGGGGTGTCTTGGAAGTGTGTTTTTGTGAAACTGTACCATGTCTATACAGACATAATGAAAATTCCCAATAGCAGAAAATAAAAGTTGCACCTTCCTCCTGCTACAACACCCGACTCTCCAGGCAGACTCTCAGGTTTTGTAAGAGTTTCCCCGGTGGAACAAATTTTGCACGTGTCTCTTGCAGCTAGTAGAGGATTAATGAAAAGAGCTGATACTGTTATTTCTCTTCTGACTTGTTTTCAATGGCTGAAGTCATGTGTTCTCTGAAAGCAATACACTCTAAGTTGGTTGTTTTTCTCTCATTTTCAATTCACATTTATCTCTGGCAACGGCAGCAGTAACAAGCCTAATTGCAACCACTAAACAGTTTGCTTGATTCAGAATAATTGAATGATGATACTTTTTTTTTTTTTCCAAATACCAGAATCAAATCCTATTCCTGCATGTTCTGAGCCACAGACCTCCAATAGGAGAACTGAAGTTGCTCAAAAGAGACACCGATACTTCAGAGTATTCACCTAGGAAGGTACTCAGCCAAAAGCCAATGCATCCCCAGTCTGAGTAGAGTTGATGAGCTTCACCAGGAGGAGAGAGAAGCTGGAACTCAAAGACAGCTGATCATCCCTGTTTTAAGGCCCCCCGTCGGTAGTAAATTTCTCTGGAGCCTCATGCAAGACTAATCATTCATGTCAGCCCCGGGACTGTCTTGGTCTGAGTTAAGCAGTTGAGAAGCTAACACCAAGAAGTTATAAAAAAGACAGAGAACATGTCAGTTTTGAGGACAACGAATTAAAAATTAGCAGAGGTATTAATGGGAAATTAAATGAATTAAATTAAATCGTGCTTTATTGTTGATATGTTTGAAAACCACTATCATCAACTCTGATATTCCTAAACTGTATGTTTGGCTTATTTTCTCCCCTACAGAGTTTTTATGGAAATTCATCTGTAGATAAAAGGATATACGCTCACAGAAACCTATGATAATTTTCAAAATAATGAACAACAATAAATGTATTTATCAGACTTGCTCTGTCTTGAGAGTTATTTAAGAATATGATAATTCCAGGGAGTAACTCATTTCAGTAGAGTTCACTTCTTGAACAAGCATCTTTTGAAAAGTACAAGAATATTTTGTGGTCAAATGTTATCCAGTACTAGACAGAAGATTTTCTGGATTCTGCTGATTAGAAAGTGATCACACAAGATATGGTCTCGCATGGAGAAACATCGAGTGAACTAGAAAAAGGGTCTCCTTCACTGCTTCTCTTCTTTTCTTCCAGTGCCTGACTCTATCAGTTACCCTTCACGTTTTTCTCAGTTCCCCTACAGAAAGCACAATATTCTAACATCAGATTCATAACAACTGTCAAATCTGCAGCCGTCACACGAAACTGTTCAGGTTTATTCTTGGTACCTTCTGACTGGGAATGAAAGGGAGACTATGAAGTTATCTCACAAAGTACAAGACCCCTAAGAACTGCTGACAAAAAAATAATCATTTTCAAGGAGGAGGGACCTATTTTGCCAAAAGCAGAATGTGTACAGATCCCAAAATAGAATTAATCTCTTTTTACTTCCTACTAACTTTCCTCCCAAAAAAGAAAAAAAACCAAAACCCCAAACTCTGCAAATTATTTCACTCTCGCAAGTACCAAAGGAAAAATTGAAAAACTGTTTTTATGAGATTTACCTTTATGAATTTTGAGAAACTATCCTCCTGCCATGGACTCATCTGTATTTTTGCCACCTCTACAAATCGTTAACAATATTGTTAATTAATTTTTTTTTGTTTACTAGAAGAGAAATAAGTTTTGTGAAACTAAATATTGGTTATCAGTAGTGCCAAAGGTCTTTAAATTCTTTAAAACAAAAGATATGTTATGGTTATAGTCTTTCAAGAGCTACATGGGATGAACTTGTCTCAAAACAATTGACAAGTGACACCTCCAAGTGCAAGCTCTACCTAGACATATACCTACGGTCCATCCTCTGTCTTTGTATCTTTACCTTACTGTTCTTCTCCTCATTTCTCTTCTGCCACTTCCTGCTCCCCACTCCCCTTTTTCATTTTTCCTAGTATCACTGCCTTCACATCAAGACTACCTGAGCCCGTATCAGACACATCAGAAGTAAGCACTACGTACTATTGGAAAGCAGAGTAATTTCAGTACTGGAGGAGAGACAATAAGGTAAGCTAGCTCTACAGCAAACAATCTGCTTTATGAGCGGGGATAATTGATGTGAGTAGAGTAGATAAATTTAAGAGCCTCATCTACTTTCATAACACCATTTGCACTTTTTTTTTTTTTTTTTAATGAAAACAATTTAATTGATTACAGAGAAAGCTCAGCCTAACAAGACATCAGGCCACACATCACGGTGACAAGCAATACAAAAATGTCTGTAAATAAACTGAAAAAAAAAATGCAACAGTATGAAACACAGTAAAAATTACAAAATTTGTAACCACAGCATTCTCAACATGTTATACCTTTCCTGAGATTTCCCTCACCTTAATTAAAATACACTTTTGTAATTTCTCTAGGGACTCTAAAGCAGTTTCTAAAGACATTTGTTGCAATTCACGCTAAGTTAACTGGTCTGTAATTTCCTCATATGGCTCAAAGTTGTCTCCTTAGTAATCGGATTACGCTGGCTACCCCTCAGCATTCAGGGATTCTCCTGAAATAAGTGAATCAGAACAATATATGATAAATCTTTTCCAGTTCCTTTCTCACTTTTCTTTAGCAGTTTTGGAAGACTGCTATCTAGTCCTGAGGCCTAAATTATTTTAAGGTTCTCAAATTCTTCACAGGAACCATGCTCTTATAATCTACATCAGTAATCTGAATTATGATGACTGCTAGCATCCCAAAATATAATACAAAATATGTTTTACTTCTTTTTTTCCCCTATAAAGGACTTTTCCATGGGAAAGGCTATGAAATAAGCCCATGAATAGGGAATAATCTGGAAACTTTACTACCGTTGCAAAAGTTCCAGCTAGGGTGCTTGCACCATCTATCTCAGCAGTGGCAAATGCCTCCATCCGGGTGGAGATGCAGAAGTGAGAGGTTGCAATGCAGACCTCAGGCTGCAAGAAATACCTGGACCTTTCCCCTTGGACAGGGGCAGGCAGCAGACCTGCCCACAACAGGTCTGCCCAGGTGGAGGACCTCCTGCAGCAGGTGGCTGATCTGCAGGAAGCATTGAGAATTCTGCGTAACCTCAGGGCCAGAGGCCCTCATGTGCTGATCTGACACACACTTTCGAGAGGGTGTGCTGCTGACCAGGGGCTCATGTCACAGATGTCACTGAGAGACTACCAAGTCTTCCACAATCCACTGATGTTGCTTTATATGAACACCATTGATACAACCAGGAACATCTGAGGAGTGTCAGGAAGGATTACAGAGCTGTGGAAGTGGTGGTAAGGGGCTCTGGAGTGCAGGTAGTTTTTTTATCAATCCTCCCAGTCAAAGGGAAGAGGTTTGAAAGGGCCAGTCAAATCTGGTGAATCAACGTTTGAGAGGTTGGTGCCACAGCCAGGGATTCAGCTATTTACACCGTTGAACTTGCTTTGAGAAACCTGACCTACTGGAGGCTGATGAGATCCATCTGTCAGAGAAAGGGATGAGCGTCATCAGGCAGGCTTGTCAAGCTGGTGAGGAGGGCTTTAAACTAAAGTTACTGGGGGAGGCAAACCTCAATCCATCCCACTACTACCAGTTTGATGCCATTTCCAGTAAGAGATGCCCAGAACCTAGAGAGAGATCACAGATCAACAGAAGAGCATCTGAAGAGCACCAAAAAGGAATTTCAGCCACTCCAACCAGTAAGTCAGTTTCATCGCGGTCCTAGCTTAAATGCCTCTGTGCAAATGCACATAGCATAGGGAATAAACAAGAGCAGTTAGAGATGTGTGTAAGCCTGCAGGGCCATGATCTTATTGGCATCACACAGACATGATGGGATGGCTCCTATAACTGAAATGTTGGAATGGAAGGATACAGGCTCTTCAGGAAAGACAGACAGGGTGGATGAGAAGGCGGTATGTCCCTCTATGTCCGTGAGCATCTGGAGTGCATGGAGTTCCACTTGAGGATGGATGAATAGCCAAGCAAGAGTTCGTCAGTACAGATTAAACAAAAGTCAGTGAAAGGTAACATTATAGCAGAGGTCTGCTACAGGCCACCAAGCCAGGAAGACCAAGCTGATGAGGCCCTCTGTAGACAGCTAGGAGCAGCCTCATGTTCACAAGTCCTGGTCCTCAGAGGTGACCTCAATATCTGTTGGAAGGGCAACACAGCAGAGCATAAGCGAACCAGGAAATTCCTGGAATGTGTTGATGATGATTTTCTCCTCCAAATGACAAAGGAACTAGCTAGGAGGGATATTATGCTGGATTTTGTTTACACCAACAGGGAGGTTGTCATGGAGGATGTGAAGCTCAGGAGCACTCTTAGTTAGAGTAACCATGAAATGATGGAGTTCAAGGTCCTTAGGGCAGCAAGGAAGGTGCCCGTTACCCTGGACTTTAGGAGAGCAGACTTTGGCCTCTTGAGGTATCAGCTTGATAAAATACTGTGGGATATAGCCCAAGAAAGCTGTTTAATATTCAAGAGTCACCTCAGGAGAGATGCATCCCAGCAAAAAAAGAAATCAGGCAGAAACATCAGGAGGCCTCTGTGGAGGAACAAGGATCTCCTGGACAAAGTCAAACACAAACAGGAAGACTAAAAAGGGTGCAAGCAAGGACATGTAGCATGGAAGGAATACAGAGAAATTGTCTGAACAACAAGGGATCAAGTTAGGAAAACCAAGACCTTGGTAGAATTAAATCTGACCAGAGGTATCAAAGGTAATAAGAAAAGCTTTAAGTATATCGGTGGTAAAAAGAAGGCGAAGGAAAACTTGGGCCTTCTCCAGAAGGAGTTGGGAGACCTGTTTACCCTGGATATGGAAAAGGTTTTTCTGCCAACATCTTACCATCAAACGCTCCAGCCACACCACGCGAGTTGTAAAAGGCAAAGGCAGGGACTGGGAGAGTGGAGCATGACTCACTGAGGGAAAGATCGGTTTTGAGATCGAAGGAACCTGAGGTTGCACTGATGAGATGCATCTGCGTGTCCCCAGGAAACTGGTGAGTGAAGTTGCTAAGCCGCTATCCATCATAATTGGGAAGTCATGGCAGTCTGATGACATTCCCTCTGAGCAGAAATGTGGAAACATAATGCCCATTTTAAAAAGGAAAAAAAGGGAAGACCCAGGGAACTACAAACTAATCAGTCTCACCTCTGTGCCTGGGAAGATCATAGAGATAATCCTCCTGGAAACTACGCTAAGACACACGGAAAACAAGGAGGTGATTGACAACAGTCAACATAGGTTCATCAAGAGCAAAATCATGCCTAACATATTTCATGGCCTTCTGTGATAGGACTGTAGTGTAAGTGGACAAGAGAAGATCTACTAATGACATCTGCCTGGATTCGTTCACAGTATTTGACACTGCTGTGCATGACACCCTTGTCTCTAAATTGAAGTTACATGAATTTGACAGAGGGACCACGCACTGGATAATGAAAAGGCTGGATGGTTGCACTCAAAGAGTTGCAGTCAATGGCTTGGTGTTCAACTGGACATGAGTGACAAGTGGTGTTCCTCAAGGGGTTGGTACTGGGACTGGTGCTCTTTAGTATGTTGTCGGTGATGTGAACAGTGGGATCGTGTACACCTTCAGCAAGTTTGCCAATGACACCAAACTGTGTGATGTGGTTGACGTGTTGAAAGAAAGGGATGTCATCCAGAGTGACCTTGACAGGCTAGAGAGATGGTCATAATTTGTCCTATGCAAGTAATACCCAAGGAGTGTGAAAACTTTTATGGCTTTGGTCCTTCACAGACCTACGGGTATTAACTTCAGTTAACAATTTCAGTTCAGTAACATTATTTGCTCCCTTAAGATTAATTTATAATGACATGATCTGATTTCACTTAATTTTAGTGAATTTGTAGTGGTGAAAATAGAGTCAGAGCTTGACACTATCATACGTATTGAGTATACTTAGCAAATTATTATTTAGTGCACATTGAATATTCAGAGTATTGGACTCAGAACATTAATATTGAATGTCTGTATCTTTCTTATGGAAAGGAAAATTCATGACTATTAAAATAGCAGTAACATTTTATGCTACTGAATTTTCTTGGTGACTAGGTTTTCCTTTGATGTTAAAAATACAAGGCCAGAGTATTTTCCTCTCTAGAATTTTAGCAAAAGTCCGTGACATGTTTATTTAGAAGGTTTCTAGTGGGTCCTGTAATACCAAGTACATTAGTCTTTTTTGTTCCTGGACCTCCTCCACCTTCTTCTACCCTCTTGGTTTATGAATAAACAATCCATGCATTCGTATTTCCCACTTGTCAAACTCAGGCAGTGGTGAAAATAAGCAGCACAAATTGGCAGATAATGCACCTTATTTCCATGTAGAAGCAGGTGCATTTTCTTCAACATAAGTGGCAAGATGACACTGATCCACTTTGACAGGCAGACTGATCTAAAATTACTCAGCACACTTTGCAACTAGTTGGAGGAGAATCTCCCACGAGCTTGTTCTGAAATTCTTAAGTCCCCGGGGTGTTAATTAAAATTTACTGGGTAATATTTGCAAGGCTCAGTGGTTCTAGTTAAAACAATTATCAATTACTAAATGTTAGTGCCACAGATGACACCTGATGATTCGATGCTTCATTCTAGATATTCAAGAGTGTTTCTTTCCCCTCTGATTTTTTTTTAACCTTCCCATCTTGAAGAAGCTAGATCAACTCAGTTTCTCAATCAGCCTTTAGACTAAAAATTGCTTAGATAGGATTTTAATTTTCTATTTATCATTGATTTTTTGTCAGTTACTGGTTAAGTAATTGCAAAAGAGAGACAGAGTCATTACAAAAGCCTTTAAAAAAACACAGAAGCCAGAAGCCCACCTGCATTATAATTTTAGAAATCAAAAGCAGAGACCATCTCAGCGTTGTGAAAGCAAGTGTACATCCTAATAGAGCTCACTGAGCTGTTCCAATTTGCTTGACAAAGTCTCAGATTAGAGATTGGTTAATCACACGTACAGGAAAGAGCAGTCTCTTTCAACTTGCTGAAGTACGCTATCAGTAGTCTACAGTCTAGACGGTTACTAGCTGGTTTCTCTCCCTCCTTTAATGTTTCATCAATGTATTGAAACACAGTCAGAAAGAAACATTTTTAGTATTTTTGTTACTGACAAAAGACAACTACTTCCGTACACTCTGGTTTATTTTTATTTACATAATACATTAAGTAATATTACTAGAATGTTTTTTTTCTCAAAATCCTCTCAAGTTTCTGGTCAGTTTCTGACAACAGCATGGGGAAGGAGCATCATTCCTATTCACCAAGGATCTGCTCTTCCCAGTCCCTCTAACACATTGACACCATGTCCTTTTTCGGACCTGGAACTGGCCAATCCCATGAATGAAGGCATACTGAAATGACAAAATATTTACACCCTCTGTAGGCAGCTCTCAGCTATAGATCATATTCCCTCTGACCCTCACAGCCCCACGATAACCACAGCAGAGGGCAAAACTACTAGGATTTTTGTCTGTGAGCAGCCACTTCTGTAATCTACCTAACGACCAGTAAATGCACTCTGGTGTTTGTCAGAGGTAGGCAGTGCAAGCTAGCACATGAAACGTGGCAGAAGAAACATGATCAGAACTGCAAACTCGCAAACCCTTGCAAGGTGGCACATCACAAACTGTAGCTTGCTTCGTTTGACTGGAGGTCCTTCTGAGTAAGATAAAAGACAAAATGCCAGGGAGGAATAAGGCTGTAGGACTTTAACATGACAAAACTATTTTGAAAGTCATATCTCCTGACAACATATGGCCTAATGCTGTGAAAGGCAATGGGTTATCTGCAATTCCGTTAAGTAAGTTCAGTTCACTGCACCAACATGTGTGTCTGTAGGCTTTGAAACGGCTGAAGAATAATACCTTTGCCCTGCCCTGTTCACCAAAAAAAGTGACAGCAGCAGCTAGAATACAAGACAAAGGCAAAAAGAGAATCAAAATAAAAATTACGGAGGAGAAGAAAAATCAAAGTATGGAGAGAAAGACCTGTGAGAAAAGATTGATGTCGTAAGTGTGAACCATTTTCACAGAAAAAAATGGGCAAAATTGATAGACATGAATACTTTATATAATTTCATACCTTAAAAAAAGTTAGTTCCTAATTTTCTGTTGTATTCTTTGATGGGCATGCTTTGTATCCATAAACATTATGTAAACTACTGAACATCATTTTTGACAAATGCAGCAAATATACATGTGACTTTTCAAAGCTACTTCAGTCCACTGAAATAGCATGTTCTTCTCTTAGCTTATGTGCCCTTCTCAAAGAACATTAGGATAAACATCAAGTCCGGAGTCTACTTAAACACAAGAGGAAGTACAATTGTTCAGGAATTTTCCAGTTAATTGAAATTCTAACAGAAAAGTGGACATTGATTGAAATCTGCATTTATGCCTGGGAGCATACAGATGTCTTACAGTACTCTGGTCCAGAAAGATTTTCTTGATGTTGGAATTTTTGATCAAGAGGGACTAGATGTTGGTCTGGAATTAAACTGCAGTTAAAGTTCCCCAAGAATATGAGGTCTTTGGTATTAAAAGAAAAAAATACTGTTGTACATTTGACTTCCCTTAATTTTAACCATACAGTAAGATTTGTTTTAGTGCACACCAAAAAAATTTTAGAGAAATCATGCTAAGCAGATACTAAGAGAAAGCAATTAAGAGAAAGAAAGCTCATAAGTGGTGACAAGTGGTGTTCCACAGGGTTCCGTGCTGGGACCAGTGCAGTTTAATATCCTCATTGATAACACAGACAGTGGGATCGAGTGTACCCTCGGCAAGTTTGCAGATGACACCAAGCTGAGTGATATGGTTGACATGCCAGAGGGATGGAATGTCCTCCAAGGAGACCTGGACAAGCTGGAGAAGTGGGCCCATGTGAACCTCATGGGGTTCAACAAGGCCAAGTGCAAGGTCCTGCATCTGAGTTGGGGCAATCCTCATTATCAGTACGGGCTCGGGGATGATGTGTCAGAGACCAACCCTGGAGACAAGGACTTCGGGGTATTGGTGAATGAAAAGATGGACATGAGCTATGGAGAAGTTCTTTGCCATGAGGGTGGTGGAACACTGAAACAGATTGCCCAGAGGCGTGGTGAAGGCCCCATCCCTGAAGGCATTCAATGTCAGGGTTGTTGGGGCTCTGAGCAACCTGATCTAGCTAAATATGTCTTTGTTCACTGCAGAGAGGTTGGGCTAGATGACCTTTAAAGACCCCTTCCAACTCAATGCATTTTATGATTCTCTGATGATTCTATGGTTCTGTTCTAAGGGTAAGTCTGGATGTGCACGACTGATGATTAAGTTCTTTACCTCCATCAGACTAAGTAGGATAGTGCTTCTAGTTCACTCACTCTTACCTTATTCAAGTCTGTAGTGACTCTTATCTAGATGTCCTGATTTGAGCCAAACCAGTTCTGTTCAGTGTTTTTCTTCTCAGTTCAGTCTCAGGCTGCACTTTCTAAACTTATCAGCATGTTTTTGCAGACAGTGTCTGCTACTAGAAGTGATAATGCCTGATGTTTACAGTTGCTACCAAGGACTGGGATGCAGAAAGGCTCTTGCTTATACTTGTTCCTATGGAGACCAAGGTCACTGCTAGATCTTGTATGCCACATTGAATGTGTCTAGAAGTAAAATGGGTCACAAGGAAGTGAAAGGATGCACCTCCAGGGAGGAATGGACAGGACAGATGACCAACAAGAGTATTCCATCCCATATATACCATATTTAGTATAAAACTGAGGGATCACAGGTGTTAAGCTGTCTTCTTCAATGACAGGCATTCAAGGAGGATTCTGTCCTTCTGCCTTCAGTCTTGAAACTGAGTTCCCGAATAGAGATCCTCTGGATACTAGAGAAAAAATTAACTCCTCTGCGTTCTTCAGTCATGAAACCAAACTATTTTGGCATCCACCTTTCATTGAGGAAATAAAAAATTAGGCACCACAACACATTGGAGAAATGGGCGAATAAAGTACATAAAGTTCAGCAAGGGGAAGTGCACAATCCTTTGCCTGGAGACACGTAACTCCATGTACCAGTATGCGATGGGTACTCAACAGATAGGATGAAGTCTTGCAGAATTCTTGCAGATCCTCAGGGATCCCGGAGGAGAATGAGTTGAACAAGAGCCAGCATTTTGTTCTTGTTACAAAGAAAGCAAATAATGTGCTGGTCTGCATAAGGAGGAGTATTGTCCATAGCTTGAGGGAAGTGATCCTTCCCTACTCTTCAGCACTGGTGAGGTCACTGCTGTGATGCTCTGCCCACTTCTGGGCTCCCCACTATAATACAGGCACGAATCTGCTGGGGAGTCAAGGGCTGGACTAAGATGAGGAAGGGACTGGAGCATCTCCCGTTAGAGTAACAACAGAGAGAGGACAGATTGCTGAGCCTGGAGAGGAGAACATTCAGGGAGAAACTCATTAAGGTCTCTTCACACCTGAAGGTAGAGTGTAGAGATAACAGAACCAGGCTCTGAGCAGTGGTGCCCAGTGACAGAGCAACAGCAATGGGCATAAGCTAAAATGCAACACATTCCTCTTCAAAAGAGGAAATACTCTTTTACTGTGGGGCTGACTGCACACAGAAAGAGTTTGTCCAGAGAATTGGTGGCTTCTCTGTCCTCAGAAACATTCAAAATCCCTCTGGACAGTGTTCTGGGCAACCTGTTCTATGTGAACATGCCATCCTGTCATCCCAGAGGCTTTCCCTCTAGTGACAACGGGAAGTTCCTTTTCCCCTGAGAGGTGTCGAGTTAGGGCAATCTGTTGGCACAAAAGAGCTCACCACAATTCCCTCCTTGCATTACTGAACTGGCTGTTACCAAACCTTTCTGCTAGGGGCACCAGCCTCTCAATCACAATACTTGACAACACCGAGGTTAAAACTGAGGCCATGAGAAGATAGCAAGGTCTGGCAGAGCAGGCTTTGCCCTGAGAGGGCACCAACTTTCCTAGCTGGGTTTTTATCAGGTGGCAACCCCTAACACTCCTGTAATGACACCAGCAAGTGGCTTTGACAGCCTGTGACCCTAATGCTCTTCAGCAGCTGCAGGCTCTGTCTTCACACATTTTGTCCAGAGCTCTTGCAGGTGCACACTTGAGGTGTCCAGGTTCCTGTAGGACATTTGTCTTGCTCTTGGAGTTTTAGTGCAGGGAAGAGCAGCAGACGCATCTCTTTCCAGAACTCCTCTCTCCTTTGCTCATCTGGTGCTGCAAGGCCCCTCGGTGTCTGTGCAGGAGCCATGGACAAGATGAGAATACCGGGGATGTCAGCAGCACTGAACTTCTCTAAGAGTTCCTACATCTTCCTTGACCATCTCTTGGAGGTACCCTGTGCTAACCTGATGGTGTCTGGGGAAAACCATGCAGTCCTTCTGTGCTCAGATGCTCTAGCTCTTCCCCCAGGGCCCCTAGACAGTGTTCCAGAACCTGACTCACGTGTATCACCCGAAGTCACTTGAGCATCAAGAAAATGCTGAGGATATCCAGGTGGGTTTCCCCTCCAGCTCTCCATTCCTCTCTCTTGGACCCCATCTTTAAAGGGGTATAAAGATAGATGCACATCCCAGCCCAAACCCATACTTCTCTGCCCTTCTCCAGTTTCTATAAAATCACAGCTGCAGCCTCTCCCACTCAGAGCCACACGTTTCCCCCAGATCAGGTTCCTGTATCCAGACCTGCCTAGTCCAGGCTTCCATCCAGCACGGGCAGCCTGCCTAACTGTATGTGGTCCCCTTGTCCAACCATCATCAGAAGGATGAGTCTTAAGAACATTCCCACAGCAACCTTCACAGTTTGGCCAGCAACAACATCTCCTTTCCTGACTGAAGGGCCACTGTGGGAACTCATTGAGTGCAGAGGCATGGTGCAGCTCCAGGACCTTGAAATTCCTCTTTCCAGATGTTTCCTACACCCAGTCCCTCTTGGGAGCAAACTCCACTGAGCACAGGAGAGTGCCTGGTCATCCCTGCAGCTGCAGCCTGTGAGTGCATTGGCAGTTGAGTGCTGCCAGCTAGGCTTTTTGCCTACTGTTACATCAAATAAACATCCAGATGCTTTCCAGTGACTGGGCTTTTTTTTCCCAAAACCAAAAAGCTACCCACTGTAGGGGATGTTTTCCAACACTCTGTGATAGTGAGCTGCCCAGGACAGTATCCTGCATACTCCACAACCATTAGAAGTATGAGGTTGCTCTTCTGCCTGCCTTCAGTGGAAAGGTACCAGGATGAGAGTCCAGTGCCCAGTTTGTCCTCAGAGATCTATGAAAGCTGTCTGGACATGGTTCTGGACAACCTTCTTCAGGGAGCTGGACGAGATGACCTTCAGAGGTTCCTCCCAACCTCATCTGTCCTGTGATTCTGAGGACTGAAATTCAGTAAGTGGTATCATAATTTGTTTTTCCTGTCTCACTTGTCAATATAAGCTCCTGAAAGGAGATAGAATGATAGATGATTCTCCTTCCATTTTGCTCTTATATAAGAAGTATTTTGCTAGTACTTGCTACAAATCATTTATCTTCTTCCTATTCTGAATACTAGAGATTTCTGAATCATTAGAACAAATTGGTTTCGTACAACAAAACACTGACCTTAAAAAATGTACCAATACCTCCAAACTGGAGAGTTGAGTGAAAAATTCTTGTTAGGTATGGCTTGTTGCTTGAATGTAAGCTTTTCAAAACATGTTTTGAAATAATCATGGGTATTCTGAAGGATTTGTCAGGGTATGTTAGTTGTGTTTTTGACATTGATAGTACTTGGCAGTGCTGTAGCTGAGTTCCAAAAATATTGACAAGATGGTTGAACTGGCATCTGGCTCTTCAAACTGAATTTGAGCCATTCTGTAAAGTCTGTTGAGTGGGCATTTTACCTAAGAGAATATTTCTTTCTTGCTGTGAGAATGGTTTCTGCCTGTGTCTGTAGTTGCCAAAATAAATCTTGTCGAGATCCTGGAAAGACAAAGATCAGCCTTCCCAAGTAGAAGAACAGTTAACATTTGGTTGGCAACATGAAATGAAAGATTCATTCATGCCAGGAAAGAGTGCTGAGAGAAATACAGGAAATTCCACTGTATATCCACTTCTTTGACAACACAGAAGGATCTTGTCATAGGTTTTTCGTCTAGCTTTAATTTTAGGTGTGCTTCCTTGTCTGGTAAATTACTTATGAGGTATATTATAGACTTTTTTTACTTGTTGGCTTTTAGTCTGTGGAAGTTCACTGCCTTCCGAGGAAGCATTTAATTTTACACTTCATTATCCTAAATTAGAGTCAAGATCAGATACTTTCTGAAAGGAACAAGTCCATGCATAAACAGCTTTATGGGTACAACAAAAGGAGGTTATGCACACAACCCTTTATTTTCATTTTTTATTTGCTTTTACCAAGACACTAATTTTCATTTAAAAATCCTCCAGTATCACTCTTGGGGTCTTAAAATTGGCTGAAAATATGTTCATATTATCTTGTCTTCTGATTTGAAATGACAACAAGATATTATTTTATGAAAATTTAAAAGAAAAAAGATCAGTGTGCAATATTCTTACTAATATGAAAATGAATGTTTTTTCACCAATGCTAGGAACCAAATGTAGCTTCACTCATCACATGGCTTCTGAAGTTATATAACTGAAACCACAGGATATTTTATGCTACAACACATGTGAGATTAAGGTCTCGACATCAGTTTCCATTTTGGAAATTTAATTCTGGGGCAACCAAAGAAACTGAAACATATTACAGGTTGTACTTTGGGGTGCAGCTGGTCCAAGGAGCATGAAAAACATATTAATCTCTTTGATCTTGTAAGAAAAATCTTACACTTCTTCACTTACTATTTTTCTGGAAAGCTGATAATACTACCAGTCATTGGTAATGCCAGCTGTTTTGTTTTGTAAAAAGGCAAAGAGCATTAATGTCTCGCCTAGTTAGTCAAAACTTTCCTGCCTCCTCTAGATTAAGCCACATCACAATAATACTTCTTTTCATTCAGATAAAATTATTAACTCTTATCGTTATTCAGTTCAAGCTAAACAAACAGTTTCATATTTAAAAGGATATTTCAGAAGAAACATTTCTTCTTAACTTTTTTTTTATTTTGAGGAAGAAGTGTAAATAGTAGAATCTCAGAATGGTTTCAGTAGGAAGGAACCTTAAAGATCATCAAGTTCCAATCCCCCTGCTATGGGCAGGGATACCTTCCACTAGACCACGTTGCACAAAGCCACATCCAGCCTCGCCTTGAACATTGCCAGAGGTGAGGCATCCACAAATTCTCTGGGCAACCTGTTTCAGTGTCTCACCACTGGAATACCACATCTCAAATACAGAAGATTTTGCCTCTGATGGTCACAGATTAATACTATCATGTGTTGCACATATGTAAGGCATATCTATGAGAAGCATGGGGAAAAGGGACCTGAGGATTCTGGTGGAGAGGAGGATGACCATGAGCCAGCAATGTGCCCTCATGGCCAAGAAGGCCAATGGCACCCTGAGGTGTATTAGAAGGGGTCTGATTAGTAGGAGGTCAAGAGATGTTCTCCTGCCCCTCTACTCTGCCCAGGTGAGACCACATCTGGAATATTTTGTACGGTTCTGGGCCCCTCAGCTCAAGAAGGACAAGGAGCTTCTTGAAAGACTCCAGCACAGAGCCACAGAGATGATGGAGTGGAACATCTCACTTCTGAGGAAAGGCTGAAGGAGCTGGGTCTCTTTAGCCTGGAGAAGAGGAGGCTGAGAGGTGACCTCATTCCTGTTGATTAATATGTCAAGGGGGAGTGTCGGGAGGATGGAGTCAGGCTCTTCTCAGTGGTGTTGAATGATAGGACAAGGGATAACAGATGCAAACTGGAACATTGGAGGTTCCACAAAAACATTAGGGGAAACTTTCACAGTGAGGTTGACAGAGCATTGGCACAGGTTGCCCAGGGAGGTTGAGGAGTCTTCTTCTCTGTAGATATTCAAAACCTGCCTGGACACATTCCTGTGTGACCTCCTCCATGTAAACCTGCTTTGGCAGGAGGGTTGGACTAGATGAAATTTTGAGGTCCCTTCCAACCCCTAACATTCTGTGATGATTCTGTGGTTCTGTGATCTACCTGCAGCCCATGAAGGACCCCACACCTGAGCAGGTAGATATGCCCAAAGGACTCGGAAGGAAGTCGATGCTGGAGCAGACTGCTGGCAGAACCTGTGAACCTGGGGAGAGAGGAGCCCGTGCTGTAGCAGATTTGCTGCCAGGACTTGTGACACCATGGGGACACACACTGGAGGAGTCTGTTCCTGGAGGGTCTGCGCTCCATGGAAAGGACCCACACTGGAGAACTTTGTCAAGAACTGCAACCCATGGAATGGACTTAAATTGGAGAAATTCATGGAAGACTGTCTCTTGTACAGACTCCATGCTGGAGCAGGGAAAGTGTCTGGGGAGGAAGGAGCAGCAAAGACAATGTGTGATAAACTGATGGCAACACTCATTCCCTGTCCCACTGTTTTGTTCAGAGGGAGGAGGTAGAAAAAAACAGGAGTGAAGCTGAGTCCAGGAAGAAGAGAGGTTTGGGAGGAAGGCATTTTAAGATTTGGGGTTTTTTTCCTCATTTTTCTACTCTGATTTTGACTGGTAATAAAATAAATTAATTTTCCCAAGTTGAGTCTGTTTTGCCCCTGATGGTAAATGACAAGTCATGTTTCCCTGTCCTTATCTCAACCGACAAACCTTTCATTGTATTTTCTCTCCCCATCCAGCTGAGGAGCCAAACAATAGGGTGGCTTTGGTGGGCAACTGGCCTCCAGCCAGGGTAAATCCGCCACTAGAAAATAAGTTCTTTATAGTATATACAGTATGCACAATATATTTGTTGGCAAGAAAAATACATTGGAGCATGGATGATGTCCTTGTGCCTGGATACATCTGCTGGAAAGAAAATGCATCAGACTAAAAGAACATTTCCTCCATACTAAATCTCTTAAAAAGTAGTCCTGGATTTTCTTTCTCCAAATAGTTGAGATATGAAGCTAAAGTATCTTAAGAGCCTCAGACTTTGTCAGTGATATTCAGCTATTGGCTGTGTAGAGCTGCTTAGACATATGAATTCTCTTCCTTTTAGCATAGCATCTATGTACATGAGACTTCTGAAACCAGCTAAAAATTCTCAAACTTAATGCTCAGGAAATAAAGTCATAACAGTCATCAGAATTAATGGCGCTCTCTGACTGGATAAAAAAGATTCTTCATCTCTTCAACTGCACAAGAGCAGCTTTTAGCTGTACATAAATATCTGGACACATCCACCTTTTAATTTTACATAAAGATTCCTCTCTGTCTTGTTGAAAGCTAAACAATTTCCGAATGAAATTAACACTATTAGAAGTACACACTCTTCTTCCTCACAGGGGCACAAATCAGTTTAGGCATTTCGAGCATTCTTCGTTTCTGGGCATTACCGATTTTAGGAGACATGTTCCCATCTCTCACATTCTTACTTTATATATGAAACATATCAAAACTACATTAAAAAACCTGCAATTTATATTCATGATATAGGAGGTGACCTTTTCACTCATGAGTGGTGCAGTCATGTGGAGTGGCTAATGAGAGAACTCCTACTGAGAGCGGATAAATTTCAAACCTTCTGAATAATTATTAGACATTTTATTGTATTTATAAACCTCCCTCATTTCAAACTGTCCCTTGATTTATAAAGCCATCTTGCTCTTGTAAGCGATAATGGTAGTCTCAACCAGTGCCAAAGACTGATGAATTGTCCATGTAGGGGATTCTCTTCCTGGTACTGAATGCCAGAGAAACTCAATGAAGAGTAAAAAACAGAACTGTAGGGAAAAGGAGAAGACAGAAGAGGATGAAAGATGACTGAGAAGGAATGAGGGAGGGAACATCTGTACCACACTTCACTGATGATAATCTTTGCAGAGTTTATGACACAGAGGCAGTGGGAACAGTTAGGGAATCATTTTACTTGCCTGTCATCTGCAGAGAGTATTTCAAATTGCAGGGTGAAATTCTGGCTCCATTGAAGTGAGTGACAAAACTCTCCTTGATTTAAATGAAGGCCAGGATTTCTATGGATTCCCAGAGGAGGAGCAGATGGGCGGAGTGGCAGCTGTGCTGTCTCCATGACTGCGTCAGGCTTCATCAGGATCTTAAAAGCTTTTCTTCTGCTCAGTGAAGAAAGATAGGAGTGGTCTGAGTACCCCTTAATACTGCAGATAACATAGATGTTCAAAAGTGATAAATAAAAAAAAATACAGTCTCAGAGGATGTGATCTTAGTTTGGAACAGAAGTACATAGTGAACAATGTTCTTACAAACTAGTGAAAAGGTGCATGCATGTTTCAAGTAACATTTCTGTATTTTTTAACTTTTCATTTTCCTTCAGCCTTAATCTGTACAAGAAATGGCTTCAAGAGCATGTGGCAGCTCTAAATATATTGTCAGTTACAGTCATCAAACTAGAGAAAATCCTCCTGTCATGACAAGAAATTTGAATCTTGGAGGCAGGAGAAGTTGTCTCAAAATATCTGAGGTACACAGTTATAAATTTCACTGAACAAATATTTATCCTTATTAACAAGCAATACATGGACACACAAGCTGGAAAGGATAGATCTGATAGGCTGCAGTGCAATGAGCTTACAGAAGCAATCTTTTTTGCAGATGTCATGGTTTAACCCCAGCCAGCAACTAAACACCACACAGCTTCTTGCTCACTCTTGCCCCATCCAGAAGGATAGGGAGGAGAATCCAAAAAAAAAGTAAAATTCATGGCTTGAGAAAGAATAGTTTAGTAGCTTCAATAGTAAAGTGTTATAATAACAATAATAGCAATGATTATTATTGTAATGAAAATGAAGATAAAAGAGTGGAATAAAACCCAAGAAAGACGAGTGATGCACAATGCAGTTGCTCTTTACCCGCTGAGGACACCCAGGTCCTTGATCAAAAGCAAACCCACAAAGGGGTTTACCCAGAGTAGGAATAAGCCGGACATTTTCCCTAGCATATATTTTATATGCACTACTGGGACTTTAACCCCTTCTACAGTATGTGAAACTTCTGACTGGGTAGGGGCAGCCCAACTGGCAAATGCTTTAATCAGATAAGTTTTATTAAATATATATCCCAACATTAAAAGGTTCCATCACCCATTGTTTTCAATGTATTTTTTATCAGTTCGTTGTACTGTTTGATTTTCCTGGAGGCTGGTATATGTTGGGGGATATGATGTGCTCATTCAGTACCACATAGTTGGCCAAGGTATCGTTGAGGTTGTTTTAGAAGTGAGTCTCATTGTCTGACTCAGTTCTGAGGTGCCATGTCACCATAAGACTTGTTTTTCAAGGCCCAGAATAGTGTTCCAGGTGGTGGCATGGGGTACAGGATATGTTTTCAGACATCAGGTGGTTGTTTTCACCATGGAACTTGCTTTGGCATGTTTGTTGGAGTCTGACACAGTCAGTCTATCACACGTCCTCATATTTATATTTCAACCGCCTTTATATTATTTATATATTATTTATATTTATATTTCAGAGCCTTTAACTGCTTGGGCTGATTGCAGCACACTATCCCAGACAAGATCAAGATAGCAGAGGATTTTAAAAGGAGCAGGCCATGACAAAGGTTATGGTAAGTGACGAATGACACAAAAAACAAGTGACTACTTGCCCGTGTCTAACCATGGTATTGGATGCTCTGTAAGAAAGAGAATCTGGAAGGACAAGAGGGAGAAGCTAATAAAATGAAGAAAAGAAAATAAAAAGATATAACTGAAATACTGTAAGTCCTATAAGCCCCTATTGAATTGCAGGAGACAGCGGACTTGTTCATAACTGAAATACTAAGTTGGTAATGATACAGAGGGGTTACTATTTGATATGCTAATTTAGTAATCCAGTGAGAATCTTCATTTGCCAAACATTATTTGCACATTATTCATCTTCTTCGAAATATGAAGAGCCACCTATTCAGTGACATTGACAGTGTACCCTGCACACTCCTCTTGTTCAGGACAACATCATTTACCTCAGATATTTGTGCTGCCTGTATGACCCTGCTGTGTTTTGAAGATAGGTGTTCCTTGGTTAAAGGGGAAAAATTGTTTTAAATTGAGTCAATATTCATGCACAAAATGTCATCTTAGCTAATCTGTGTGCGAGGTCAAAATGATCTCCATTTATTGGTTCTAAGCAGTACAGTGCCACATAATGGCAATACTCTACTGTTGTATTAATAATATTTTTTCCCCCTTTTTTTTTTTCACTTCATATAAATCAGTTTGTTACTGCAGGGATGCCAGTCCGGTGTGCAAATGAAAATCTCCATGTTTTGTTATAAAGAGATACTTGGATTTCCCAGTATCCAAGAGATATTTGGGCTTTCAGAAATCCAAAGTAGGAAGAAAATGCTTCATTAAGATTCTCTAAAAGGTGAAATTACCTGTTCTAAAAATTAGTGGCAACTAGGAAATTCTTTTCTTTAACTCCCTTAGCCGTCTTGAAAATACCATACCAGACCTAAGGTAAATGCAAAGCTGAAGACTGTAAGTCACATTAATGGAAGACAAAGCAGAGTCCACAGAATATCAAAAACCTTTTTTCTAGTCCTGCTCTGCAGTCTGGATCTTAGATGCTTTGTTCTTCCCACACATATATTTAACACTCACTGTTCTTGAATCAAGAACAGTGAAATACATGAGATTTCATTTATGGTATCAACACCATTTGAGTGAGGTTGGTAAAGGATAGCAATCAATTTATTAGCATGGTTGTTATATCTAAACTTTATTACTTCTTTATGGAACTTTTTTAAAAATCTAAAGTTTTTGATGTCCAGTATAGTGAACAATAGTCTGTCTCTATCCATTATTGAATAAGTTAGGCAGGTACCTGCCTAACATTAGCTATTCAGGGATAGAATGTCTGTACTGTTATTGAATATAATTGAACCAACAAGAGGAGTTGCCGTGCTAGACCTTGTTCTCACCAACAGGGAAGGGCTGCTGGGCAATGCTAAGCTCATAGGCAGCCTTGGTTGCAGTGACTATGACATGTTGGAGTTTAAGGGCAGCAAAGAACGGGATGCGCAGCAAGCTCAAAACTCTCTACTTCAGAAGAGCTGACTTTGGCTTCTTCAGGAATCTCTTTGGTAGTACACCACAGGATAAAGCCCTGGAGGGATTGGGAGCCCAGGAAAGCTGGTAGACTTTCAAGGATCATTTACTCCAAGCTCAAAGGCACTACATCCCTGAAAGGAAGAAATCTGGCAAAAATACCAGAGGACCTATATGGATAAATGAAGAACTCCTGGCCAAAATCAAACACAAAAGGGGAATCCACAAAGGGTGGAAGCAGGGACTGGTAACCTAGAATGATTACAAGGAAACTGCTCGTGAAACTAGAAAACAAGTGAGAAAAGCTAAAGCCCTGACAGAATCAAATCCATCCAGAGACATTAAAAATAACAGAAAAGTATTCTACAGGTATGTGAAAGAAAAAAAAGAAAAATGAGAGAGAATGTGAGGCCTCTCTGGAAGGATACAGGTGACCTGGTTACTGAGGATATGGACAAGGCTGAAGTACTCAACATTTTTTTTGCTTCAGTCTTCACTGATAACCACTTGAGCCACATCAGCCAAGTCACAGAGGGCATTGGCTGGGTCTGGGAGAGTGAAGAATCACCCAGGATAGGAGCGATAAGGTGCAGGAACACCTGGGGAACCTGAAGGTGTACAAGTCCATGGAACCTGATAAGATACATCCACAGATCGTGAATGAACTGGCAGCTGAAGTGGTTAGGCCACCAACCATCACATTTGAGAAGTCCTGGCAGTCTGGTGAAGTTCTCACAGGCTGGAGATAACACATAACACTGATTTTTAAAAAGACAGACATAGAAAATCCAGAGAACTACAGACTAGTCGACCTTACCTCTGTGCCAGGTAAGATCATGAAATAGATCCTTCTGCTAACAGTACTAAGTACATGACTTTGCTAAGGACAAATCGTGCCTCACTAATTTGGTGGCCTTCTATGACAGTTACATCTGTGGTTGATACGGAGAGAGCAACTGACATCATCTATCTGAACTTGTGCAAGGCATTTGACACTGTCCCACATGACGTCCTTGTCTCTAAAATGGGCTTGACGGATGGACCACTCGGTGGATAAGGAAATGGCTGAAAGATTGCACTCAGAGAGTTGTGGTCAACAGCTCAATGTCCACATGGAGACCAGTGACAAGCAGTGTTCCTCAGGGGTCTATTCAGGGTCCAGTGCTGTTCAACATCTTTGTCAGTGACATGAAAAATGGCATCCAGTGCACCCTCAGCAAGTTTGGCGACGACTGTGTGGTGCCGTGGACTCACTTGAGGGAAGAGATGCCATCCAGAGGGACCTTGATAGGCTGGAGAAATGGGCCAGTGTAAACTGCATGAGCTTCAACAAGTCAAAGTGCAAGGTCTTGCATCTGAGTCGGGTCAATCCCAGGCACAAATACAAACTGGGCACAGAGTGGGCTGAGAGTAGCCCTGAAGAGAAGGACTTGGGGATGTTGATAGATGAGGAGCTCAACATGAGCCGGCAGTGCTCTCATGTAGCCCAGGAGGCCAACCCTGTCCTGGGATGCATGAAGAGGAGTGTGGCCCCTTTACTCTGCTCTTATGAGACCCCACCTCAAATACCACGTTCAGCTCTGGTGTCCCTGGCATAAGAGGGACATAGATCTGTTGGAATGAGTTAAGAAGAGAACCACAAAGATGATCCAGGGGCTGGAGTACCTCTGCTATAAGGATAGTCTAAGGGAACTGGGATTGTTCAGCTTGGAGAAAACTCTGGGGGGACCTTATAACTGCCTTCTAATACCTGAAAGGAACCTGCAGGAAGGCTGGGGAGAGACTTTTTACAGAAGTGTCGACCAATAGGACAAGGGCAAATGGATTTAAGTTAAAGGAGAACAGATTTAAGTTGGATTTTAGGAAGAAATTCTTCAGTATGAGGCTGGCAAGACTCTGGAATATGTTGCCCAGAGAGGTTGTGGATTCCCCCTCCCTAGAGATGTTCAAGGCCAGGTTGGGTGAGGCCTTAAGCAACCCAGTCTAGTTAAAGGTATCCCTGCCCATGACAGGGAGGTTGGATTAGATGATCTCTAAGGTCCTTTCCAACATAAGACATTCTATGATTCTAAATAAATTTACATTAAAATAATTCTAGAATT